>JABUIW010000010.1:6315895-6410371 GCA_013363375.1 Menidia beryllina
GAGAGAGAGATGCATATGTGAGTGTGTGTGTACTTTTGGGAGTGTATGTGTAAAGCATTGGAATGTTAAAATCCCCTTTCTACAATGACTTTCAATTGAACCTTGAGCTATACTTCATTGACTTCAGTGTATAGATCTGAATAATTTCCTTTACTCCCCACTATTACCAGGAGGAATAGAGAAAATGACTCAGGTAGTTAAATCTTCAGGCTTGTCTAAATTTTTTTCTCCATGCCATTATGGTAAAGCCATAGCTGTACATAAAACAGAGTACTCTTTAAAGTCTATTTTTCTATATAGCTCTCAAGTGTGTGCACAAGGATGATTGAAAAAGCCTCACTGTCACATGTCTAATGCTGTCAGTCAGACGAGCGATGAGATATTACATTCAGAACTTACCCACTCCAATAGACACACGCTTATATGACAAACAAGCAAAACATTGTTCACTGCAGAAACAAACCTACAGAAGAGACGCTGGGGTTCGTTTCCTCTTTTTTCTTTTTCCTTTTTTTTAGCAGAGTTAGATGCCAATGTGGGCACAGCTCTCATATCTTACATTGGAAACAGATTTTTTAAAATGATCAAACTCAATCACGGCCTGCATGAGCACCGGGAAGAATCATGCCTTTTTTCACACACTGTATTGACATCAAAAAAGGAAAATCTGCGACAAACCCTGGGTCATTTGAGCCGCTGTGTTGACATGTTGCACCAAATAACACTTTACATTCAGTGGGATTTCGTGGATATAATTTGTCTCCAAGGATCAGTAAGAAGGGAGAGATTTTTTTTTCTTTTTCGAGATTAATGATTGTTTAATTATACAGTACATACAATCTTATTTTTCCCCCTGAGGCTTCAGGTTTCGCTGTTAGAAGACTTGTCCTGCACCTGCTGTGTATCCTTAACCTCATTTCTAATAAAGATCACATGTGTTGGCATGCGTCAATTCACCTGAATCAAACCTCAAGGAACTAAAGGGTAACTAAAAGACTGTTGTATATTTAACATGTTTTCCCAAACATAACATTCAACCCCCAGAAGTTACTTAACTCATACACAGTATCCACCGAGGTGTATTTTCCTGAAGCTTGAATCATTTAAGATGGTGAATTATTGTGTCTAGAGTAATGTTTGTTCACCTAAAATGCATGCAGGTCTTTAAGCCAATTACCCTAATTTAGTCCTTGCATATTCCAAAAAGGCTCCTTGTAGAAACAATTATAGTGTGTAGAGCTTATGTGTGTTGTACTATACAATCCTTTTGCATTTTGCAAACTCTATCTCCATTGATTGCAATGGTTTTAACTACCCACTGCCCTCTTTGTCTTCTGTCAGAGGGTACATGTTTTCATAGGATTTGCAGTATTTGGATATCTGCAGAAATGCCACTTAAATGTACTTTGATTTACTTTTTTTGCTTTTGTTCATGTTTTAGTAACACATCACAACATTGAGTGTTAGGCCAAGCTTGAATTGCTGAGACCACCACTGGCATTATTTATGTCCAGTGCACACACCTCAGACTGTATTAGCACCAGGATGTCAATAACTGCTTCTGGTATTAAAAAATATATAAGTAAAAAAATATTAGAAAAGGTCAATTAAAATACTATATCATGCTTCCATTATCAATACAATTCCAATAATAAAAAGATCTGTGTGAGATAAATTACTTGGGATGTTGCAGGTTTTTAATCATGATAACTGCTGATGCAGCAGAGGCACAGTTATCATTACAGGTTGATGTGTTACACTATCCTGTCTCTGGTTTTGGGCAAAAGTAGAACGCACAAACTCGTAAGTGTTTTCAGACTGCTGAGGGCAGATAAACACCTTGTTGGCACAGCATACGGATCTTTGATGATACACTGTGCTTTGCTGACCCAAAGGTTTAAAAGGAGTGATGCAAAGCCTGATATCTGAGGGCAAAGGATAAGTAAGCCTGTTTGAGTTCAGAGCAACACTCCTAATTTCGAAGCTGTTTCATGTTTCTGCAGTCCATAATTATTTAAACATTTGACTCTATTGACATTAACATACATCCACACCCGCGTGTGTCTCATGTTGCTTGCATTGTGGTGTGGCAGTCAGTTCATGTATGCAAATGAATTATGTTTGCAAGTTGCACATTTATACAAATGATTGTACTTTTATATTTATGTATTTAAACATAAAACATATATGAAACAGAAAGGAGAATCATTAAACACTGATATTTACTGACACCCCTTGAGTTTTTTTATCTGTCTTTTTTGGGGAAAACTCAACATTTTATGTGTACAGTTTAGAGTTTCAGAAAAGCCCAAGTGATACTGCAGCCTTGTCTCATTAAACATGTAAAATAGGGGAGTTTGTCCGTGTGCCCAAAATATTGTAGCATTTCAAGAGAAGTGCCACCTGATTCATGCAGAGATGCGTTGAAGCAATATGATGCAAACCTGCAGCCATGTTTTTGTTCCTCTTCAATCCTGAAGAAAAATCTAAACATGAAACTAAATTATCCAAACCTTTTTAGAAATCAAGAATTTTTATTTAAGGCTCTTATGTCTAGTGAAATTACTTTTTTGAACATGTTATAGATATGCATTATGACAATTGTTGTCGTAATGTTAAAATGATTATATAAAACATTATCATTTTAACATTACTGAGCTTATGCAACAGTTTTATTTAGGCATCTGTAGAGAAGGCAGAATCAGACAGCTAATGATTCTGTTAAAAAAAAAAAAATCGAGCCAATATTGTGAAACTACCACAGTTTGCATTGTGGCACAAAAAATTGTGGTGTGAGATTAAATCTGATATGTCACAACCGAGAAATGAAGTTCAGTAATGAACCCTCTTGAGTCACAGTGAGCTATGCAGACATCTGCAGATTCCAAGAATTTGCTGGGGCCTGCCAAGAACAAGCTGGTGCATCATAAAAACACACAATTTGTAGACTTTGGATTTTTTTAACTATATGCTGAGACAAGAAAGCCTCTTCTCTTTATTCTAACCTTTATAATGAGTCAACACCAACATAACAAGACTTTATGGAAATGTATTTAATTGTAGATGTAAAGGTCATTTTGTTTCATTAACAAAATAGTGAGAGAGACCAAGTTTAAACCAAGCAGATGAAAAATGCTTAAAGACAGATTTTCATTTGTATGCCACACTTAAGAAAATTCTAAATTAACCATGAATAAATGTAATTTTTACAATTAATGAACAAAGCCCTCCACGCTATCTTGACCTAGTAAATTGTTTTATTTCAATATAGTTTCTACATGCATTCAAGCAAGATGGCTGTTAGGTAGCAAAACTAAAACTGAGACAGAGCACCTTACTACTCTTGATATGTTTGGGTTTCATAGCATTTTTTTCATTCTTAAAAGACAAACTGAGCAAATTTGAGAAAATGTTCATTTCTACACTCCCTAAAAGCCATTTGATTGTGTTCATCAATGCTGATTTAAGCGTATCTTAAGAGTAAATGTCTGTAAGTAACTCAGACATGTATGTCCTTGAGCCCTCCTCCACCAGAACACATGCGGCTCTCTGAGACGACCGTGAAACAGCTTGGCTCACCAGTAATGGCTCGATCAGGATGTTAGGCATAAAGGGGAACCTGTAATTGCATTCATTATTGAAATGAGTCTGATCCCATGAAATTATGCTGAACAACAGCATACGTTATTTCACCACACAGGGGCTGAGGAGTCGGTGCAGCGGAAATGTGCTGCAAAGGCTGCTCTCGGCAGAAATCTACTGCTCACTGGGCTTGTTTTTTCAGTGACTATGGACAGAAAACAGTCCCGTATTCTTGTTAAAGCAGCTAACACCCACTTAAAGAAGCTGCAGTTCTCGCTCTCCTTATGTTTGAGCAGACCAGGTCCATTATTAGTGTTATATTGATATGAAACCAGACATAAGATAACCAGGACTGTTGCCAATTCCCCAAAGAAATCAAAATATGCTGAAATTGACTTCAAGCTTGAACATTTTGAGATATGTAGCTGTATATTTTCTTAGTTTTTCAGCTTAGCAGCCAAAGAAAACAAATCTCTGTGTCACACTTCTCTGTTCTTGGTGTGAACAGCGAGCGTATTCCGCAGGGAGACGGGACTGCAGTCAAACCTCCAGCAGCAGGCTTAAGAGTTTCCTCTGGGTTTCAGCTGGAGTCACAGACATGTGCCTCAATTCTTTCACTGCGGCACCGAATCCCTGCCGTTTGTCAAGCACTGCTCACAGTGTTTCTCCGCATCTCATTCTGCTCCTCGTCCCTCTTCACTCAGTTCACAAAGAGTCTGGTCACAGCTGAAATCAGATGATTTCTTTTCATTGTTCCTCATAAAAACGCTTCTTTCAACACCCATGGGTTATTTATGATTTGTCTTCATTTAGCGTTGTCCCCAGGGATTTTATTGGAAGCTTTTCATTGTACATTTTTTTCTAATTCTTATCAAATTAAATACAGTATCCACCTGCTCTTGGGAAAGGAGGAATGGAAGGCAGTGAAACGGCAAGGTGACCATAAATCTGGTGGAAAAATATCATACTTAAGACAATGTATTCTGTGCCACTAGTCATTGAAATGACCTGTTGTTTAACATCAGAATCATTTCCATGTCACACATGATCTGATCATTGGTTCTGCAGAGTGGTGTGGTGTTAGCATCATAGCCTCACAGCAAGAGGGTTCTGGTGCAAGTCCCCAGCGGACCGGGACATTTCTGTGTTTCATGTTCTCACTTTGAATGCAGGGGTTCTTATCGGGTACTCCGGCTCCCTCCCACAATCCAAAAACCTGCATGTTAGGTTAATTAGAGTCTCTGAATTCCCCCTAGGAGTGTGTATATGTGTGTGTTAGTCTGTTTCAATGTGGCCCTTTAATACACGGGCGACTTGTACGCTGCCTCTCACCCAGTGTCAGCTGGGATCCAGCACCCCCACAACCCCACCAGGAAAAAGTGGTATAGACAATGGACAGAGAAACACATGTGACCAAAACCATATGTCAGAATGTGATTTGTTGCTTCAATAAATTAATATGGAAACAAGTTGTTTTTTTTTGTCCAACTATAAATCAACCATCTGGGTTCTGTTATCTCTCTGGTGCACTAAATGTGTTTTGGTCTGCAACTGAAAATCATCCCTTCCAAGCACATAATTCCAGAAATTCAGCTAAAACCCTATGCCGATTATTATAGGGCCCAGTTATTGCAGAAAATCAGGCCATGTTATTAGAGAAAATCACTTGACTTCCAAAGAATACATCTGGACACTGTGATGTCATTAAATATAGATTTGAAATTCATCTTAGCCCCATGTTTTAAATGTTACAAATGGGAGACTGGGAAGGTTGTTTCATTTAGAATGTTTTAAAAATTATTTTGGGAGATATCAAAATAAATTAGGATAAATAGCAGCTGGTAAGTAAAATGACTGAGTTAGATGGATATGAGTGGAAATACACACAGTGTGGATAAAAGCTACACAATTTAACAAATGTTCATTAGAAAATAACAATGACAAATATAGATGTTAATGCAAGTAGTTAATCAAATGCTTCCGATTATTTGTTAATTCTGCACAAATAAGGGAAAAGTTGAACACCACTACAGACAGATCTGAAGCCTCGTTATAAACTTACATATACCTGTTCTATCTGTTTTTTTTAATGCAGTACTATGTAGTGAGCAAGTAAGCATTTCACTTAAAATACATATATACTTCTCAGGTCTGTAAATCTGTTTTGTATTTCAACTGGCAAACTGTCTCATTTACAACATTTAATATAGTGATATAATAAACACAACCTTTATTAAGAATAGGATCAATTAATATGACTTCTTGTACAGAACCACAAAAAACCCCATAAAGCTGCAGGAGAGCCTTCCAATCAAATAGTGAAGATCAGTTTCATTGAACCAAAATAGTAGTAATTGTATGTCTTCACCAGAAACTTCAAAAGTCCATGATGTGGCTGACCTTATCTCTTTAGACAACTTGTTCTACAGTATAGCGACTCTGCCACCTCTGGTCTAATACTGTCGTTCTGTTACCAATGTAACAGAATCTTCCTTTCATTTGTACTAAAAGGTCAGATGGATGAGGTAGTGAGGGGCCACAAAGGGCTTTAAAAGTTCATTGTAAGACATGGAAATTAAATTAAAGCATACTTTTGTAAGTAGGCCAAAAGAAGAGTAAACATGTTTGCTCCTTTTGAGTCCTAAAAGTCGTGCAGCTAAGTTTTGTATAATGTGGGTCCAGTTAATCAAACATGTAAAAAGCTCTGTGCAACATCTGAGGCATGAGGTTATTATAATATTGGTAAAAGGCTAAAGGGTTTGCTAATTACTCTACTAAATACATAGTTGGAACAATTGCTGTTATCATAAGGCTTAGTGCTTTAGTTGCCATAAGCCAGGTCTTTGCTTTTAGGAAGTATTATGTTTCAACTACATTAGAGATCTATTTTATCCCAGTATTCTCAATCTTAGATTAGCCTTTTAAGTAGTTCACTTTTTCATCAATCTGGTGGAAATCACCTGAGGTACTGTGTTGAAATGCCCCTACTGATCTCCAATTGTGTGTGACAAGACCATGAGCTTTTCTGAATAAAGGTAGAGAGTGAAAATCAAAAGCCATTGTGGATATGGAGGAGCTTAGCGGTCTGAATGATGAGGCAATCACATTATAACATCTGCTCTTTCAATTACCACTACAGGGGAGGTAGAATGAGAGAGGGGTTAACAGATAAGAGAGACTCATCAGTTCAGCTAATGCAGTTGAATATGATCCCTTCCTCCGATTTCAATAAAATGATGTTTACTATCACAGAAAGTCTTTATTGTCCGCTTGCTTAATAAACCAGAGAGTTTGCAGCACATAAACATCTATTTCAAATGAAGGTGAGAAGAAAAACCCCTCTGCATCTCAATGGCTCAGAGGTAGGTGCGTTTCAAGTACTTTTTCAATAAGAGAAAAGTGAGAAAGTGATTTGAGTTGGCTCCGAGTGACATCCTGCTTCACTACTTAAACTTGAGGATAAAGTAACTAGATAATGGTAAATGGACAAGCCCTTAAAGCACTATGGGGACATTACAGTTCTTGGGAAAGCCTGCTAAACGTCAGGGTGCTAAACTGTTGTTCAGAGAGAACCTGAACAGAAAAGAATTTCCTTTATACTTATGACTCAAACCCATTCATCTGTTCTTTAAGACTTGCAAATGATTTCATCTCCTCTGAGTGTCTGGGTAACAACATTTCCATGGTGCAATAACGCATTTCAGTCACAGAAAGTTTGTTCAGATATGTAACTGTTTTATGATATGCTGCTGATATGATATGATATGATTTCACTTTCTATTATATAAAGTTAACCCAGTGAGTTTAGTGAGCAATCAAATGTGTTCTTCTTTAATTTAGTGAAAATTGCTTGTATTTTTACCTTAAAAAATAAACAGGACTATCAAAAGAATGCCTCAACGCATTTCATTTGCATAGGGTAAACCAGAAAGGATCTCCATTTTAATGCAAGTAAAAGATAATGAATAGTAAAATCCACTACTTTAATTGAATGGTATCTTAAGTCTGAGATAGTCCGTGCACAGCACATTAATACTGAAACATATGCATGGTGTGGTTTTTACTGCTTCCAGAGGAAAAGCAACATTTCCATCACTTTGAAATAATGATTCTAAAATTGGAACTGTTTAAAAGCTTTTGAATTGCAAATCTGTGCGCAGTGTGCACAACAGAGTGCATCTCAAGTCGAGCGGACATTCTAGAAGCGGTGAAAAATTATGATAATGGCAGGTTTTCTTTTTTTTTGTGGCTTGTGGTTAATACTTGAACATCATCCTGGTGTGGTAGTTTGAAATAACATTGTTTACAAAGAAAGAAATGTATCTACATATGAAAATTTATGCTGCAAATAGAATTGTGCACTGATGGTCTCTCCTGTCTTTCTTCTATCTCTCTTCCCCACTTTACACAGAATTACCTCATTTCCCTCCGTGTAGTGAAGAAAATACTGCAGTTGGTGTTAAATCTGCTGAGTGCACAATCGCTCTGCTATCTGTGAATGTGCTCCCTTCTGCTTCCCCAGAGGCAGCGAAATTGATATGAAAACGAACTGTACACATTTATGGCAAATGGTGTATATATACAATAGAGCAGAAAGCTGGGCAGCATAGTTGTAAGACAAAAATCCTTTAAATCCTTAATTAGTCTCTGTTTTAGTAGGAGGAAATAACGAAACCGCATACTAACATATTCTGTCCTCTAGGTGTAGAGATCAACAAAGATCAACAAAGCAAAAGCACAGCTTTATGTAGCCATCCTTTAAGGCAAAGGTCAGGGAGAAAAGAGAAAGGAAGAAAGAGAGACGGGCCAAGTTTTGTTCTATGTTGGTTATCTCCCTATACGGTCTCAGCAGTGTTTTGGGAATTAATCTCTTCAAGAGCCTGTTGTGAACTCCTCATTATCCTTCAAAAGCATCATGGAGCTTGCTCCCTAACGGCAACATTCGGAAGTGGTAAGAGAGGAACTAAGATACTCAAGAGGACAGAAAAAGTAGATAAATCAATACAAAAAGAAGAATACTGTAGCCGTATGGTGTATGGCAGTGGAGATGCAGCTATTTAAAGGGGAATGAGGAAAAAAGGAAAAAAGAGATGGAAAGAAAGACTTGCCTGGTTTCTTGATTAAAAGGAGAGATGTTGCAGATTAAAATAGATACAATACGAATGATGCTGTTTTGAGGTTACTTCTGCAACCACAAAAACTGGTGGAATTGATCGTGAGTCATACAATTCAGTTGCACTAATCTGACAAATATAAGAATATTTTTACACTCCAAAGTCAGAACTCAGCTGACGTTCTGCAACACAGCAGAAATGTACACATTCTTGTTATCATATGACGTAGTTTCTCAGAATTCTCTACTGAATCGGCAGCATAAGCTATTCAGAATAAAAAAGAACATAAGTCAAGGACATCTTATCCAGACACACTGTGTGACTTGCACCAGGTGAAGTGGAGAAGGAATTTGATCAACTTTCCACTGACAGGTTGTTGTTTCATGGCAGTACTGCCTGATTGCTGCTGTTTGGGAGAATGTTTTGGTGCTCATGAAGATTCAACTTGACACCTTAAGCATACACACGTACCATTTTCAGCACTTTTAATCTGCAGCTCTCAATAAGATAGAACAATGATTTGTTTTGCAGCCTGTGTGTATGATCTATGCAGATGGGGTGGGTGTATTTTTTCCCATAAATTTTGCCTGGAGCAGCTTTAAGACAGTGTGATGGCAACATCACAGCGGGCAGAAGATGTAATGTTTTCCTGAGCTTGCTCCTTAGAATTCTTGCCCATTAGACTTCATAAAACACTGCTCAGACGAGCATGCCCACAAAACGGCACTCTCGTACTTGAGGATAGACTCGTACTTAAATATGAACACTTTATGAGTCCGAAAGTCTGGTGTACGGTGGTCTCTGTGTGTCACATGGATGAGAAGTCAGGAGGCGGTTGACATTATAAAACACTGACCACAGACACTGGCCGTGTCAACCATTGCTGTTCTTGTTGCATCTGTCCAGTCAATGTGCCCGCAGGGCAAACAGCTGCTGAGGACAGAGCAGAAGCTGCAAGAGCACAAAACAAGAAAAAACAGCAGGCTAAAACAAGGATGGATTTAATGACTCAGTCTTGTTTGTGTTTTTTTTAGTTGCTTTTTTTCATTACCCTTGTTTTACATCTATACATTTCAGTCCATTCAGATTAAGTCAATCTTTGTTTAACAGAAATAAACTCAGCTCACTGCTTCACTGCATTCATTATAATTACACCGTTTTATGATATGCATACAGTATTCCCCCTTTTTGTTCAGTTGTAAAAAGAAAAGAAATATCTAAGTTGTCACTAATTTCCATTAAACATGGGTCCCAGAAATAATCCATTGAGGCAAGTTGAAAAATGCAAAACAATCTTAAACAAAAACCTTGTGCAAACCTAATGAGCAACAACCTAGAGCGGATTTGTGAGAACACAAAAAACATCTGCTTGCATTTGTTTAAATAATTAGGAACCAAATCCAGTCATTAACTGTAATGAATGACATTTTACTCAAGCGAGTAACATATTAGAACATTTTTAAGTGTGCCACAGAAGGTAAACAGTTGCATGCCTGGGCACATACTTTTTCGGTGTCTCGTAACCTCACAGTGACACCGAAATATTTTGTAGTCACTATTGTTCTTAGAGATCTCCTGCCTTTTTTGGAAAGGGTAAATCACAAAGTCAATTGTTTAAAATAGGCCTTTGCTGGCTACAGGGGATGGGCAGCTCAAAAAGCAGACAGCTCCTTCCCATAGAAGGAGCATAGCGATGTGGCATTTCCTCCACCTAGGCTGACAGTTGTAGTTGCCTTGTGGCTTTTTCCGTCAGGGGTCGCCTCAGCGTGTCATGGTAAGTTTGACAGGAGCCCTTCCAGCAACTCCCACATTAGTCCTGGCTTGGGACTGGCACAAACAGGAAACAAACACTGTATTGGTAGCCAGAAATAAACTAATTTTGCCCCTTTTGAGGATAGATTTCAGGCATCAAAGATACCTCAGCTGTAGGATGGAACCACCAGCCACTCTGACCCCTGACCTGAGCTGGCAGAAATCTTTAATCATCTACCATTTTAAACACAACTAATAGCATTAATTGTTGTGAAAGCCAGTTTGTTAATTGGTGTTTTCTATTTAATTGCTGATGAACATTTCATCTGATGATCTACATCTGCCTAATGACTGCCTTTTTGATCTGTCGTAGCAGTGTAGGTATTATTTACTAATGGAGTAGTAATGGTAAGGTCTCACTTGACTGAATCATAACAACTGCTTTTTAAGGCTCCCTCTTAATTATATGCTATCTACCACCCACACACCATGTGCCAAAAAGTCAATCGTGGGTGGATGTTTAGTTGTTTAATATGTTCAAGGCCACCCTTGTTTTCTGGTTGTTATTGCCTTGTTTATTTACACTTTTAACTATTACACAAATATACTAAGCTAGGCATTTTAGACATTGTATTCTTGGTCTCATCTCATCATGTGGACTCTGCAGTGGCAGGTCTATTGTCTATTGTTTAATGGTTTTCAGTGTAAGATTTCTGCTTACACAGTAGAATTTCAAGGAATGCATAGCAGTTCCACAGTAGTTTTAATAGCTCAATCCTTATTTTGGTCATGGTGAAGCAGCAAAACATGTTACATAACAAAAAACAGTCTCTGTAAATTACTGAGTCAAAAGATAGACTGAAGCATAGATTTTGTGTTATGTGATGCTGAAAAAACTTACCGCCCCAGATTAATGTTTTACCACCCCAGATTCATGGTTCATGAATTGCACATCACCTTAGCCTCACCAAAAACCGCATACTTGACTGTGTAGCTGTGATGCCTACTTCTCCTGAAGCTTTCTGGTATTCTGATGCCCTCTGTTGGTCATGGGTGGCTAGTATTGAGCCAAACATACAAGGCTTGGAAAACAGGAATCTCTTAGCTGTTGAACTGTATCAGCACTGACACAGCGTGCATTCATTTGCTCTATTGACTGTTCCTCCTGAACGCTTCACTGCAGTGGAATCAAGGCAGGGGTAGGTTAATGGGTGAGGAGCACTGGTGTCTTGTGGCAGAAGAGACCAGTAAAATCATGAGGGAAAAGCTTTATCACACGGTAAAGGTGATCATTCAGAGTGAGTCGATTTCCAAGTGATTTGCAATGCCTCTTCTCTCTGAGAAAACAACAGTCACACCGGCAACTCAACAGAAGCATTAGATCTTCCACCTTAGGGGATCCAGCTTTCAGCTTTCTTCTCCATGCACACTACGTATGAGTAGCAGCTCAGGTACAAATTTGGGAAAGTATTCAGATTTTTAGCTGGGCCTTTTTTTAAAATCATTTTGATGCAAAGCAGAATCCACATAGCTCAATGCACATAAAGCATAACAAGAGGATAGACTTTCTGATGCAATGCAAATGCACTGTCAAGGCATGCATTATCATTTGACCAAACATGTTTAAACTAATGTTTGTTTATCTTCTATGTGCAAAGAACTGAGAACAGATTCATTTTGTGAGGCTTAATACAATAACATCCTAGCTCTATAGATTCTTTTTAAGATAATTTCTTTCTACGGTTTTGTGCAGAAAGTGTTTTTTTGCATCTTTTAACCACCAGGAAACAACCATTTTCTGAGTGAAAAAAGGAGGAGCAACCAAACGTTCAAATTGAGAAGCAATGTATAAAAAGAAGAATATAGAGTATGTTTATTTTGCAGGACGTTTTTCTTTAAGAATATTCTTTTGTCAGTCTGCACTTCTCTCTGGGATTTTGCAGAAGACGACTTGGAACTTTCACCGATAAGTCCTGGCGTACAGCTTGTGCGAAGCTCTTCAGAAATAAAGTTTACAAGGAAAAAAAGAATTATGGCTAAAAACTTGGCGCCAACTGCATGGCCAACAAGCAAAGCTGTGTTGATCATGTGGATTGCACCTCAGAGTGTAGTCGTGTGTGATTGGATAAGGTTCGTAACCACGCCCATTACAGCCAGACAGCGTGCTTCCCGCGAACTCCGCTGTCTCGCGCTGTCGAGGCTCATCCAGGCTAGATGCTAGGTTATATGTAAAGATTAAGGTAAATAGTTGTTCGAGGAATATCGTTTAAACAGCGCGATAGCAGTACTTCAGTCTGCACGAATGGCGAAGCAAAGCTCGCTTTTCAATTTTTTCACCAAGTCTCCCCCGTCGGTTTCCAAGCCGAAGCCGAGTTCCACTCCGGCGGAGGCAGACCTGCCCTCCGCCGTTCAGAAGTCCAACTCGTCTCCAAAAGAGGAAGCTAAGCAAACACAGCTGCAGCAGAACAAGACCAGCAGTGTTAAAAAGAAAAGTGGGTCAAAGACTGCCAGCGGGGGACTAAAGAAGCTGTTTGGCGACAAGGCCCAGAAGGCTGACAACAGGTTAGTTTTGGAAGCCGTGTACGTTTGCTTTACCCGTCCGGTTAGCATAGCCTGAGGAAGTCTTAAGTCACTTCTGAGTTACGGGTTTTGAAAAAATATACAACAATATACTCAAACGCAAGTGGGGTAAAGGCGTTTAGGTTAGTTTTTGTCTTATGTCGTGCTTATCCTTTAGAGCTCGTGCATTTTAGGGTGCTACACCTTGCAGTTCAGCTCCTGCAGCTGGTAAAATCTGATGGTTAACCATGCCACTGAACGCGGCACACCACGCTACAGTGTTTTTAAACAGACTTGTCTGAAAATGATGGCCAAGCGAGCTGCGTTTAAATGACTGAAAAGATGAAAGAACTTGAGCTTCACTTTGAGCTGAGGGATAGGGAAGAAAATAATTAGTTAAACAATTCATGCTAAAAGTCATTGTTTGCTACAGCTTAATTTAAGATAGAATTACATATCATTTTACTGTTTTATTTTTTTTGTTTTTACCCTCAGTAGCTCAACATGTTTATTCCGTGCTGGTGCCCTTGTGTGGGCAAAACTGGAAGGGCACCCCTGGTGGCCATGCATGGTGGTGCCCCAACCCCTGACTGGGCAGCAGATGAGGGGGCGTGGCCGGGACCAGCGCATCCATGTTCATTTCTTTGATGAACCTCCTACTCGAGGATGGGTTAACAACAAATATGTCAGAGAGTACCAAGGTGGGCCACCCACTACTAGTAACGATCATGGAAATGCGTTGAATCATGACTGTGTTGGAGCTAGTTTTCTGACAGCAGGCCTGTCTGTGTGGCCCCTGTACGATCTGCAGGCTCTGACAGCAGTGATGTGAAACCCGGAGGGGTGTTCTTCAGCAGCAAACCCGTGATCCGCCGGGCCATAGAGCTCGCTGATAAAGTTATGTTTGACAGTCCCGAAAAAAGATTAAAGATGCCTCTGTGCATGGATCGATCTGATGAGGAAGACGATGATGAGGATGAAGAGGAGGAAATGGAGGTAATGATAATTTTTAGATGTGGGGACACAGATCAGCATCTATTAATGTAGACTAACAATATTATATACAATATATAGATTTTACACTTTTAGATTTTTTTTCTAATCAGGTAAATAATGTCTAATTTCTTTCTATTTATTACATGCATAACAATGTAATACATTTCAAGGGAATTCATTTCTTCTTTTTAAACTATATTTCAGCTTGAAAAGTCAAGTGGTGATGAAGAGGTCGGAGATGAGGACAACAATAAAAACCAGGAAGTAAAGCTGTCCAAAAGGAGCCAACGCTCGTCCTGTCTGCCCGCAGACACGGAGAGCAAACCCAAGCGCCGTCGCATCATTGTGACCTCTGACAGCGACGAATCGGATGATGAGTTCAAACCGGAGCATGCTGCGTCTAGCAGCGAAGATGAGGAGGAGGAGGGGACTGTGAGTAGTGAAGAGCAGGAAGAGAGCACGCAGGAGTCGGAGGTAGAGAGCCCAGTCAAGCCTGTGAAACGCAAACGCCCCTCTGAGAAGTCTGTCAACACAAAACCTAAGCCACCCTCCACCCCACTGGCCACTCCTAAACAGGCGGCGCCGGCCATTACAACCGACACAAAGTCGCGCCTGTCGGCCTTCTCTGCCCCTGACAGCTTTGAGAGTCAGGCCAACGGAGCAGGTCCCACTGGAGGTGGAACAGTATGGGACCACGAGAAGCTGGAGTGGCTGCAGGAAGGCAGGAGGAAAGATAGCAAAAGGCGGCGCCAGTCAGAGGACGACTATGATCCCACCACCCTGTACGTTCCCGAAGACTTTCTGAACAGAAACACTCCTGGAATGCGTCGATGGTGGCAGATCAAATCTGGGATGTTTGACACGGTGATTTTCTACAAGGTGGGAAAGTTTTATGAGCTGTACCACATGGACGCCGTGGTAGGAGTCAACGAGATGGGGCTGACCTTTATGAAGGGGGCCTGGGCTCACTCCGGTTTCCCAGAGATCGGGTTTGCGCGGTTCTCCGACGTATTGGTCCAGAAGGGCTACAAGGTGGCTCGCGTGGAGCAGACGGAGACCCCAGAAATGATGGAAGCGCGTTGCAAGACCATGGCCAAGCCCACTAAGTTTGACCGTGTTGTGAGAAGGGAGGTGTGCCGGATTATCACTCGTGGCACACAGACCTACAGCGTGCTGGACGGCGCTCCCTCTGAGAGCCAAAGCAAGTTTCTCCTTAGTTTGAAAGAAAAGGCAGACGAGGAGAGCTCCGGCCGCCATCGCACGTACGGCGTCTGCTTTGTGGACACCTCCGTGGGTTATTTCCACATCGGCCAGTTCCCAGACGACCGCCACTGCTCACGCCTGCGAACTCTTATCGCTCACTTTTCCCCCGCCGAGGTGCTGTTTGAAAAGGGGAACCCATCGGTGGAAACTCGCAAAATACTGAAGGCGTCTCTGGCGTCTGCTCTGCAAGAAGGACTCAATGCAGGAACTCAGTTCTGGGACGCTCAGAAGACTCTCAAAACCCTCTCAGAAGAGGACTATTTCAAAGAGACTGCTGGAGAGGGGCAGGGGACTGGGAACAGTTTTCTTCCCCCTCTCATAAAAAAAATGACCTCTGAGAGTGACTCACTGTGCCTAACCCCAAAAGAAGGCTACGAGCTGGCGCTGTCAGCCTTTGGTGGATGCGTGTTCTACCTGAGGAAGTGTCTGGTGGACAAAGAGCTGCTGTCCATGGCCAACTTTGAGGAGTATGTCCCGGTTGATGTTGAGTTGGAGAAAGCGACCGGACCTGCCAGTTTCTTCGCACAGACTCGCCAGCGGATGGTCCTCGACGGAGTGACTTTGACAAACTTGGAAATCTTTCAGAACGGATCGGGGGGGAGTGAGGGCACCCTGTTGGAGCGTTTGGACACGTGCTCCACCCCCTTTGGTAAGCGGCTGCTGAAGCAGTGGCTCTGTGCTCCCCTGTGTAACCCCACCTCCATCAGGGACCGGCTGGACGCTGTGGAGGACCTGATGGGAGCTCAGGCTCAGGCCACCGAGGCCTCCGACCTGCTGAAGAAGCTCCCAGACCTGGAGCGTCTCCTGAGCAAGATCCACGGTCTGGGCACTCCGCTGAAGGGGCCGGAGCACCCAGACAGCAGAGCGGTTCTGTACGAAGAGGTCACCTACAGCAAGCGCAAGATCGCAGACTTCCTCTCTGCCCTGGAAGGCTTCAAAACCATGCAGGAGATTATCTCTGCCTTTGCTCCGGTTTCAGGCCACTTTAATTCCCCATTGCTTCTGCAGGTGGTCAGTCTGAAGACGGAAAAGGACGGCCTCTTTCCCGACCTCTCTGCCGAACTCAAGCGCTGGGAGACGGCTTTCGACCACCAGAAAGCCCGGACCACTGGTGTCATCACCCCGAAAGCCGGCTTTGACCCCGAATACGACCAGGCGCTGACGGGAATCAAGAGCTGCGAGCGAGAGCTGCAGGACTACCTGGAGAGACAGAAGAAGAGACTGGGCTGCAAAAGCATGTCCTACTGGGGAACCGGGCGGAACCGCTTTCAGATGGAGGTTCCTGACAGCCTCTCAGAGAGGAACATCCCAGAAGAGTATGAAGTCAAGTCCACAAAGAAGGGCTGGAAGCGCTACGTGACCAGGGAGACGGAGCGGCTGTTCTCAGAGCTGCAGGGACTGGAGGAGAAGAGAGACGCTGCCCTGAAGGACTGCATGAGGAGGCTCTTCTACAACTTTGATAAGAACTACAGAGACTGGAAGACTGCTGTGGAGTGCATGGCAGTGCTGGGTAACTTCATTTAAAAAAAAAAGGCTTTTCTGTGTTTACATTGGTTACATTTAGATATTCAGTTCCTAAATGCTGACCGGTAAAATGTACAGTACAGAACTTGTTTTTTTTTCCCTGTCCAGATGTGCTGCTGGCGTTGGCGCGCTACAGCCAGGGAGGAGACGGCGTCATGGCCCGGCCGCAGTTGGTACTCCCTGAGGATGACCCCCAAGCCGTGCCTTTCATTGAACTTACTGGATCCCGTCACCCCTGTGTCACCAAGACCTTTTTTGGCGATGACTTTATTCCTAATGACGTGTTCGTTGGCTGCCCGGGGAGTGGTGACGGCAGTGAGGGCGAAGGCTCCGCCTCTTGTGTTCTTGTCACAGGGCCAAACATGGGGGGCAAGTCTACTCTTATGAGACAGGTGGGGCATTAACAATTAGCTTCTTTTTTTTTTCTGTTGTCTCAATGGAAATGGTGTTTGTGATATATGTTGGCATTCTGTCCACAGTGTGGACTTGTGATCATCCTGGCACAGCTGGGGTGCTACGTTCCAGCCGAGAGCCTCCGTTTTACACCAGTCGACAGAGTCTTCACCAGGCTGGGAGCCTCTGACCGAATCATGGCGGGTAAGGCGGCAAGCATCCTCCACCAGATGAGGGACGGGGATCAGCGCGGGCCGCTGTTGGGGTGAACTGAACTGGGGTGACTCATCAAAGTTGTTCTGCAGGAGAGAGCACCTTCTTTGTGGAGCTGAGTGAGACCGCCACCATCCTGCACCACGCCACCAAACACTCCCTCGTGCTCCTGGATGAATTAGGTGATCCCGTGCTCTTTGAACGCTTCATTCATCCTTGCCCGCGTAACCGGGCGCAGCCCCGTCAGAGCTGCTGTCTGGGCCGTGTTGTCATGATGGAATCACGTTGCAGGAAGGGGCACGGCCACATACGACGGCACAGCCATCGCCAGCGCCGTGGTCAAGGAGCTGGCTGAGAAGATCTGCTGCCGCACTCTCTTCTCCACACATTACCACTCCCTGGTGGAGGACTACGCCAGCAACCCCGCCGTGCGGCTGGGCCACATGGTAGGCACAGCCACCACGCAGCACAGGCAGACGCTAGCTCTGAGCGCTGACCGGCTTTATCAGAGGGACATCGCACATCTGTTGCCACCGGTGCTTCGGAAAGTGAACCCTATCATTGCTATACACAGGAAAAGATTTCAGAGTTTTTGAAGTGAAAATATTAGTTTTAGAGTGAGTGTAGCAGCTAGTGGCCTCATGCAGACGACAGCACAGCTGCTTCCCCTGTGCCAGCAGTGGGTGCTCCTCCAGCCATAGTCTGCAGCTTCCTGCCACTTGTGAGTTCCTGCTACTCCAGTTAAATGTTGCAGACACTGTTGTGGAACCCTCCAGCTTCGAGTGCCCCATTTGTTCCAACATATCAGCTCATCGACAGCAGTTTCTTCTTCTGGAGCGCAGCTGATTCCACTCTTGTTGTTGTCTGTTGCTCTGATATTTGGCGGACAGTTTATCTCCTCTGTGCATCATGTCTGCCCCTTTCAGGCGTGCATGGTGGAGAACGAGTGCGAGGATCCCAGTCAAGAGACAATCACATTCCTCTACAAGTTCATAACTGGTGCTTGCCCAAAGAGCTACGGTTTCAACGCCGCTCGCCTGGCCAGCCTACCAGAGGAGGTCATCCAGTCAGGACACAGGAAGGCCAGAGAGTTTGAGAGGAGCACAGTCGGCCTCCGGCTATTCAAGTATGTTAGTCTGTGTTACTGCAGTGTGTCTACAGTAAAGTGGTGTAAAAACTTAATCTATTTTTTAATTTTTTTTTTAGGAAGCTGTGTCAGTTTGCTGAAGATGCTACACTGGACAGCACACATCTGGCCTCTCTCATCCAGCTGCTCAACAGCCTGTAGTTCATGAGCTGCTGATGTCCTTCCCTCAGCACTCTGAAAAAAAAACACTACTGTAACGGTCTAATAAAGTTTATTTTTAAAAAATGACAATGTTTCATCTAGGAAATTAAACCCTTTTAATTCACACTATCGCCTACACAACGGTTATTGAATACTTCACAATATATTAAGTCTAGATGTTATGATACATGCATACATTTCAGTCTGTATGAGAATCCACAATCACCAGTACACATGAATGGATAAAGAGGAGGGGGGCAATGAAACCATAAAGCGCTGTATATAGATACTTGTCTCAGCTTCAGTAGAGTAAAAGCTGTTCAGTTCTCCATCAACATAGACAAACAGAGCCATTTAAAGGGAACTATGCTTTCACGAGACTTCTGTTTTCATCATGTGAGCGGAAATGGTCTGAGGCAGCCTGCAGGACGACCACACGGAGTTACAGCGCAGGGTCACGGGAATGAAGATCATTATGTTGACTTTTTCCAGGAATTTGGTTGTAGGAAAAACAGGCATGTCAAAGGAAAAGTTTTCAACCTACAAGTTTCTTCTGCGATGTCCCTGTGAGTTGAAAGGTGGCAGGAAATGAACAGTATGCATAGATTCTGTGAAGCAGACTGAGATGTCAAACCGGTGGCACAAGTCCCGTGAAAGCACACTTCAGTATTGCAAATGTAAATGAGTCAATGTTGCTGGAGAACACGTTTTAGTGTTTTCCTCTCTTTTCTCTGATCTCTTTCACAGAAAGAAGTTAGATACTGCGACATGAGTATAATTACAGCAATTCTGGGGAATAACAAAAAAAAAGTAACATTTAATAAAATAAAGACATTCAAGTACAGTAAGATTTTTGCATGAAAATACAAAACTACACAAAAAGCATTAAAATCAAATCTCAACAGTTGTGAGGGAGAAAAAGCTGAAGTGCTAGGTCGTTTTTCTCGTACATACACGAGCTCGTCGGCCGCCCAGTGGTGGAAGCATTGTTGTATTTGGGCTTTGACGTGGGGACAGTGTCGCCTCTTCTGACTTGGCGTCTGCCCACGCGATGAATCTGTACACGGCTACAGTCTTGTTCTTGCGCTTCTTTAAAGAAGATGAGCCTCGGTAGTTTTGTCCCTCTCTCACTGGTGTCAAAGGCAACCAGTTCAACACGCCCACAAACCCTGAGTCAGCTGCTCTCCTTCTATGTTCCACTGAGGTCATCTTTATGTTTCTCAATTGAAAGGGAAAAAAGAAAGCGAGGCATCCATTATCAAGACTTTTTTTTAAGCATATTCACGTCCATGGTCTTTTTTTTTTTTTTAAGTTGCTGTATATGCTCTTTTTTTGTTGGGATTTTCTCCTCCACAGCACAACACGTCTTAATTCATGTCCATCACTGCCGAAGGGAGCTCATATCTTGAGCTCAGTTGTGCTGCAGGGTATTGGACTCTATAGGGGGAGCAGAGTCATATAGAGTGTCTGTGTCGTGTGTCGGCTCTCCAGCTAACGTGCATGGATTTGAAAGCGTCCCCGCACCACAGTCACAGAAGAATCTGGAGGTGTACACGGAAACAATTCTGTTCAGTTAAATTACTTTAAAACACACACACACACAAAAAAACATTTAGTATCGCTGCACAGCATGCGGACAGAATGCCGACCTGTCGTGTCTGATGAACTCCACGTCGTGCCCTTGGTGACACTTTTTGATGCAGTTCACACAAATGGCGTTGCGGTCTGTTGTGTTACAGGTGTGACACCTACAAGGAACCATATTTGTCAACAGCTGCGGACAGAGCTCAACAACTGGATGTATTCAGCACATCGTGACTCTAAACTCGATTTACCTGTAAAAATCGTGCATTGGGTAGCTGGTGTAACTTGAAATTTTGTACAGGCACTGACCTCTGCTCACAGCCTTTTCAATGGCATCTTGATTGTTCAATATTTTATTATCTGCAGGAATTAATTGACAAAGCCAACAGAGTTGGGATTATCTGTCTGTTGTCAGACGGTGACGGACATGTGAAGAACGTGTTGCAGTCTCTTTGACCATGAGGGTACCTTTCATTGTAACATTGACACCAGATGCAAGAAACAATCCACCAAAACGATTGTTGAAGATCTGATTGCCTTCAAGGGTCGCTGTGGCATGGTTTGTGATCTCAATACCTAGTTTAAAATAAAAAAAAGCTACTTTTTCTCTCTGTCTCAAAGGCGTGTTTGCAATGAAATAAGACGTCTGTAATATAGGGCAACAACAAAGAACTAATGCCAGCCTGTGTGCAGGAGTTACCCACCTGCAGCAAATCCATCGAATATCCGGTTTTTCCTCAGCACCGGGTGACTGTTGGTGCTGATGAGAACACCTGCCTGGGCATTTCGGAAGATGTCGTTCTCCTCGAGCAAACCTGACGAAGAAAAACAATTTTTCTTAATGACCAATTTGAGAAGAATAACAAATTAATCAGTTGTAAACATCAGTCCCATGGAAAAAACAAAACAAACAGTTTGTGTATTTTCGTGTGAAAGACAATGACAAGCTACCTCTCCCTCCGTTGAATATACAGATTCCACCGTCTCTCCCGTCGTGGATCTTGTTTCTCCGCAAAGTGGGGTTGCTGTCCGTCTTTATCCACACTCCTGCCATTGCATTGTCGAAGATCTCATTGTCCTCGATGAATCCTAAGCCTGCAAATCAAACTTGAGTTGAGCCAACCAGTGCTAAAGAAGCTGCCTTTGGTCAGAAACAATGAACCGATGGTCCTACTTTCATTAGTAAAAGAAAACAGAAATCATCTCTGCTTTTCACCTGAGTTGTAAACCAAAATGCCTCCATTCTGCCCTCCCCAGATCTTATTCCGTCTGATTTTAGGATTGCTGCCAGTCCTGTAAAAAAACACGAAGAAAACACAGCCATGTGAGATGAGTGAGCCACTGCCTCAATAAGCAACATGCACATTTTCAAACCCATCTTTATATCAGGACATGAAACTGGAGCTAAATTTGATGGGAAGTTTTGAGTTTTACATCTTTCTTTCCACACAAACCTTATCTGAACTCCAGAGTACATGTGATTGTAGATATCATTGTCCTCCAGCACACCATGACCATTGTCATAGAAGTAGACTCCAACCTGTTTACATGAAAACACAGCAGCCCCATTTATAAACTAACATTTACTCTTCTTGTCACATCGAGGAGTTTGAGTGAATCCCATCATAGTCTTTACATCCACTTCCCATCCTCAAAGTAACTTGTTGAGAGTCGTACCTGCTTCCCGCTGTGTATCCGGTTCCTCCTCAGAACTGGCGTGCTGCCCGTCGTCACCCACACTCCTGCCAGTGTATTGCTGTACACTTCATTCTCCTCTATGACTCCTTGTCCCTTTTCATGCTGCATAACACAAACCCTCAATCCATCACTACTCTCTTTAGAAATAATACCATGAAGGTATCCAAAAAATAAAAGTATTTACCACATATATGCCACCGTGTTGACCATCGTGGATCTTGTTGTGCCTGACGATAGGGCAGCTGTTTGTCCTGATCTGGATTCCTGCCAGGGCATTACCATAGATGTCGTTCCCTTCGATGAGGCCTCTGCCATCGCCAAATATATAAACGCCACCCTGGTTGCCATTAAATATGGCATTTCCCCTGTTTTTTGGACAAAAATTATCTATTTGAAGACAGGCTGGAACTGACACGTTGAACTGATTTTCAAACCCAGGGGACACTGACCTTATTGTGGGGTCGCTGTTCGAGGTAATCCACACCCCTGCAAAGTTATTTGCATAGATCTTGTTTTCGATAAACTGGCCACGCCCCTTCTCGTGTACATAGATGCCCCCGGTCTGACCGTGGTGGATCTCACAGCGCACCACGGTTGGATTGGCATATGCTTTCACCTCAAAGCCAGCTATGCGGTTCCTATGGATGTTACAGCTCTCAAAGTAACCCTAGAAATGGACAGAGATAAATTACACTACTGTGTGATTCAAAAAGCAAAAAGAGATCCCCGCCAAAAAACTGCATTTAGCACCTGGTAATTACCCCAATTATATTCAACGTGCAAAAAATAATAAACTAACCAAACATATTGTGTTTCAATCTAAATGAAAGGTTTGAGCCCCTCCATAAATGTGTGTATGCTTAAACCAACACGCCATCACACGACAGAACTGTAATGACACACACCAGGGAGCGACATCTTACCATGCCGTGGTCAAATGTGAAGACCCCTACATCTCTCCCATGGTGGATGTGGTTCCGTCTGATGATTGGGTTGCCATGGTTCTTCACCCAGATCCCAGCCAGGGCGTTGTTTGAGATCTCATTGTCTTCATATATCCCCTGAAAATAAGAAAGTGTCGGTGGAGCACACGTCACAGAAAAAATCAAATCCCACATTTGACTTGAAAGAGTTACCTCCATGAATGAGAGGTGTATATTACCTGTGCATGGTCTGTGATGTAGAGACCAACATTTTCACAGTCACTGATGTTGCAGTGCTTGATCGTGGGACACGCACCCTGTCCGCTCACACAGACGGCCGACCCCACTGAAACAAGCAAAAAGCAAAAGTACTTACAACACAAAACATCATGTCAGAGCAAACAAACAGTCCCCGTTATATCATGACAGAAATCATTTTAAAAGAAAGTCTCCAGAGGTCAAGTTACTGTTTTCTTTGGTTTGCTTTGTTTCGACTAACAGCAACTAGCCTTTTCTTCCAACCGGTCTCAATAGATCTCATTTCCATGACTACTGTATGAACAGCACAACTTTGTCATTCTTTGGAATGATCTTCTAACCTTGCTTTCGTTATAGAAGACCGAGAAGCGGCAGATTTACCTGTACAGGTGCTGCGTATGATGCAGTGATCAATGATGGGGCTGCAGTTGACTGTAATCTCCAAGCAGTGATGTGCATTGTGGTGCTGGGCGGATTTATCATCGGGATTGAACTGCAGCAGAAAAAAACGATAAGCAACTGTGAAAACACTTACCAAAAGAATGGAGGTCTACCAAGTCACTTAAAAAAGAAGCATGACCTGAGTATGCAGCCTAAAGACAGAAAAAGAGGGGTTCTCACCCTTATGGTCATGTATCCAACATAAGCATCCTCTGAGCCTTCCATGAATACAAATGTAGAGTCTCTGGTGTTCTCAATGATGACTTTCTCTGCCACTTTTCCAGGAGCTACAGAACAACCAGAACGGTTCACTTAGATTCTAAACAAGTGCAAAATTAGATTAGGAAATCTTAAAAAACAAGCATACCAGCTCCGATCATTGTGATAGGTGACTCAATGTAGATCCATTCGTCTGTATAAATTCCAGAGTGGACAAATATCAAGCCGTCAAAGTGAGGCTCCTGTCCCCCTCCGAGAGCGTCCTCAATGGTGTCATAATACTGGAAAAAGCACAAGTTGAGTGAATGACCAGTTTTCATATCATGACGAAGAAAATAAGAGTGTAAGTCAGACTTACAAACATGTTATCTCTCCCTTTGTATCTGGCAGGATTACTGTAGAAGTGTTCGGCAAAGCCGGGCTTTACATGGGCCCCTTTATACTGAAAGAATAAAATGACAAACAAGATTATTTACTTCATGAGTATGATTTATTTACACTGAGCAAATGACATCAAAATGAAAGAGGCTTATTATGCGAAATGCCTCAGATGGTATGTTGGGAGGGGGACACCCTTAAGGGTCAGTGTATTGAAAAGTAATATTGCTTTCTCTTCGACACTTCAGTGACTGAATGTCATGTTGTTGCCTTTGGTGTCTGCCCTTTCACATGACATTTGCTATGTGTACACAAGAGAACTGCACAGCAACGCAATGACTTGTTTGTTTAATATTAATCACTGGTACCACATAAAAGCAATTTGTTCCTCATAGTTTAATTTCCTTAACCTGCAACAACCTGACAGAATGAGAATGGATTTAATGAATGGATTTCCTCATTAAGCTCAATACCCTGAGTGTCTCCTAAAGCTCTAACAAACACACTTATCTGTGGTATGGAGAAAAATTAGGTCATTGAAAGTGTCTGACAATTCCATACCAGTTGCTGAAAACTTTCTTTCCAGGGGTTTGGCTGCTCGTATTCTTCTGGGTTTATCTGGTAGAACTTCCCTGCCTCAGGATGCATCATGGGTCGTGTATATTCAAAGACTTCCATGTACAATCTTTTCCTGGAATATGAAGATACATTAACATTAAACATTTTCCTCTTTTTATTTAGAAACCGGAGTGAGAACATATGTATACATTTAGTTTCCCAATTAAATCATCATCTCAGATAGATTTTATGCCCTTCAAAAAAATCTATTTAATGTTTATATCAAGGACAATGATGTGCAACTCAACACCACATGTCTCACCAGAGGATGGGGTCGTTGGCCAGCTCGCTGAAGCGCTTGCACACACATGCTGCACGGCACAAGTCCTGCTCCAGCAGGTATGAGAAGATCTTCAGCACCACCTCATCTGGAAGCTTTTCCTGCAAATACAGCTCTGCTGGAGCTGCTGGGAGAAGAACCAGCATGGTGTCAGAATGTTTTCATTCCGCTGGGGTTTAGCTGGAGTTAAGTCCAGCAACTGACTGTATATTCTAAAAATAAAGATATACATATCCAATTAAATAATTACTCAATTATAAAGAAGATAAAACAAAGCCGTTTCTGTAACCTTTTAGACATGACTTCAGAGGAGTCGAAGAACGTGAAATAAAAAGATGAATTGTGAAAAAAGTGACATTTGTTATCTTGACATCTGGTTTCAAAAGTTTTGTCATAGACCAACTGTGTGTACAACATGAAGAAAAGCTTTGGCTGTGGCATCTCAAAGCTATGTAACAGGTAAAGATCTATTTGGGGATCTTCTGTCTTTCAGAGAAATGTTTGAGCGAGACTCCAAATACCATCAAGAAAACAGAGTTCAGAAATTCCCCTTTGAGAAGTTCACAGCAACATTTGTTGTTATAAATCAAGGAGTTTATCAGGAGATACTCCAACAACACACAGCACCGCAGTGACAATCCAACAACTAATTTGACATTACACAAAAGCCTGCACTGAAAGGTGGATGAAAGGAAAACAGCATATGCTGAACTATATCTGACATTTGCGTGTATATCTTTTGGATGACATGTGCAGCACAAACCTGCTTAATAAAGACTTTTCAGAAGATTACGTGTTACTTTCTTGATATAAGCCAGGCAGGTATTTTCATAAGAATCTAAGCTAACCACCTCTGAGTAAACAGAAATGGGACTTCACTTTGACAGTTTAAGTTTGCCAACACGCGCAATAACCGTCATAAAAGTAACTGCACCTTACAAATGATGTGGAACCTCATGATAAATGTACTTTTATGGACAATACACAATTACCAGGTAGATCTTGACACTTTCCAGAAACTCTGGGACGCTTAGGTCGATGTCCAAAGTTTTCTGTTGTTGAAGTGGAGGCACCCTGTGAAAACAAAATACATAAATATAAACGGGCGTAGAGAAAGGACATTTTTTAAAATCATCACTGCCCGTTTTCTAAAACAAACAAACAAACATATGTGTATTAAGCCATTTCTTCTTGAAGGATCCCTGATAAACATACCTCCATGTTTGTCTTTGTCGGACACACTGTTCTCTTGGGTAGAGACTTTCTTCTAAGTTGGTAGGGACTATTCTGAGCTCCTGGACCGGATTCTTCTGCGACCATATCTGCAGGAACGTCCTCATCTACAAATAGTTGAAGAAGAGTAAAAGATCACAACATAATGAATGAATACAGATCAAAATTAGGCCTGTATTGTTGTGTTGTCACAAATACATATGCCACACTCCAAATATCAATTAAAAACACTGAAAAGCATATAGAATTAGATTGTATTCATAACTTTTCATTGAATATGTTAATTCAATTTATAATCATATCAACTCAAACAACACTGACAGATCACTGATCTGTAGAATTGGAATCTTTCAATTAGAGTGATAATATACTGATTCTTAGATATTCTAATATAATTGTCTCTACAGCATCAATGACAAGAGACAGGACAAGAAGAAAAAGCCCAGAAAAAAAGTATTTTTCAGCTCTTTGGCTCCACTGCAAGGAACAAGCTGATTGCAAATCCCATCAATAGGGGATTCAATCAATTTGAAAAACCACTAAATACACAGAATCAGTCCACAGCCAAACCATATGTCTAGAAACTCTTTCACCATCATGAGTTGATTGTTATCCCTAATGCAAACACTGTCTTGCTATTCACCTAGTTGCTGCAGTTGGATGACTCTTCCCTGTCACTACACCGGTAACCATTACACAAAGCCCAGTACAGGACAGGGGCTAGTTAAAGTCATTCTCTCTGCAGCTGTACCATGGAAGAATATGTTGTTTTTTCTTATTTTACAAACAGTTTCCTTCGATAAAGCAAATACATACCCATCTCAAAAAGAATGGAAGAGGTGGTTGTGTATCATACAACCACCACATCTTGGCCAATTCCTTTTCAATTACCTTTTTGCCAGATCTACAACACTACTTATACTCCTAGAACAATGAGTACATCGATCTTAGGACACACCAAGAAAAAGACAGCATCTTCAAAAATCTGATAAAAGATTATTGGGCTGAGCAATCATTGTTGAGTCACTCTATTCAGAATCACCATGTCACATTTTTAAAAGTGGCAACAAGTATTTGAGAGTTAACCATTTCAGCTGATTGATGTTAAACTGGTGATGCAAACGCAACGTCTGTTCACCCAACTGTTTACTATGAATTACATTTGTAAACTGCCCAAAAGCTTGGTGAACAGGGACCATCACACGGGAAAGGTTTATAATATGGGTTTGTGGCCATTTCGGAGCGTCCTTTTCGTATTACTAAAACTGCAGTCAACATCCGCTAACATCACACCGTCTGATGTCACAGCAGCACTGGGGGAAAGAATCTAAAACAAAACAAACACAGTTACTATGGACACTTTTTTTGGAAAAAAATATTACTTATAAGGAACATATTTTGCATTGACCTTTTAGAATAACAAGGGCTGATCATGAGTGAGCAGGCTTTTTTTTAATGCATCTTTGTTTTTATTTTCTTGGTTTTGGGGATAACCCCTGAACGCAGATACTTAGCCAGACGTGCTAATAATAACAACGATCTAGCACGGGCTATGTTAAGTTAGCATGCTACGACACTGGCAAAACCGCTTAATGTATCCTCCCTTGCGTTTGTCACCCATGAAGCCAGGAAACAACCGTTTATCGTCCGTCATCGGCGGAACGTTTAAATTCAACCCTCCAAATGAACAAATACGTGACCGGCAAGAGGTTATACATGCAATAGAAAGGCCGACTCGTGCATAAAATGAAGCAAAACAAAGCGCGGCCTAAATGCTAAGCAGAGACACAAAAGCCTCGGCATTTCCTCGCCGCAGTGGAGCCGACGGGGAGCGCCGGGTCTTGCCACAACAATTAACGTTACCCAACTGCGCGTGCGACAGTTTCCTCCGAACGGCACAAGCAAACGCCACCACAAAACTCACACAGATAAGCACAACGTTCAGCTGTTGGTCGAACAGCTCCATTCGGCTTACGGCAGCGTTGAAAACGTTACCTCTTTCCTGGTGATTCCTCTCCGGCTGCACCGGGCGCGGCCTCGATACTCGCCTAGGTCTTCTGCTAACGTTACTTGCTCTGACGGAGTTCATTTGGGGTGTTGGTAATCTGAAAGGAAAGTCGAAGCCTTCACAGCAGAAGAGGCGAAGCAAAACCCGCCGTCTATGTCTTTTTCTTAAGCATTGCAGGGTTTGCCATCGTTCACCGTGGCTCAAGAGAAACGTATTGCTGTGTTACTCCCGTTCCCCTGCACTGATGTTACGTCTAGTCCCGTTGTACTGTAGCAGGAGGAGCCATAACAGACAGGCACAGTCCGTCAGGCCTCAGTCACATCACATGGGAAGACCTCTCGCTGTCTCGTAGCTTTCCCCGAGGAAGGCGGTCCGTTTAACAGGGATTTTAATTTTATTTCCTCGCTCAGTCTTTCAGGCATCCATCATGCGTGGATGTGCCATTAAGAAGAACGGCTTCCGAGGACTGAGGTGTTTGCGAAGCGATAGAGGACTTCACAGCTTACCCCATTCAAAGTCTGGATATATGTCTTTATAGACACACTTTGGTTTCATGTCCAGCGACTAAAGGATTCAGGTCACCTCTGGTCAGACACGTTACCATAACTAATATAGGACACCCCATTAATACAGCTGACAAAAAGGACATTGAAAACAAAATTAGATGCCAAGTGATCATAGACATGAATCAGAATCAGAATTAGGTTTATTGCCAAGTAGGTTTTTCACCTACAAGGAATTTGATTTGGTGTTAGGTGCACAACACTTCTATGAGAAACAAGAAACGACATACAATGTAGAAATAAAAATATAAAAATATAGAATAAAATAAAATAAATAATAATAAATAATAAAATAAAATATTGAATGTCCAACGACAAACCAGAAAAAAAAAAAATTCACAACTTACATACAAAATGTCATTGGGCAATGAGGTGTAGCCTGACTAAAATTTTATGATAGGGGATCACATAAAAAGCTGTTATAAAGAGAGGTTACTGACTAAATTTTGAAAAAAAAAACATTCAGAGATGCAAAACTGAGACAAAGTTTATTTTTAAAAAATACCAATCAAAAGGTAGTTCTGAGTGTATTCCCGTCAAAATGTGTGAATTTGGATGGTGACTGGTTATAAAAAGGGATTACTGACAAAATCAAGAAGAAACAAATCAATCATTCGGAGATAGAAAAGCGAGAACCTTTGAACCAAAATGATAATAGGAATACAGGAATATGAGCAGGTGAAAGGTACGTTTTATTTAATCTGAAAAATGTATGAATACATTTAAAACCAACAACAACAACATAAACAACTATATGCCGAAGTTTGTTTTTTGACTCACTGTTTTTACATTGTAGTCAACCCCTTGTTTATTGGTCTTTTCTATGGTTAAATATTTTCCAGCCACCAGAGGTCCCAAGTGTTTGTTTCTTTCTCTGACTTTCCAGCCACCTCGATAGAGAAGTATCATAAATTATATTCAACTTCTACATTTTCATCAGTCTTCGGCAGATATGATTTCAACACGTCATGTTAAATCAGTCTCTGTAACCCAAATAAGCTGTTTGTACAACTTTCTTTGCACATGTTGCACAAAGAAACATACATTTTTTCTCCTTTCAATTTTTTTCTGAAGCATTTCACGTTGATTTATGCTGGCATTCAAAGCTCTGCATACAAACCATAATGTTGCATTAAGTTGTTGATGTTTTAAAGAGGGTAAAATGATGATAATTCATTCACACTAAATTATTTTAAATGAATAGGCACTTGTCCACGGCCTGCAGGATTTTTTAATTTTTTAACGTTCTTCAGTAACTAAAGTATAAAAGAAAATTGACCAAGAAGAGAACTGAAGCAACACTGTTCTTCTGCAGAATGAATGACTGGAAATAGATATTTTTCAGGAGCTCTGTATCTCAATTGGTTTTGGAACTGTTTTAATGTTGCCTGACATACTACAGTGGAGCTAAAGGAGAACAATGTACAAGTCTCACATGTGCAAGCTGTGAAAGCATATTTCTGCCAATACTTTCAGTGAATCAAAGATTTACTGAATATATCATGTGGCAGAGTTTTATGGGGGCAGTTATCCTTAATTTAAGAAAGTTATTGTAAGAGAGTGCTACAAAATGTTAAAAACATCCACCCACAATTATTTCCACTAAAGAAGTCAGTACTCCAACGGTGTAAGAAGCTTTTTTTGTTGCTACAAATCAAATGTGATAATTGATATAACTGAATAAAAGAATAACTATAACGTAAAACCAGAGCTACTGAAGTAAGGATGTTGTTGTGTTCAGATTGTCCACTAGATGTCACCTCACGTCATCCTCTGAGTCTTCACCCTGTCCTCAATGAGAGGACAAAACTGAATGACATATGATGTTTGACAAAATCTCTCTGCCTAGTGATGCTGAAATGTTCATTTCAATTTCAATTGTTAGCTAATTTATTAAAGTCCCTGATTAGATAATAGTCCCTTCATTTTTTGTTTTGTGGCAGATTGCCAAATGAATTGAAAATCTTTTTCTATTTTGACATAATGAAACCAAGTTAGTGTGCCTCGCAGAGTTTTGTCATTATTTGAGCATGTGTAAGTTGTTAAATGTGTCTTAGCTGGTTTGAATTGATGCTTCTGCGCTAACTTGTTAACTAGCCAAACATGGGAGTATGCATGCCACTGTTAGTACCCTTACAAATCATCCAAATCCAATACTTTCAATTTTGAACACATTCGTAATGTTTATATTTTCTGCCTGTGCATCTGTTTATTTTCATATCATTTGTTTTTATGCTTTCAGTAAACTGCAGATGCACCAGCAGGACCATCTGTGATTTGATGCGTTATTGATCCATCTGTGAGCTTGTCTGTCTGTCTGCCCGATGGGGTTATAGGTGAGTGACCTCAACAATACAAAATGAAAAGAATAGAAAACACAAAGATAAAACGTTTGCCTGCTCCATCACATTTTGTTTCAAAGAGTGAAAGGTCCCTTGATTTTGTGTCATATCTTCCACGGATACATCTTTATTAATTCATTCAAGCTTTATAACTGTTTGATACCATATTTGATTGGAAAAACTTTCCCCCCTGTCTTACATCATGTTTACGGCTTCATGCTTTTATCTTTCATACCTCGTCACCACTGAGCCATACTGGTTTTTCTAAGACTTAAACACGTAGAGCTTAACTGTCAAGATCTCTGTTATTTTTGACACTAATCTGCGGGATACATGACAGTGTGGAACATGTGTTGGCTTGGTAACCAATCTAGTATCCAGTGGCAACAGAGGTCTATTGAATGCTGGGTGCTCTGTATTGGCTGGTGTGCCCACCACTCTACTGTGTCACTAAGTCACAGGAGCGCATCCATAAAGCAGCTCTTAATAACGACGAGGTTGTGTAATATTCAGGAGTCAATATTGTCTCTATCTGTTTGTGTATGTATGTGACTTTGAGGGTGGGGGGGGGGTCAAACCTGTGCTGGTATTACAAATACCCTTTGTGTAGGACAACTCAGTGTTCTAACTTGCAGGTGGTAGCACTCTATCTCACTGTGAGACTTCCACTGCCTCCATGAGCTGCACACACACAAACAAAGTCTATATTTAACTATTTCTGTCAGACAACCTCCCTTCCTTGCATTATATTTTTATTGAAAACACTGTTCTTCTTTAAGTATTGTTTCTGTTCTTGATCGTTACTGAGTTCACATCCAAAGGCATCCACTGGCGCAGAGGCAGACACAACAGGATAAGCGTCTTTGTCTCAGGCTCCTGTCGGTCATAGACGTCCCCCCTCCCTCCCCACTACCCCCTACTCCCTCCCAGCCTCTCCTCTATTTGGGCGGCTGTTACAGAGAGGGCAGATGGCTCATTACCATAAATAGGACAGGGAGAGAGTAAGTAAGGGGGCCGTGCACACCAACCAACAGGATCATGCCGCCCAAAAACCAAGGAAATGGCAATCCGTTGCTAGGAGAGAGGAAAGACAGCTTTATGGCAACACAAAGCTGATTCCCCCATCCGACCTCATCTCACTCCCGCCCCCTCGTTTCTTGCTCTGGGGACCGAGCCTTGAATCTGCTGGCCAGGGACAGATGGCCGACGGGCCCCACCGTCTCTACAGCTGGACACAGGCTGCTCTGACCCAGTGAGACCTGGCAGGGCTGCATCACACCTCATCCCATCCGACCTATAAGAAGTAGGAGTGGAAAGTGATGAAGCCCCGGCCACCAGCTAAGAATAGAACACCAACACTTGTTGCCCACAGGAAGTGTGTGGCTGCACAATAAATGATAATATGTAAAGAGTTTGCAATGGTGGGATGCGCTCACCAAGACTAAATCATTTAATGAGTGTAATCGCAGGTTCTCTACGGCTTCTCTGCTGCTGCTCTTTTCTTTTGCCATACAGGTTTAATTGAATTACTCACAGGACAGACAGACCCTCAATGATATGTGATGTAGGGCGGGAAAAAGAACAGCTGATTAAGACTGAATTCTATAATGTGTTTCAGGGTCCCAACCAAGAAACGGCACTCCAAACACAAAGTGTGATGATTTGCAGTCAATATTGTTCATTTTGACAGGCATACCAGCATGAAGGACACTTTGCAGAGCATTGACATTCCATTCTATTGCACATATCAGGCTTGGCAGATATGTTCCAGAATAAACTGAAAAAACTGAAATGTAAGATTTTTTTCATGACCAAATCGAACTTCGGCTGAAACATTCACACTTGGCCGTTTGTGAAACAGAGTCTCATACAACTTTCAAAGATTGGCTTAAACTAATGGAAAGTCCAACTGGAGTGATGATTCCCTCTTCTGCTGGTCAATTTATTTATCGTATTTAGTGGCTTTTGTGATCTTCTGATTGAGAGTGCAACTGGACGCTGGCATCTTTTGGAGGTCGGAATCTATTCCAGCAGACATTAGACGGGAGATGAGTTAAGCTCTTTCTAATCATTGATGAGGAACGTGAATGCTTTAATTTCCCTTTTCCTGTATTGTTTTTATTATAATTGTGATGCCAAAAAAATCATACCTTGTTGAGGAGTGTGTTTACAGTTGACACCGATCAGTATTATTGTAAAGAAAGCACTTTGGAAACAAGAGCACATCTGCTGTCACTTGACCTTTTGACTGAAGGACAAGTCCAGCAAACAGATTATTTGGAAAAACGAACGTGAATTTAAAAAGTTGTTTTCCTTTTTACGAATCAATGGCTGACATTTACTGAATTGTGTGTCATGGGTTGATTTGAGACCACAGCAATGTTTGGGCCATCAATTCCATAAGAATAATCATTGTTAGTTTGAGACAATATGTCAGGCTTTCCCTTTTGAATAAGATCAGAATTGTTTACGCTAGAGAGGAGGACGACAGGAAGAGAGGGCCAAAAGAATCAACTACCCAAAAATGAGGGAAAGACAGCATGGCGGCAGCATGACAAGTAAGCAGAACAGAGGCGGTCCTGCATCACCTCGTCAGCCGCCCCGGTTGCATAGGAACACGAGGGCCATGCCTACCCTGCAGACACACTCCTTTCCTCTCTCCTCTGCCACGCTTCATTACCCTGTGTTCAGCCAGGCACAGAGAGGCACTGCACCACTTTCTCCTCACAGCCATGTGCCCGCACACAGCCTCATTCACAACCAGGTTCCTCTCAGAGCAAAGCAGGGTGTGTCCTACCCCTCACTGACCAGGCCACATTATCTCAGATGCATAAAGACAGCACCAGGCGTAGAGTTAGCACTCTAACATCTGGGCTGAGGTGCAGTCTTTGCAACCAATTTCCTTTAAACATTATTTGACTTAAACTTCTACAGAAGTTGATGCTGGGTGCTGATATTGACAGATTGTGAAAGGCTTGTGGGGGACAGACACGTTGAGTTCACAGACTTGTCAAACAAAGTTTAGCACACTCATAACCAAACTAAAGAGACAAACTATCCAAAACACAAACACATAATTTGTGGTTGTTTGCCAGCTGTGGGAGCAGCATGTCAAGTAAGAAAAACATCACTTTGTGGTCATAATGCATAATGTATGCTTGGTGGTTTTTAGATTTTTTTATTTATTTTAGGTGGTTTGCGTGCCAGTTCTAGTCATGTTACAAATTTTGTGTGAAAGGCTGATCTTTCACGATTTTTTATGTAGTATCCTGTTGTCTAAAGGTGGGAAATCATGAGACAGACAGGTGATAGACCTAAAATCAAACAAGCGGAGGCATCTTGACAAGAGTGGCCAGTTGTGTCACTTTTTTTTCACTTTCTTTTCTTGTGTCTTATAAATTTGTGTTTGGTCATGTTACATTTAACCTTTATCTTAATCTTTGTGTGCAATTTCTGCTTGAAGCAAGTTTTTTTTTTTTGTCATTTTAATTTACTCTTGGTGAAAATATATTTTTCATTCCAGGTGCTGCTGGTCTTAAATGTGAGTTCACTGAGGTACAATATGACACTTACTTTTTTCTTTCAGGCAGATCAGTTGAGAAATACTGTCACTGTTTATCTGTGTAAAACGCTAATTGCCAAGCAGCAGGCAGACAGCTTATTGTGCTGTATATACATGAGAAAACACAACACCCACTTATTCACAATGCTAGAAGAACATGAGCGATGCCTCATATGTGTCATTGCCCACTATGGAGCTGGTAGTGCCAGACAACACTACTGGGCACAAGAGTGCTATTGTCCCGAAAGATAAAGTGTGCTTGTGACCAAGCAAAGGCGGGATGGACCAGATGCTGTGAAAAGATAGGGGAGTGTCAAAGGAACAACGCTTCTGGTGTTGTGTTGTTTATTTACAGTGAAGTCATCAGCTTAATATTTCATTAGATGACATGACTCCATTTTAAACTACCGATACAACAGAACACGTCAGATGGAGTAGTCTTTCCTTCGTCCTCCTACTACTTCACAGTTAATTGACTGCAAGTGTTCATTTGCCCAGAGGAGCAGTCATTACGGCTGAATAACAAAATTTAGCTCGGCAATAGAGCATCCAGAGATCAATGGGTTAATTCAATTGCCCCTGCTTGTGTTGTATTGTATAGTGGGGCAATTTAAAGGTCTTTATATGGGAGTCATGCAGTTTTACTGAGCTTAAAAGCTTAGGGAGACAGCATGGAGGCAATGAAAGAAAAATGCTAAAGTCCAGTGACGTGTGTACAGTGACAATTAAACCATCGCTGACATATAAATGACTAACAGGGATGCCTTTTCTCACTTGTCATGGTTCATTTTGGAAAAGTCCTGTCACTGTATATTGTGTCAATGACTGCTTAGCTTTGATTATGGGATGGATAAATGAACACCATCATTTTTTTTCAGCATTGGACATTTCATGCAGTCTATTTTTTGCTCGACAGTATTTTGAAATTGTTGACATTTAAATGAAAAACTATTAAAATGAGTTTATGTCATATTCTACCCAAACTTTTCAACCTGAACAGAGTCAGAGTCAGTTCTTGGTGTTAATTAACAAGCTACAGCTGTAGTAGACCATCTGTTGTCATTGTTTTGGAACAAACTTCTTACTTACTTTGTAGGTAAGCTGATACTCATTTACAATGCAAGTCCTTTGCATTATTTGGGTGTGGTGGAGGCTTACACTGCCAGGAGGAGTGTTTTTTCCTAACTATGCATATCAATTTGGGAGCCATCTTGTGATGTGACAAAAGATTGGGCCTTTAAATGGTTAAATTAATGTTTTTAGTTGTTCCAGACGCATATATCAGTGGTCCCAGAATGATTTGTTATATTTAGAACACAGATTTATTATGTAAAATATTTTACATAAAGGTAAGATTTACATCAAGTTGTTTGTCATGAAACTGTGTTTTAATTTTTTTAATTAATTTAATTTAATTTCTCCTCCCTAATTCATGCTAGCATTTTTAATCCACCACTGGAATGTAATGACATTTGAGCCTGCTAATACAAGAGTTTGCCCAGTCTAATCCCAGCAAATAGACTGAATCAATAAAGAATTACAGCACATTTGTTTTACTGTTGAAAAGATGGTTTCTCTGCTGTAAGTGTTGAATTTTATTGCTTGTGCATTAAAGGAGGCACTTATCGGCTGCCAGATAACACACAATTGGCACACTGCTGATACAATTCATAAGACCTGGTTGGCAGAAAGGATAGTCAAACAAAGGCTTCTGTAGGCAAACACTCTTTGGTTGAGGATAACTGCAGGCAATGACTGGGAGACCCTCTGGGGAAAACAAACCTGAAGAACAAAGACAGTGTTGCATTTGAAACAAGTTGACCACGCCTGATTGCTCTACTGACAGTTAGAGGGTGTGTCCATGTAATATTTACTCTCTTTCTGTAACAAAGATATGAAAAGAGCCCTTAAAATATTGAATAATAAACTCTTCAAGGTTAACAAAAAAAAGGAAATCTGTTATCCTTGCTTTTTACTGTTACTTTACAGAAGAGAAGAGAGGTCCCTCTGCAGCATTTATTTGGACATGGGCCTTTTGTGGGTTTTAAAACACCTGGCGGCCTTGAAAGCTCGTAGCTGGTTGCAGCGTTCAGGGGGAAAAAGTAATGGAAGCGAGATACCGCAAAGATGATATTTATCTAGGAAAATTAAACCGTCTTCCTTCACATGGAAAACAGGTAGATGCACATTATTTCTCCAAGCAAACCTGTGCATGTGTTACCACACTTCAGTGCAGGCCATGATTCTCTTGACGACTCGCATTTAGAACTAGGTTCAAGCTTATTAGCTTAGGGAGGCAATTGTCTCTTGATGTGCTGTAAATCCTACTTTAGATAGCACAACTGGAGAAAATTCAAGCAAAATACACTTAATGGTCCATATTTTGAAAAAAACAAACAAACAACAATTTCTTACGTCAAAGATAATTTTTACTCTAAAATAAAAAAGCAACATTGGTTGTCCTAAATATGCATCTGAGATACAGCAGGACTAAAGAAACCCAGAGACACCCGGATTGTGACTAACACACAAACTTTGCAATGCAGTGTTCATCTGAGAATCAGAGATAGACAAAAAATAAGGAGTCACTCGGAATCTACTAAATACCTGCAGCTGGGAATGCATTTGTTCTGGAATGGGATTTATCTTGGCAGTTTACACCCTTTTACTCTCTATGTACCAAAGTGTCTGGGTTCTCAGTCCCGGAACCAGATGTGTAATGAGAAAAGAAGAAAACAGAGAGAACAACAAAGGCAAGGGGCCAGATTGAACCAAAAGCACCATTCAAACAAAGGTAGTCCTTAATAGAGAGTTTTATGAGCTCCAGGCCTGCTGAAATGGAGTGTAGTGCGTGTGCAGCAGCTCTTATCGGCTCACTGGCAGCAGGGCAGGGGAGGGCGAGAGCTTCCACACTTGCGATCTGTAAAAATGGTCTGATTCATTTTCCGCATGAGAGGGTCTCACAGGGGCGGCATCAGACCAGCCAGTCCACACAGATTTATGGACCATTAAAGCAGCAGGCCTCCAGACCACTATGCCACTGTGGGGCTGGCCACTGAGACACACTGCCCCCTCATTCATGCTTAGGCACTACTCTTCCTCACAGACGAGCTTCCACATTGTTCATCCCTTCGTTAGTACCATTTTTATGGACTTCTACGAACTTCTCTCAAAGTCTGTCATTCTGCCATTCTTCTCCTTGGTCCTCTAATACCAAATGAGTTGTTTGCAATAAACAACTCTTCTCTTGAACTGATAAAGCAGTTCACACTACTCTCCAGTTGGCCGAGGTGCATGTTTCATGTCACCTAAACTATAATATCACTCATTATCTGACTAAAAAGAGTGTTATACACATCAAGAAATGCTCCATTGCTGTCATGAACATCAGTTGTGGTGGTCAATGGGCTATGTTGCTTTAGCCTAACAGTTTTACAATCAGATTAGGACCACTGCAGGCACACAGTCTAATGGGTCTGTCTTTTTAAGGCATCCTCAATCAGCTGTTTCCGTGGTGATTAATGTAGCTCGCTCTCCCCCTCTCATTTGCTTAGTTTGAAACTTCATCATCTCTGAGAGTGATACTAAAAGAAAAATGATGCACACTGTCCCTGTGAATAGCCCTTTTTTGCATAACAAACAATCCAACGGCAGCCTGAGCAAATGCCTGAAAATTCAAAGGGTTGAAAAACTGCAGAAACATTTTGTCTGCCACAAATTAATCAGATGTTTCACCCTTGACTTGGTGTAAAACAAAAATGATCTGTTCTACTATTTTATCTAAATGATACAACAGGTTAGTTTTATGATAAGCATAAACTTTCAGTTGTCACCATGACATTTACTCAGACACAAAAACACAACGTACTACTGCCCAACCTGTTAGTCCGGTTTGAAGAAGGGGAAGAACAAGGTGTGCTGGTGCTTGACTATTTACTGCTCTGTTGCATGGCGGCTACTATGGTTTAAAAGAAAACAAAGATGCTATTAGATCAGTTCACAGAGAGCCACTCATGGTGTGCTTACGAAATGGAGGGACAGAGATGAGGAAAGTATCACCATTTTGTAAAAAGTTACAGTTTGGTGTGAAGTCAGTTGGCCAGCAAAACTGCTCCCAATAGATAGCCCAGGAAAAGAAACAAGAGCAAATTCACAGTCACATATTTGCTTTACAAATTCAAGTAAATACACAGATCCTGCAATTCTGTCTCCCTATATAGTATGGAGTTAAAATGTAACGGCTGTTTAATACTATATTGCGTAGTTGCTTTATTTGCATATGCACTGGCACTAACCAGCAGGCGATGCTGGTGTGGACGCGGGTCGTGCTGGCCAGTGGTATCGTCATATATTCTAGGAGGTACCCTGTTAAGGGTCCGCTATCGTCACGAGGCAGGGTGCGGTGACACATCCTTTATCCCCGCCCCGAGGTGCTTGTGCAGCCTGCCCTGAATAACGCGGGAGTGTTTTTTGTAGGGCCCGTCCTGCTTCAATGCTCACTTTATTAACTGATAAATGAATCCAACTATTGCTTCCTCGTAAGTGTCGCTTGATTAATCTTTTTAAAAGCACTTTTAAAACACTCTAAAACACGTTTCAGTCCTGTGCCTTCTTGGCGGAAGGCGATAAAAAAACTGAAAGAACACTGCACGATGCAAAATTGGCGTGCGCGTTCGCGGAGCTCCGGCGCTGCGGCAGTTGCCAGGGGAGATAGGAGGGGAGGGGTTTTGATTGGCTGAAGTGGAGCTGTTACCATGACGACGGCGAGGGGTTTGGTAGCGTTGCCGTGCGCTGTGTGATCTGCGCGCTGCGTGTATGGAGGAAGCAGCTGCTGATCTGATCTCTGACATTGTGTGAGACAGACATCTGAATAAACTGCTCGCAGACGCGTCTTTAAACTAAACGCACCGGGCTTCAACTTGCATGATTGTAAGTATGTGTTGGTCTTTTGAAATTTCCGCGTTTAAACGGTGTTCGGCAGGGAACGGGTAGCTTTCCGAACACGCTAAAAGTAAAATTGGTCAAGTGACTTTGCTTAGAGCAGCCAGCATGGCAGAACAAGCGACAGCATGTGGTCAAACTAGTTCTGCTTAACGCTACTCGTCTGCGTTCCCTTGTTCGTGGGGAAAGGCGTTTTACCGAGCCGGACCATAGCTATAGCCTCATTAATGCTAATATCATGGAAATGATACTATTGTCGGTAGTTAAAATGTTATGCTAACGCTACTGGTAGATCTACCTCCACTGACTCATCGAGCGACTGCTAACGCTACTTTGCCTCACGGTTGTGCTGGCAGAGCTAACGATGGCAACGAAGCTTTTTATGCGATACCGAACTTACTTCACTTGATAGAAAACAAAACTATTACCGGAGATAAGTTACTTCGTAACGAGTCCCGTGTGCTGGGAAATGTTGTGCAATTGTCCACGTCATTACGGGTAACTTTGTATTCCTCGTTGTGGTACTGTTGTGGTTGCTTGTGAGTATGGTCTTGAGTCAGAGGCTACAAAGCATATTAATTTTCTGAGCGAGCAAACCTTTTCAGCCCATGTTTCCCACAGGCTTTTAGTCTCGTTGTCGTCTCATATTTTCTCAAGTTGTAGTCGACAGCGATACTTCGGGAGTGTGTTTTTTTTGTAGGTTGTGACGTAAGAAGCACATCTTCTCCTCTTACTATCTATAAATAGTTGAATATTTCATGGTATAAATTGACAGCACCAGAGGTTAGGAAGTACACAGGCTAGCTAAGCACATGATGTAATGGATTATCACAAGATTGTCCCAGATACGGAGCTCTATAAACAATGTCAGTGTAGAAAAAGATCTCTGTCTACTCCATTTGAATATCCTTTTAATGCTGAGTAGGTGACCTTTTACATACTATTGAAGAGTAAATAGTTGCACATGACAGAGTACTGAAATAAAATTAAAAATGCAATGGGATTGTTGTACAAATACTAAAAATCTAACATGCATTTGAATAGCTGGCATTAAGCAAGTTTTGGTGACAAATGAATTCAAGACAGTGGTCGTGTGCAGACAATATCTTCATATCTCACTTCTTTTTTACCAGCAGGAATACGTTATTTAATATATATCCAGACATCAAGGGTCAGCAAAGCCCAGAAAAGAAAAAAATAATGGTTTAAAGTAGAACATGGCCTACATGGTGCTCTTCTTTTCTCTTTGGAAATGTGTGCTTGGATTTTCAGTGTTGTTGTTTTTGACAACAACACTCTTGTTGTAATTCGCCCTGACTCCCATTTGCCAATCAAATCAATACCTTGTTTAAAGCAGCTTCATTCTGCTTTGCCTGCGATCAAGATGGAAAAAGGCCTCACTCTGTGCTGAAATTTAAACAATATTTTTGTCCCAATGTTACAAAATGGCTCTAGAGTTGCGGTAAAGTATTAGGCTTGAGAAAAGTGGTGTCAGCCTCCCTGTGCTCAACGGAAACCTGAGAGAACATCTACAGCTTTAAGAGAAGTTTTTATTTTTTACCTTAACTGTCCAGCTTTTAGCATTTAGTAGGAAGCAATGAAAAATAAATGATCTCTAATGACTTGCATATGTTTACCAGAGTTCTAAAAACAATTAGAAATACTCACTATATGGATGTGTTTCAAAAGGAAAATTTTCCACACTGCATGTTCTTTTGTTGATACGATGTGTCCACTGTTTGAGGCCCTTTAAGTCTCTCTTACTGCTGTCTGTCAGTATTATATTGACCAGACTGGACAAACCTCATGTAAAATTCATCCCGTGCATTGATGTTTTTCCCTCCTTTATCTCTAAAGAAAGAGTGAAGAAAAACAGATGTGCTGGGTGATGTGCTCCTTTACCTTTTGTTAGGTTATGACTTCTGTGTACATCGACGCTGCTCCTCTCTTTGTGATAAACAGAGGACAAAGGCAACAGGCGCTCAGAGGTCTTGGAGTGACAAACAAGAACCAGATGCTCCCAATCTGCCATTATTTTACTGCTAAAATTTCTATGGTCATGTTTTAGGCCAGAGCATGTGTTGCCTTTGCTGTTGTTATGCTGTTTTAGCACGTGTCCACTGTTGAACTTGCTTGAATGTACCATGAAGGGTAAGTGCTTCTGCCTCCAAGAATAGACAGGGGTGTGCTAACTTTACTGTCATTCATTACTATAAATAAAACTTCAGTTAAGTCCTGATTGCTGTGTGAAATGGCATTAATGACTACAGAGATACAAGAGACTGTTGGTAAAGTTAATTTGTTTCTCAGAGGTGTTCTTTGAATTGTAGGAACAGCCTTTAAGAATGCTGTAGTGTTCATATGCAAAAATAGTCCATGCTTAAAGGTTCTTTCCTGCCTTATTAAGACCTGAAATAGGAGGCGGAGAGCTATACATCTATCCTAATGTTCTCTGTTGGATAAAGAAAAACAGCTGACCTAAATGTTTTATATATGATAACTGATCAGTCAGCATGGTCGCAGATTACAGGAGTCTGTGGACTGATAAAATCCTGACATTTAATCCTGAAGTGTCGGACAGTTGTTTGGTGTTTTGTTTTTCCTGAAAGAATAATGCTCCATTTTCATTCCAGATTTAACTCCCATGATTGGGAGACAGCAATGGACTCGCTCACACTCAGTCTGTCTCAAGTTTCTCTGCAGCTCTCAAAAACACAATGTTTTATCTTTTGCAATTCAGTTAACACACTAATGCCACTTTTTGTTGCTCCATTTTACTGTGTCGATGACAGAGCAGGAGGAAGTTCCACAGAGGGTTTATGAGAGTAAAACACAATGACCAAAAGAGCTACCATACCACCGAGTATCAAGTCATTTACCAGCATCCACTAAAGCCCAACTCTGCTAAATAACATCGGATTTAGTCAGTAGATTTTTTTAAGGAAATGGTTTGGTGCTGAACTGCGGCTGTTGAGATCTATCCAAGTAAGAGAGGCACAGAGTGAGCCGTTTGAAACGGTGCTGTTGTGCTATCAGTCTTATCACAGAGCTGTGTACTCTGACCTGGAGCAAATGAAAGGCTTCGTCCTCTGAAATCCACCACGCTCTTTGTAGATTTATGAGTGACTGTGGCACTGAAATCGTTATAAAAGCGGAGCCATGTGGCACAAACCTTTGGGATTGCCTAACACAGACTAAACTTGGTTTCTCCTGGATGTCCTTATTAGACAAGGTTCAGGCTTTTTACCTGCTTTATTGAAAGCCACTGCCCAGTCACTTGTGATTCTAATTGTAGAGACTGTTTTTATTTGTTGGATTTGGGTATCGGTTTCTGTTTTAATGTGCAGGCGGATGGAAAAAGGAGGGCGTAAGCAGTAAAAATGAGATTTTAAAAAAGGTTCTCAGCATTTTGTTTAAAGACAGTGTTCCCTGTCTTTAGTCAGGGGTAAGTTAAACTAAACCTTTGGATGTTTACATTAGATCAGTCCCTCATGGGTGAGTTTCAGTCCTGACTGTTGACATTAACCTGCCTGACTTATGGAGTTTAAGCTGTGTTGTAGTGGCAAGCTTGAGTAAGCACCCACGCCGCCCCCGTCCCCCGTGTGATTTTAGAAGAAGGGAGATCCCCTGGAGGATGTGTGCTGCTGTTTTGGGTCTGTGGCATTCTGCTAATCAAGCATGGTCGCCAGCTCTGAATTTGAGTTGTAAATCTGTGAGATGCCGCATGTTGCTGCTCAGATGATCATCTGTGTTCATGCCCTAAACGTTCCACTTCACAGCACAGCTGTTGCCTCGAAGTTTGAGAATCAGTTTTACCTCTTTAAACCGTTATAGGTGATCCAAAGTACTTTATTTCTGCTTGCGTTGGCTATTATCTACTCCATTTAGAATTTTAAATCTGCTAATTGGTGGCCCTCCTCCAACTCTGGGGCAAGCTGCCCCCGCCCTCCTTTCCGCCCCCTGCTCCCCCCCCCCAACCTCCGGCTGCTCCTGTGCCTGCCCCATCTCTTGACGGGGTGTTTGTGAGACGCTGCCCATTAGGGCCTGCCTCAGTGAAAGCAACAGTGACGAAAGCGTTTCCTTGATTGAGAGAAAGGAAGAGGGAAGGACGGCTGTGTCCTGTGTCACAATAGGCCTTTGTCTTATCGCCCCTGCCTGAATTAACGGGATTTCTCTAGCTGGTGGAAGTATGACTCTCACCTCTTTAGGGGCCATAACAAATTATTAATATACCAGCACACTTGAATCCCTATCAGCTGAACTGGTTTGGTGGGTGTTTTGTAAATGTTTGTAACAGGGCAGTGCTATCATTCGTCACCGAGAATGCCTGACACTCACTAACAGCTAACAGGCTCAATTTTCCACTGAAAAGTTTCCCTCATTCTAAAAAAAGAAATAAAAAGCAGGCCGTTGGGTTATCGGTAATGAATAAAGAGTCAGGATGTGTCACGTTCTCTCTAACACCACAGGAATGCAGATGTGAGCGGAGCACTGGGCGCCAAATTCCACCTCGTATTGCCGCACGCTCATTTTTGTGCCGAGCACCTGCTTCAGCTGATTTACTCGCATCAGACGGCGCGGTAAATATTTTCTCATCTTCGAGATCAGGACGTCTTATCTGTTCTTTTTTATTGCCGTCTTTGTTGGAGCTCTGATATCCGGCAGCGTTTTTCGCAAGTTGTTCTGAAGAGTTTTGATTCGGATTCTTTGATAAATGAGCGGAGGGCTTTGAAGCGGGGCTTTGCTTCTTGTTGTCGTGTTTTTTTAACACAGACACGTGTTGCATTTGCAGGGGAAGTAATCTTGTGCGGGGGACATTCCTGAGCTGGCTTATTCCAAAAGCTCCTCTGAGTTTACTGGACTTTCCCAAATGTAGAGAAAAAGGCTTCATGTCCTCGCTCTCTTACAGTGTTTCACCGGCTTTTACAGGATCGGGGGCTGCTGTGTGTGTTGAGTGGTGAGTGCGGGTGCAGCGGACTCACAGGCACATGACCAAAGAGATAAGGTTTCAGAGTGGGCTGGGGGCAGGCATGTACTTTGGAAGGCCTCGCCTATGTTTACAGTGTCAGTTTGTGAGTTTAAAGTCGCCCTGTGAGGCTAAAGTCACCGATGAGCCCGGACAGAATGATGAGCTGTTGATTCAGGGATTGTTTTCTGTCTGACCGATTGCATTCGTCAATACTTTCTGATCAGCCCGGGAGTCTCCAGGCTGATGGAATCCCTGCCTTCTCAAAGTAAACAGTGCTGCATCAATAAAAGTAAACCCTCGACCTCCCGCTGCCCGGGCCTTCTGTTTTTGGTGGTTCTAACTGTGAGTTTGTTTTCTGGAAATGAACTTCCTCAACAGGCCGGAGGTGTTTCCTTCCCTCTGAGATCCCTGTTTGAAACTGCGACGTGAATACTGAGCACTTCGGAAACATGATTAGAGTAAAAACAACTGCTCCTTTGTACGGGACGAGTGTGGGGCCAGCTGTAATGCTTTGTGTGAGCGTTTTCTTTTGCTTCCCCTCAGACTTCGTAAGCTGTTCACATCTAATGTAACATTCAAATATGTTTTAGCTGAACCTTTATGACTGCCCCCATTAATGGAGGCTTTGTTTGTCGTGACATAATTTAATCCTTGTCTGAAATAAAAGAGCTGGCCAATGGGCCTCCTCTCTCTGGAACAGCCTCTCCCTCTATCCCACTCTGACTAAGTCTGTCTTTGTCTCTTCCACATTTTTAGAGCTCCAGCCTGTCCGTGTAGCCACCTAAATATCAGTTAGGGTTTCAAATAACAGCCGTCACTGTGGGGCTTTGCGACACACCTTTGTGTAACTGGTTTATTTTGTGTGAGGAGGGTGTGGTTTGAGTATGTGAGCTCAAGGCAGCTCCAATTATGTCACCTACGGTTCCTTATTTGCGGCAATATTTTAATTAGCCTTTTTTTGGTTAAACAAACAAACAAACATATGTGAATGTTTGCTGAACTGAGGCTTAGCTTGTTGTTGTCTGGATCGGGCATTAGACAGTATGCTGTAATGGCACCCATTCATGAGTGCCATGACACCCAGGTCGGGAGCAGCCTTCACGCTGCTCTTTGTCAGACAGGTTTGTGGAGAACGGCAGCAGACTGCAGGCCTCAGCACTTTCCGCCTGTATTGATCTCCCCACATTAGCTCTCTCTTCATGCACAGACATGAGCACAATTGCTTCCCTTACAACATTGGCTGCCGTGGCAACTGAGCTCTGATCATGAGATTCATTCCCAGGGAAACATCTCCAACCAGTAACTCTTCATTTAAAAGCAGCAATCATCTCCTTTACATACACCTGAACATGTCTGATACACCAACTGCTTGATTTGCCATTTAACGCCATCTCCATATGTCTTTGTGTATTTTTGAATAGGCTAAGTGCTTAACAGGATAAAAGAGCAATTTGAAAGGGGGGGGGGGTGTGTGGCTTGGCACCTGCTGTTAGCCTGCCTGTTTGCGCATGAATATGATGAAGCTAGGGTGCGCGGGGCTATTTTAACTTGCAGATGAGCCATCAGGTCAGCTTTGGTGTGTTTTCAAGGATGAGCAGCAGTCAACAGTCCAGTCCGCCTTATTAGCTTCCACTCCCCTCTCTTCTCCACTCGCTGATGTCCCATTATTCACTGCATTCCCAGCAGCCTCTCTTTGATGCCTCTTTATAAGAGCAATGATAACTGCAATCATTGCAGAAGCCGTGGTAATTGACCGGCTGCAATCATGGTAAAATACTTCCCGTGTTTGGCTGGATGTAAAGGCAGCTTTCTCATCCATCCACCCTAACTTTTGTTGACAATCGAATGATGCTCTGAGAGGATACTCTCCGTGTGGTACCCAGGGGCCCAGCACAGAGGTCAGGTTTGGGAAGGACTGGCGCATATCTCTTTACTTTAAGGTTCAACTCTTTGCTTGTGTGGAGGTCTCAGCATCTCAGAGACATAAACCTTGATCAGGTTTACAGTTAATAAATAGCGGCGTGTTGAAGTAAAGAGGACGGGCATGTGAAGTGTTTACAGCTGACTCTGGAGTGCACTTTGGCCACACCTTTTAATCAAACAACCCGGTGCAGTCGCAGCCGTGTGTGGCCACACCTGTGAGCTTGTGCTTGGCTGAGACCTACTTGTTAGTCATCAGAAAGTGGGGCAATAGAGTTATGGATTTAGACCTGTCTTAAACCCTCAAAGAATAGCCTTGTACACTTCTCACATAGAACTTTTTTTCCTCCTCTAATTTTTTCCTCTACAAAGTGGCCGTGCATAACTCTTTCCTTTTCTATTTTTTGCTTTGCTTCTCCTTCCATCAGAGTTGTAATTACAATCTGCCCAAGACCTTTCCCATTTACACCTTTGGCCCATGCACACTGCCAATGTAAATATGCTTTTTAACATCCAATAAAAACAAGATGACTCAACCCAAAGGGCTTCTAAACATACGATAAAGTCACGCTAAACAGTGTGTGTTTAGAAAAGCATAAATAGTTTCATCAGATGCTGCTGACTCGGCTCTGTGCTCTGCTTACACTTTGTAATTGAAATCAGAGCGGGAAACTGTTAATTCAGTGGATATCTTGGTGTTCTCTTGTCTTGAGCAGAGACGTTCTTTTGACACAAATGTGCAGTCCTTGTGCTGCCTGACATATCTGATTGCTCTACTTTGCTCAGAGCTGTGATTCATCCTAGACTGTGGATAACTTGCACAACCTACCTCCCTACCACTCGTTCTGTCTGTTTTTCCCTTCCACACATCTCTTTTTCCCCTTTTTTGCCACTCAGCTTCTTTCTATAAATGAATCTCCCTAACCGTAACCCAGCACATTGACGTCCCATGTCTTCTGGCCTTTGGCCTGGAAACCCCTGTGACTTACTTCCTCCTTGTTAGTGATCAGTAGTGCTGTGCAGCATAGGCTGTAGACAACAGGGAGCTGACAGAGTCGAGGATAAAAGAGATGACACACGCATATAGCACGGGGGGATATTTCAGAAACTTTTAGCATGCTCTTAAAGCAAAAAAACAATAACGCAGTGATCCTAGATTTAAACGTTGCTTTTAATCTAAATAGGATACCTATTTTATGCTTATCCCCTCATTGAGGAGTTGATGGGTTATGCTGTAAAGCCACTAATGCTTTCCCTTTGCTGTCCTCGCTTCACTGGCTCTGACACACTGATTTGCGTGCGTGTACACTCCCTCTCCTGTCTTTGCAACTGTACAAACTCTGCAGTTTGACCCACTTCTTATCAGTGAGATGAGAAGAGATGCCTACCACCACTGAGCGCCTTCTTCCTCCCCATAACTCCCTCTATCCCAGCCCGCCACAATACCTGGTCATCTGCTGTCCACACACGGGTGCAGCGGGAGCGTTTCGCTACGGGGAGGGGGCCTTCTCAGCGGTCATCTGTGGCAGAACCTGACAGCATGCAGTGCTGATTTTCTTACTGCTCCTAATTGAAGGGACGGCGTGGTTGTCATGGTGACACCCAGGACATAACGCGTGTGAGCTGAGACAAAGAGTGATCTCTTTATGCTATTGGCATCACTAGGCAGAATGCATGTACTGTGTGTTTTAGACAATGTATTGGGTTTATTTGTTTGTCCTCTTTTCATTATTAGAATCAGTTTTAGGTATGCAGTCATGGAGGATAATGGCTATTTTCTGATTTAGCTCAATCTGAAATTATAACGTGGCATGCTGCCTCACAGGCTGGTTGAAAAATTGGTCAGGTACTTGGAGGGAATTTGTTAATGATGCATCGCTGGTGGCATATTGAATTTCTTTGTGCTGTTAAACTGCTAATATCTCTTGAGGCAGTATTCGCTTTACACTACTTAATCTGACATGCCACAAATTGAGACTTGATCCTTGCCGAATGCAGATCAGACTTGAAGAACCTGAAAAGCCCCAGTAAGATGCAGGCCCTCCACTCATTCCTGCAGCCACTGGATGCTCTCCTGCTCATTTCCACATAATGAGCAGCTGTGTCTTGGCTGAAATGAGGTGGGTGTTGAGGAGTGGAGCCTTAAGCCAGTTCAGTTTCTTGAGAGGGTGTCCTCAAAGGTCCTTGTTTGGAGTCAAGAGGAGGGAGAGCTGAGAGCCTCTCCGTCCTCACCAGGCGTGGAGGAGAGGCCCAGAGAGGAGGCAGAGAAGTGTAGTGGGGACACTAGCCCTGGATGAGCCTGGAGGGAAACTTAAGGAAACAAGGTCACTGTTTGGAAGCGCACATCATTCTGAAATGTCGCTCCGAGTCATTTCATATAGCCAGCTTTCCTCTGAAATGAATGTACTGTCTGTCAGTGTTGTCTTTTTTTTTTACTTACATAGACATATACATACAAACCCACATTAGGTCTGCTGCTCTTCACTTACGGTGTACTAAAAGCAACTTTAAAACTAAATGCATCAGGTTAAACCTTCAAGTAAAGTAGGTTACATGATTAACATACAGTAACATACAGTAACATACAGACATAGCGTTAAGTGGTAAATTAATAAGCAATGCAAATGAGGATAAATTAGTGAAATAAAATAAAAATCATAATGAAAAATAAATAGATAAAAATAAGAGAGAAATATAAAGTTTATGAAAATAGATAAATAAATAGAACGTTTTACTGCATTAGTTATTTGTTATTTGTTCCATGTGATAGTTTTCCCAGACCTTTTCAATCCACATATTGTTGAAGGGTCAGGCTTTTGACCTCTTCCAGTAATGTCATATGGTATTAATAAAGTTGTGTCTTTTGAAGCCACTGAAAATGAACAAACCCCTCTTTTTTTGTCTCCCCAGACCTCTTTGATTTAATGGGGCCAATCATTGGGATGTCACCAGATAAGAAAACGGAAATTCCGGGTATGCAAGAGGAGCGGACAGGACTGAGAGGTGTTTGCGGTGTGGGAACACTGCCAGAGGCCGAGTGTGCGTCCAGTCCGCTGGCAACAAGTGTGGATCGTACTGGAGCTGCCGAGGATGAGGAGCTCACCAACCTCAACTGGCTCCACGAGAACCTGCTTCAAAACTTCACTCTCGGGGGTCCAGAGGCTCAGCCAAGCGGCAGTCCCTTGTTCGACATAGAGGGAGATTACAGGTCGAGCCAGGGCCCTTCATCATCCTCCTCCTCCTCATCTTCAAACGGCAGAGGCAGGGAGCGGGACTCGTTGAAGTCTAAGCCCCCTTTCTCCTTTTCCCTGCTCATCTACATGGCCATTGAGCAGTCTCCCAGCAAGTCTTTGCCTGTTAAAGAAATCTATGGGTGGATTCTGGAGCACTTCCCTTATTTCTCCAATGCTCCCACTGGCTGGAAGAACTCAGTTCGACACAACTTGTCTCTAAACAAATGCTTCCGCAAGGTCGACAGGAGTTTGGGAAAGGTAGGTCATCATAGAGCGTTTCCTGCTGTCCACACACTAGCGTCGGCCCTCTGCCTTCGCAGAGCTTGATGGTGCCGTGTTAACAATTCAGCAAACAAAAATGTGTTGGCTTAGTTTGGCGAAACAGCGCAGACTGACAGGGTGTTGCAGTGGAACGCTGCAGTGTGGCTCATGTGACTCAGTCCCAGACTTTAACAGAGCTGCAGGGATGGCCGACTTTGCTGCGATAAGAGTGGAATTCAGTCAAGGTCACAGATACTCCTCCAGAGGAAATGCAAACACAGCACTCTAAGAAAGGGCATTATATCTCCTCAAGTACTCCAAGGTAATGCAGCTATTTAAAGTGGAGGAAGGCATCTGACACTTGGACTCCTAAATATTTGACTGGAACTCGAAGTGAAGAGGAGTTTTTTTTTATTTTAAGTGACGGTCAATGGTTTTATGATGCCAATAAAGCTGCGATCCATTCATTTATGATGCCTCCCTGCATAGATGAAAGTGAAGCTACATTTGCTTGGAACAAAAGGACAAGTGCGTAGCACATATGCTGCGCAAGCATTCCTGTAAACCAAATGGGAAATGAACAACGTTGTGTAACGTTCGTTCACTGGTTCGTACTTTCAGCTCACATTTGCGTGTTAAAATGTGTCAGAGCGGAATCCTGCAGATCTGGTAAATATTCGTGCTTAAATGAGCAGCATTATGAGCTTACGGTTGTGCACACATATTGGAATTTTTTTTTTGGGTTGGTTTGATCCTCTGCTGCCAAGGCCAAAGCCCGGCCAAGACATGATATTTTCCCATCTTGGGAGGGTTGGGTTGTTGGAAGTGTGCGGCAGCACGGTGCGGTGCAGCCTGCTCAGCATGCAGGTGCACAGTGTGAGCCCTTCGTCTGCTGAGACACCAGCACCAGTTTCACATGACACTGGCTGGTGGTTTCCGTTGCCATGGAGACATTTCCTTCTTCCTGCATCAGTGCTGGTTGGTAATCTGAGTCAAGGTTATTCTCCTCCCTCCCTCGCTCTGTTCTCCTGTGCAAGGCGAGAATATGCCACCGTCAGTTGAAATGGCCCACAGTGCGTTAGCATGAAGCCGTCAAACAGACGTGTTGTTTTGCACTGAGGGCTGCCTTTTGCTTTTTCTCCTGTTCAAATTCATGTAGAACGAGGCTTAGTTTGAACTAGCTGTGGTGTGTTGGACTCACAGCTTTCGCAAAGCAACATTTCTAACCTGGAATTCCCCACTGCTGCAGTTTGAGCATCTCTTATTTAAGAGGAGCTGTGAAGCTTATATTTAGAAAAAGTGATTTTGAAAAGTGCTGCGTTTCCACGGCGACTAATCTGCAAAAGGTTGGGGGGTCACGCTTGTGTTTTTTTTTTTTTTTTCAACAGGGTAGATAGTTATCTTTTTGTTTGCCGTGCTGTGCAGTTACACACATCACTGAAACTGATTGCAGGCTTTTATGGAATCTTTAATAGCCCCAATAGAGTTTTATTTAACACAAGTGGTCTGACGAGGGGCATGTTGTGTTTGCATCATGGATGCAGATTACGTATGTCGTGGCCACGTGCTGGTCTGCAGTGTTATGCATGGTTCTACTGCTGGCTTTCCACAAATCTTCTTAGAGTAGCTGCGGCTGTAAAACTGTAAAACACAAAAAACGAAACAATGTGGCGGCTCACAAATTTAAACAGGAACAAGCCATGCATTAACAATAAATAATTTATTACAATTCTATCAGGAGGAAGGAGTTCACTTAATGTGTGTGACAAAAACACTGGATTTAACCACAAGAAGCTTTTATCAGGTTTTTTCCCCACAACATGAGAATGTCTTGGTATAATTTCACCACACAATTCAGGCAATGTTCTTGTCTTAGGTGTTGAAGTTTGACTCACTCTGCTCTGTCCCGCAGGCCAGTGGGAAGGGTTCTCTCTGGTGTGTTGACCCCGAGTACCGGCCCAACCTAATTCAAGCCCTTAAGAAGCAGCACTTCCCAGCCGCACATGCCTTCTGCACACCACCCGCCTCCCCACCGAGGTACTGCCATCAGCCTCTCCTTCACTTTAACAAAGATTTTCATTGGATTTTTATTTATTTTCAGTTATTCCGAACTTGTTTTGCGTAAGTCTCTTTGAGGGATGTCAGCATTTTTTTTTTCTTTGAATGTGCGAACACAAAATCTCATCGCCCATGTTTTTTGTTTGCTTTCTGCAGTGCCTCCTCACCCCCTCGCCATCTCTTTCTACAAGGATGCTCATTCAAAGGTGAGAGTGAAGCAGGGTGATCTGTGTCTGTGACTCTGTGTATGCAAATGAAAACGCTGCGTGCACATGTATGGAGTGCAGGCCAGGCGCTGCAGCTTATGTTTGTGCAGTAGTTTTGATTCTGTTGCCGTCGCACATTTCAGTCCCAAAACATTCAGCATCATCGTGCCCTCAGCTTTTGGTTTGATTTATTGTTTTCAATTCATTGATGCCCCATGTAGGTCATAATGTTGAGAGCTCTCAGTCGCAGTCGATGCTACGCCCCCCCCCCCCTCCCCCTTCCTGCATCTTGGATTTGTAACCTTGACGACAGGCTGAGGTTCTGCGGGTGCTCTGTGTCGAGCACTCAGTCTCAGTGTAATCATTAATAATTTAGACCCCCAGAAGTGAGCTATGAGGCTTTCAGATACTTTGTTAGGTCTGAAAGATCGGATGCACTCTCACTGTCAGTGGCTTAAAAGTATCCCTGGGCCCTTCTCCGTGACTCCTCTGCATATCCAGTCCCTTTATTGAGCATCAGCGGGGCCTTTGTGTGCCTCTTTCAAGACAAGCCAGTCCACCCAGTCTCCTACCATGCGTTCATACCTTAGGACTGACCATCATGCATGTTCTCTCCTCTTCCAGAGTCTGACATTGATGCTGCCACTGCCATGATGCTCTTAAACTCTGCCCCTGGGCACCACGTTGACCCATGTAAGAGAACCCACGAGCAGCCATACCTTCACCTACTCTTCCAGCTCTTTGTGTCCTATCTGTCTGACATACCACCACGTCATTGCTTTGTTTTCTTTTTTTTTAATATATCATGTGCTTTTATATGTATTGTGCTCCGTCTGTACATATTTTACTCGTTGCATATTTGTTGAAAGGCAAATTTGAAGACATTTTGACTTTATGGAAGTGTTTGAGAAAGCAGCTGGTTTACTGAGGTGAACTGTTTACATGGAAGGCTGAAAAGTCCACTCAACACACACAAACCTCAGCACCCATAATGAATATTAATTAACAAGTGATCCTGTTTTGTTTTGTTATTTTTTTATAAATCTACAACCACATTTTCTTATTATTCTCTTAATAATGAACCCAGTAGCAGGTTTGGCTTGTTGGAATAGGATTGCTGAATTATTTAGCCTGGTTTTAGTTTTTAGCTCACTGGCAGGCTTTGGCAGGCTTGACAGGCTTTTTGCTGATATTTGACATTTATTTAACAATGTTTAATTCAGCTGTCTCCTGCGTACAGCTCCCTATTTTTAAATCAGGCTTTCCCTGTTGGGCTAAGACTAATCTGTGTCTGCTTTACACTTGGACTGTAAACAAGACCACCATTTTTAATGGTTCAGTGTCTGACATCTGCTTCTTCCTGGCCAGAATTAGGATTTACTCATTCGTTTAAATACGTTGTGCATTTAAAGGCGTACCTGGTTGTGTCTGCCGCTCTCCCCAGGTAACTCTGATGGCCCGCTGGACCTCTCCCGACCCGATTCTGTCCTGGTGAGCAGCGATCCAAAGCAGGACCACAACTACAGCAGTGCAGCCCTGCAGCGCTGCTCCTCCCGCTCCTCCTCTTCCTCCCTTTCCTCCCTGGATGAAGGCGGCTGCGACCGCAGGCAGTCTCGTCGCGCCGGCAGCGAGGGTTTCCACAGCGACGAGGACTCCGACCTCTGGGACGAAAGAGGAGCCCAACAGACTTTTCGACGTCCGCCCGCTATCAAGTGGCCCATAAGTAAGAGGGCACGGCGCGAGGTCAAACCGGAGCTGGATGAGGAGCTGAAGGAGGCTGCTGGCTCCTTGCTGCATCTGGCCGGTATACGCAGCTGCGCGGAGGGCTCCAAACGCGCGGTCAAGAGCACAAAACTTAACAGGAAATGAATGCCCTCATAAAAAAATGCCCTCATAAGACTCCGGACCCTGTAAACCCTGACCTCTGACCCCTGATCATGTGTCCCAGTGTGCCTCCTTCTCCTTACCTGATCATTCATTGGCCATTTTGAGCCTTTTTTTTTTGGTTTGGGAGAATCTCTGTCCAACAAAACAAATGGCAATAGTATTGTTCACACAGGAGAACAAAGCCATATAGAGTAACTGGGGGGAACTGTGTGGGGATGGGTGTTTGGGCTAAGGAGAACCATCAAGATACCTATCCAGAATGACCTGCCTGCTTCTGTCGGATTAGAAGATTGTGATTCAAGAAATTTTCTCTCAAAGACAAAATGGAAAAAAAAAAAAAAAGCTGAAAGTTTTCTAACTTTAAGCGTTGCATGCTTCCTCCTCAAACCTGTATCCTCTTCCAAGTGAATCTATTTATGAAGCGAATGAGTGCATGTTTGTAACAGATGAAATCTAACCTCCTGGTGTTATCAGTTCCTCCTCTTCGTGCTACAGAAGAAAAAATGCCACTATTTGAGAAGGAGCCCTTGCTCTGTAAGCCCTCTTGTAAGAGATGCAATAATTAATCCACAACCTTAACTTTTGACATTATTCCACCATGACATTTTTTTAAGAGTCAAGTATGCTAGTTTAACTTTACAATTAAAGGAATGAATGGGGTAGTATTATGATCTTGTTATGCGATACACTCACACACAGGAGCCATGGCTCTTTTTTCAGGATTAGCAAGATGTGGAATAGTATTACTCTGCCACTGCCAAATTTAGTTGCAAAGTTAGCTACAGTACTTTGCTCAATTTTGTGCTGCCATTTTCCTTTTTCCTCTTTCTTTGTTGTTTTTGCCAGTCCACTGCTCCCCTGATCAGTCCCTTTCATTCAGCTGTGTGTTTGTGACGTTGTTGTGCATACACAGAACGTATATTACTGTTTGGTGCCAGCCTATGCAAAGTGAGCATCTGTAACACATTTCCAGATGTTTGCAGGGTGTCCATAGGTTATCCTCCATTTATATATTTCTTTCTTTTGCTCTTTTTAATTTTTTTTTATGTGAGTGCATCATGGTCCGTGTCGGCTTCAACCTAAACCACAGACAGCGGTCATAAGGAACAGTTTTCAATGGCCGTTTTTTGAAAAAGCATTTTCTGACAAGTCTTGCTCCAGAGAATAATGTGGAGCACGTGTAGCGACAGGTCTGCTCGCCTCGGCTGTGTTTCGGGGCTGTCTGTTCTTGGCTCGCTACTTTAAATTGAGGAAGAGAAGCAGAGAGTCGATTGACAATATTTGTGTTTGTTTTCAATTTATTTTCCCTGGTAGTTTTGAAAGAAAATAATTTTACACATCAACAGGAGATCCAAACTCATCTTGGGGCCAAAAAAGTGATTTATTACATAGAGATCAACAGCATAAAGCATATTCCAGTTTAAGATGGTAAAAGAGGGCACTTATGTTAAGACAAGAGAGGAATGAACTTTGCAGAGACAAGGAACCTTAGCTGACCCTGTTTTGTCACTAACTCCTACCCTCATAGATCAAAATAAGGATGTAAACATTCTCATCTCAAGCTGTGAAATGAAGTTTTTTTATTATCAGCCGCTTGCATGAAGTTTACCTAAGGGAAGTTACCAGCCTCTAGTTTAGACGGACACAATTGTCATTAGAGCTTTTAGAAAGGCCTCACCCTCACGTCAGACAATACAAAGGCAGCGTGGATGAGCACATCAGTACAGCCTGCACGGCCTGTGCCAAACATGTTCTTATGCCACTGGGCCACGGCCACTATGTCCCCCTGCTGTCACACTAGTGAAGTTTGCTGAATAAGGACATGGGAGGCCACTAAAGCCAGTACAGTGACTTAACCAATCTGGTTTGGTTTATTTTTGTCACTTTAAAGTGGGAACTGTTCATTGCAGAATAAGCTGCAGTTCTCAGAACTGATACTTTCATACACTGGTCTCGTTTAGCTGTGAAGAAGAAAAAAAAAGAACAAATTATTGTTCGTCAATCATCACCTTATTTATGACTTTAATTTATGGGATTTTTGAATGCATACTCTATCAGACACTGGTCAAGTGAGGAAAAAACTAATGACTGGACATTTATTTTCTTACTGTGTGAACTCCTTTTTATTGAGTATTTCATTTTCCCTCTGTGTTTATTTGACAGCAATACACTTATTTTCTTGTTACAGTGATAAAGTATTTTGCCAATGTTTATTGTCTTTTGAGAGGGTCTTCTCCCCACCAAACAATTTAACCATGACTGCCAGGTTTCCTTTACGTTTTTCTTTTGCTTTTTTTTGATCAGCTGGGCAGCAGGCAGTTGATTGACATTGATCCAGAAAGCCTTGTTTTTGTTGTTGTTGTTGCCAAAACTGCTTTACGGCAGAGGTACGCCAAGGAAGGCCCATATATTCCTCGTGTCCCGTAAAGATTCTTAAGAAGCCGATTTAATCTTTTATTTTTAACGTTTGTCTCGTATGGGTTATGTTTAGGTATTTTGGCTCCAACAGAAACTGCAGTTTCAGCTGTCAGTCTCATCGCGGGTTAGATTGGAAAAGAATGTTAGCCGCCTCTCCAGGATGCTGCATGGTGCCGTAAAGAGGCTCAGACTGAGTCGCGCAGGCTTAAGGACGACTGCAGTGAAGCTATGGAAAGACTTGTAGAGTTAAAATCTCACTCATTTTTTTCTGTAGCACTTGCAAAAGTAAAGATATTCGATGCTTGGATGAGATAGCCAAACATTTGGGTCTTTGGGGTCCCAGGACTTACTCAACTAAAAGAAGAAGAGGAAAAAAAAAACCCTAGTTGCTTCATTGCTCAACAGCTGTCATTGAATATTCATTGTGTGATTTTTGTTGCAGTTCCTATGGGTGTAATAATTGCATTTGACAAAGCTGCCAACCCAGTATCAGTTTGTATCTGTTGTCTGCCATGTCTGTTGGACTGACACACCATTTTTGTTTTTTGTATGCTAACCTCTGTTGATAAAATGTTTATAAGATTTATTTTCGCCAAAGATATGCAATTGCATTATATATGGTATTACAAAAATATTAATAAAATCCTGTTCTTGTTATTGTTGTGAGCATATTTCCTCTGTTTTGGCTCGTTTTCAGCTGTTTTTTGTCACGGACGAAACTTCAAATCCTCTTTGGAACACAGGAATTCCAAAATGTCCCATAGGTAGTCAATGTCAGCCCGGTTTCTCACTTCCTGTGAGGAACTTTGAGCTTCTCAGCTTTCACATGTCTGTGTCACATTTTGCAAATATTTCCCACAAAGTCCGGCAGTTGGGCTGTGTTTTGACGGCCCAAGCAGCGCTTAGCACTTAAAGCGTCGACTCCACCTCACTTTCCCCTTTTCTTCAGTGTGTGTTGAGAATGCACCAAAATGGCAGGCTGCCAGAAAGGCACCTCACCACAGAGTAAATTCCAAGGCTGTGCCGGTGATGGATGCATCATCAAATGTGCTAACGACACTCTTTGCTGTGTAAGTTAATTAGTCATGGAGGACTGTGGGATGAACACGGCGTGACCCTGAACAAGGGCTTGGCTGACTAGCCTCGGGCCCATTGGTACAGCGCTATTGTTCAATAGAGTCCTGTCTGTTGACTGGAAGAGGGGGGCTTCTCCCTACTGACTGCCTCAATTCAGCTGGAAATCGGAGCAGCATCACCTCCCCCCCTCCCACACAGCCCTAGCAACCATGCCACGCCGACAGTTGCCAAGCAACCAGACAATGCTGGAGCCACTGGCTGTGGTGTGCGTGTGAGAGAGTTTGTGTTTTGCCTGTATACATTTAAGATCAGGAAGAGTGGGTCTGGTGCAGGAGAGATGAGGAAACAGCAATACTATGAGGTACAGAGCAAAAGCATCAAAAGAGAGATTATTTTGGATTAGATCAAATTAATCGTGTAGGATTTGTGCTGTGATGGATGCATTAGCAACATGTCATTTCACTTCTAGTCTAAATGAGGTCATGCGTGTTTTAAAGGGAAATCACAGGGACTATCCCTCAGTGCCACAGCCTCCCTGTGATTTATGACCTTGTTTTTGTTGCTCCAAACATGGACCACAGAAAATGATATCCAGTCTATCCATGATAGTGTTTCTAGATAATAAGTTATTCACTGAATTGCAATAAATAAATCAATAAAACAATGTAATCAGAATACTGTTGTATTTTCTCTTAAGTAAACACTTCTAATACTTCTACTTAAAAAATCAATGGTTTCAAAATTCAAATAAATATTTTTTAAGATAAATTTGCATGCAAGCTTAGATTTGATATCAAATTCCCCTGATAAAAGCAGCACTGTAGGTGTCCATTGCGCATTATATGAAGTGCACAAAGCTTCTATTTCTTCTATTTAAAATTTTCTTGCCTCCATTTTTTAAATCTCCAGGCACCAAAAGGAAGACTTTGTTCTCTTAACACAAAAAACACAGAAAAGGGGTCGGGTAAACACTCTAAATGTTATCCTCTGTAAGTGTGAACAACAAAAGAATAAATATCTGACCATTCCTACATTTCTGTTTTTGGATATTTCAATATCTATGCATTACTATTCTGTTTGAATTTGATTTTGTTTCTTAAGAATTTTATCCGAACAAATCAAATGCGCTTTATTTTTATCAGTGAAGTGTTGTTTCTGTGGAACAATGTGCTTAAGGAGGCCAACGGTCAGTATCAAAATGGACAAAAATGGATAATTGAAGAAAGGCTGTAATACGGCACTTCGACCGCTAGGCGCCGCCCTGCGTACAACAGCTCACCGGTTTCTTTAAACTCTGACCTTTCCACCGTTGTTTCTGATCGGCTGTCGTTCGTGCAGGATTTTGCGGTTTAGTCAGAACATGACAGGTGAATTGTTAGTGAATGTTGGCTCACCGGCTCAGCAGTAACAACTCTCACCATAAAGAGCGTTTGACTGCCGTTTCGTGGACTGTGCGTCTCCTGTCCGCCAATTATGACTTAAACGTCCCGCTCGGTTTCGAGATTTGTTTTGCTAAATGGCTAGTTAGCTGTTGGCTAGCCTGCTAGCTAGCTAGCGAGCGGATTCATTCACCGCTAGCCGTGGTATATAAACATATACGCCAAGTCGGACAAAGATTCGGTTTATGAAATTAAGTGGCAGCGTTTATCAGCTGATCACAATGTATATGACTTGCTGTGGACCCGTGGCTGTCCCTCCCTCACAATATATCCGAAGTCCGTTTTCCTAAGTAACGGAGCAAGCCACTTCGGAGTAGGTGTTGAAACTAGTGAGCTAGCCAGTCTGAATTAGCAAGCTTTACTTGCGCGTAGTCATCACGTCAAGAAGCTGACAGCGTGAAGAACGGTCTGTGTCAAGCCTATCAGGCAGCCATAAGATAGCCTTACATTGGCCGTCCCAGCTTCATCGTTTAGCAACGAGATAACTTTTCTGGCGACGATGGCTAACGTTACAGATCTGCAAACAAAATACAGCAAGCTGGCTCAGGAGTACTCGAAGGTAAAGCGACACCGTGTGATGTCATTAAAGTCAAACTACTAATGAGTTTCGAGCTCAATTTTACAGTACTTTTGTTGTAGCTGTCAGGGAGTGGATTTGTGTGTCTGGTTTGTCTGTTGTCTGTGATTTGGCCTCTTAAAGCTGCCCGTGCACTCATCCAATGTTCTGAAACTATAAACAGTGGGGTGAATGTGTCCACTGTGACCGCAGTATTGGCCATTTTATTAGCTTCCCTAAGAGGGCAACCTGTAAATCAGTGAGTTTGTAGCTGAAATCACACTACTTGTGTCATCCCTGCTATCAGATGCTTGACCAGAGAGATATTTTTTTTATTGAGTGTGCAATGATCAAGTTATTTAAGAATTCAGGTTTACATACTGCCTGCTAGAAAATAGACTGATGCTTAAAAAAACTGGGCCTGTGCCTGTTTCTGCTACAGCTTGACTAATTTTTAAATCCTAAGTCACCAAACTTTATGTTGTGTTCACACATCACCGATCATAGTTGAGTAGTTTACTGGTGACAGTGAAGGCCGCTTACCAGTGCTTTCTGAGCTGTTTTATGTGCTCTTTGGTTTGGAGTCAGCTGACATCACGGGAGCATGAGCTGTTTCCTGTTCAGCTCTGATCTTCCCATTGGCCAAGCACCATATCCTGCCAGGAAGTGCTGACTGTGTAACTGTCAAACGAGTGTGACCCTCCTCTGCCTTGATTTGTAATTGTATAAAGGCCACACAGTTTAGACTGAACAGAGATTTTTTTACTCTAGAGGGGGGAGGTGTTTCAGTTTGTAGAAAGGATTAATAAAAGCATAATCTGTCCTTACCACTTTTTCTTTGTGTGTACTCACAGCTCCGTGCCCAGAACCAGGTGCTGAAAAAGGCAGTTGTGGATGAACAGGCAAACTCTGTCTCTCTAAAGGTGAACTATGTTTACATAAAGACAGTTACGACTATACACACTCACATTATGCAAAATAAACCTCAATTCAAGAGGTAAAATATTCTAGACCTGTCGGTTTTTGAACAAGTTGAAAACTTTCTGGGACAACTGTCTCATGAAGTTACGCAGAAATGACTCTTCTTTGTCTTCCCCACATTAGGAACAGCTGAAGCAAAGGGACCAGAGTCTGAGGAAGCAGGAGCAGGAGATGGACAGCCTGAGTTTCAGGAACCAACAACTAGCCAAAAGGGTAGAGCTTCTACAAGAGGAGCTAGCTACTAGTGAAGCCAAGGGCAAAAAGGGCAAGGTGACCACGACATCTGAAAATATTTTACAAAAACAACTGAATATTTCTGAAAATAGAAAATGAAGATAACTACAGACTGTTCACAGAATGAACAGATGAACATCTCTGTTCTGCTTCCAGAGTAAAGGAGACTCTCCGTCACAGCATGGCATCCAGACTCAGAGTGTGTTTGATGAGGACCTGCAAAAGAAGATAGAGGAAAATGAGCGACTTCATATACAGGTAGGCAACTAAAGTTCCAAATGTGAAGTTGCAAAGTGGCCATGGATGATGTGCTACAACCCTGTTTTCCCCCACATTAGTTCTATGAGGCAGATGAGCAGCACAGGAAGAAGGAGGCTGAGCTGAGGGCTCGGCTGGAGGAGCTGGAGAGAAATGCTGAGCAGCACCAGACTGTTGTAGGTGGACTCACCACTAAGTACATGGACACGATTGAGCATCTGCAGAGTGACAAAGCACGTTTGGAGGTGAGGACCAGTGGAGTGTCACATTTCACAACATACTCTGTGTTTAGAAAGTTCATTAGATTGCGTGCTCTCTCCAAATCTTTCGACAGGTAAAAGCACAAACTCTTGAGAGGGAGGCGAAAGAGTGCCGAATCAGAGCTGAAGAGTGGTAAGCCTGCTTTTTTTTTAAAAAAAGCATTCACGGTTTGAGAGGAATTGAATATAGCGGTGTGACCACGCAGCTGTTGGTGTGTGTCTGCAGCCAGCAGCAGCTGAGGCGATGCCAGTCCGAGCTGAACAGGCAGGTGAAACAAAGCAGCAGTGTAATCCAGGAGAAAGTGCCCTTCAATGACACCAGTGAGTAACTGCTGTCGGGCCACGTGGCAAAACACAACCCGCCCCAGAACAGAATATTTACATCCCTGTCACGGCCACCACAGCATGCTGCTCCGGTGTGAGCCGGTTGCTCCGAAGAGGGCAGTGAGCTAAATCACTGAAACTACAGTGTATTTGTCAAGTCAACAAAATTCATTGCTGAGACAGAGGTTCTGCTGAGGTCTTACCTGCTTTATTTTTCTCTCCCACTCTCCAGAATTTAGTGACTACAACAGTCTAAACGTGCCATCACACAATCGAAGGCACCAGGTCAGTAAGAAGACCGTCGCGTTTGTCACCAGGTGTGCTGTGGACACGGCACCTCTGTATTTCTTAAAACTAGTAATGGGAACGTGCACATTGTGTACTGAGTGTTAAAACTAAAGGTGTTGAGTGCTTATGTTGTCTGTGTTTGTTTGTTTCAGCTTAAGGCCCGGGATATAGCCAGTCAGGCCCTGAGCTTTATCCAGGACCTGGTGGCGGCTTTGTTGAACTTCCACTCCTACACAGAGCAGAGAGTGCACATCTATCCCTTAGACTCCTCCCTTGAGCCCATCTCTCCTCTTAACCAGAAAGTGAGGCAGCCATGAACAAGAAATCCATTACGCTTGTCCTCCACAACGAATAACTGTTTGAGCTAAAGTTGTTTGATTCTGTTTTTTATTCTAGTTTTCTCAATATCTACTTGAGAGTGCAGCCTATGTGCGCCCCCTGGAGGACAGTTTCCTTCAGTTATACCAAAGCATCACAGAGGACACAGTTACAGTTCTGGTGGGTTTGGGAGAGGGGACTTTTTCCCCCTATTGCATTTGAATTCAATCACTAATTGTGTCTTTTTTACTGTTGAATTGAAGGAGACTGTGGTCAAACTGAAGTGTTTTGCAGAGAGCTTCTCTTCATACACCCACTTCTTGCAAAAGATTCTTCCTTACCAGCTGAAAAGGTCAGCACCGTTTGTGTGTGTGTGTGAGGCAGAGAGGAGGAGACTGTTCTGATGGCTGTCATCTCCTCTTCTTTCAGCCTGGAAGAAGAGTGCGAGGCACCTCTTTGCACTGCTACGCTTGCTGTAAAAAACAAGGAGTTACAGGATGACACGAAGAGAGTAACGTCTGTGTTTGAGAAACTGATGAACTACATTAGCCTTTTGGCCTTACCTAGTAGGTTAACATGGAACCTCTGAGTGGCCTCAAAGCCCTTTAACTTATCTAAATCGTTTCTGTCTCTTAAGTAATCGCTTTTTCCTTGGAAAAATGACAGTATAGCTATTTTAAAAAAGAAAAAAATAGGTGTTATAAAATATTTTGAAACTGATGAACCTGCTCGCTTTGCAAACGTATGCCGTGTGTCCCAGGTGTTCGGCAGGATGCCATGCCACAGAGCAGCGCCTCGGCTGTCTTCACCCAGCTGGCTGCCTGCCTGCACAATCTTCACGATGCCATTAAAGGTGAGCCGCCCTGTTAGCCATTTAGGACCCCAAGCAATTCACACACAACAGCACAATTACGTCACTGGTATCAGCCAAAGAACAGGAAATGTCCCAAGACATGGGTTTACCACCCGCCTGATTTCAGCACCAAATAGAAGTTAAATGTTGTGCTCTGTCATTTCTCTAAAGCAGATATTTATTTACAAATGTGTTAACCTCTTGTATTATAGTGATTTGAGTATATGAACCTTATTTACAGCATAAACATATTTTAATAATCATCAGTTACAGTTGATTTAAAACTACTGTGTAGCGATGTAAGAAAATATACTTTTTAAAACATTTTTACAGGTAGTGCTACAGATTCTATTTAAAACTATTCAGATGACATGAAATGGTCCTCTGCCATATTCTTTTCATCCAGAAATGTCCAAGCACTACAATCAGAAGGCTGGCATAGAACAGGAGCTCCCCACAGTCACCCAGAAGCTCTGTACCACCACAGAATGCCTCCTTGGATCTTTGGGTTCACTGACCAGCAGCACCGGCAAGGTATGGCCTACAGGGGGCAGGCAGCTGCCAGTTTTGTTTGTTAAACTGCTCAGTCTCATGCTGAGCAGTGTGGCTCATTTGTTTGCTCCAAAGGGATCACAGTTGCAAATGACACCTAATGTAATAACATCAAACAGTAGCAGGTGGGCAGTGTTGAAACTTGGGATGATTGTTTCAAAATTCTAATTGTAACAGCTGCCAACCAGTCAGAGTATAGGGATGAATAATTTCTTATTTCTGAATCGGAGGGAACTGGTTTGAAACGTCTTTTAAGATGCAGCCGTCTGTCTGTGGCTGCACTGTGACAGCAGAGTTTTATAATCCCCGACACATGACCTGTCTGCACAAGGATGTTTGAGGCACAACAGACAGCTTAGGATCTGCCTAGAAAATTGTATTTCTTTTTTTTTTAAATATAGAAAATATTCTACCATTTGTTGCAGGTTGCAACTTTCTTCAGCAACAATTTGGACTTCTTCACATCTCCAGGGTACAGTCCAAGAGGGGGCTCAATAGCCCTCAACCCCTTGCAAGCAGAGAGCATGCTGGAGAACAAAAAGAAAGCAGCTGCCTATATCCATGGTCTTAAAAAGGTGAGTGTGTCCTCGTACTTCCGAGGTCAAGGTCAAGCCTGTCTTCTCAAAGCCTTCTGGCTTTAAGGTTCCCACAGAATCTACACGGGGGCGAAAACTTTTGAGTATTAGTGCTGGCATTTTGTGCTCCAACAAAAATAAATCTTTTTACCTGAAAGGCAGATTATTTTAGGGTTTTGCTATATTTAAAAAAAATCAATAAATAATGCTTTTTTTTTTTTGGTGTAATTATCCAGCGTTCTCAGTCCATGACTGTTCAGACAGCCTCCACCCACATCCCTGCCTCGGAGCACTTCCTTTAAAGCCTCTTTCACACATGTGTTGCACCTTATCAGTGCATTAAAGACGTCTTTGTTAACCCGCTGCCGCTCCTCTTCATAATTCACACATGCTAATAGCAGTCAGTTCAGCCCCACATCACTGTGTGCTTACACCTAACCAGCTGAGTGACAACAGCACCTTTGAGTGGCATGTTCCCCCTTGCCGGCTTGAAGTGTGTCTAATCGAGTCTCTGTTACTATCTCCTTTACTATGTCAGCCCCTCCAACAGTGCAGTGCTGTCTCACACAACACGCTGTATCAGTGGTAGCCTGACAAGGCGTGTGGCCCTAATTGTCACAAAGAAAGTACATGAGAAGGAGAGTTTTAATCATTATTTGACAAATAAAGATGGGAAAGTTATTATTTTGTCATGTTGTTGGTTCTTTCAGGCCCGACCGCTGTCTGTTCCTTACAGAGAAGCACTGTCAAACCGACGTATACTCACCAGCTCCACTGAGAGCAGAGAGGGACTCACTCAGCAGGTGAGAGAATCTACTCAGGTCGTTCAAGTGGCCATTTCAGAATTGTTGTAGTCATTGTTTAGAGAGGTAACATTTGACCAGAAGGCATCAACCAGGCAGCCGCATGACTAATCTGAGCAAGTATGAGTCAGTATGGTGAGTCAAGTGCTGTATCTTCCTGAATTTCTGAAAGTTAATCTTTTGGGAAAGGGTGGGAAGATGTGTGCGGTTTTACTTTTGAGTGTTTCCTTTCTTGAGAAAAACATGTGCCATTTTTCTTTTAATCAGAAGCCTTTTTGTTAGAGTGTCCTGGTTTTCCCCAGAACACTGCTGCCCCAACACTTCTCTGACCCTCTGCTTAGCTCCCTTCCCACATGCTCACTGTCCACTCCTCTCCTCTCCCCGCCGGCCTGGTGCAGGTGCAGCAGAGCCTGGAGAAGATCGCTCGGCTGGAGCAGGAGAAGGAGCACTGGCTCCTGGAGGCCCAGCTAGGGAAGGTGCGGTTAGAAAAGGAGAACCAGCGCATTGGGGACCTGGAAGCGCAGCTCGCCGCAGCTCTGGGGGGGAGTTCCATCTCTCAGACGGCGGCGGCCAGCACGCTCGCACAGAGCCACGAGGCTGCGGAGGCAGAGCTGAAAGCCGCAGGGAGGGAGGCAACTCTGTGCACCAGCCTGGTACTGCCACCGCTCAAGCTGCTGTTTGCTTTCACTTTCAGACGAAATGTTCCGCCCCTGGCACTGCAGCCTGGTTGGCTTCGACAAAAGGAGTATTATCGTTCATTTCTCGTAGCTCCAGATATTTTTAGCTTGATAAAAGTCAGACTTCTAAAGTGCTGATGTGGCAGAATAGAGGAAAGCTGCTATTTAAGTTGGTGCATAGTTGAGTTTTCTTAGCTTCTGTTATCTCTTGCATGTCTAGTTCATCTCTGTCTGTGCCTGAGGAGGATTTTAATGCCCCGTCTATGATTAAAATCTGATATGTTCATCTGTTTTGACACAGGTTGGGATGCTGTGCACAACACCCACAGTTGAACATGTGAGTCGCCTTTTTGTTAACAGAGCACTCTCAAAAGAAAAGTGATGCGTGTCTAAGTAGTATTTTGAATTCAAAAAGCTGCCACGAAGGACAAAACTCTTACCCTGTTGGATGTTGTGTCTGCGTTCGCAGATGGGAGACGAGGAGTCACGGGAGCAGCTGATAAAGACTCACTACATGAGCCGAGTGGGAGAGCTCACCACCCAGCTTCAGATTTCAGACAGCAAAGCTGTGCACTTTCACTCTGAGGTGAAGCTCTTACAAGAGTGTTTATCTTAGTAACTGCATCAGATGGCACAGAAGAGACCTCTTCATCCCACTCTGTGCCTCTCTAACACAGCATACCAATCTGAGACAAGATATTAGAACTCTCATATCATCTTTCTGCTTTGGAAGCAGCTCCTTAATCTTAAGGGTTCAAAATCCCATGTACCGCTGTCCTGACATTTTCTGGGGTCAGCTTTTAAGAACACTTATGTTTCAGTCAAACAGACCCTGTCTTTACTTTTCTCATTTTGTGCTGCTAGCTTCAAAGTATTAAGTAAAAAATCCCCCATGAGCACATGTTTGAACAGATTGTAATTTTCCAGAGGGCTCACAGCAGGTGCGACTTCTCCCTTTACTTTGCCGCTTTGTGTCTAAGCAGCAGTGTAAGGTTCCTGCTTTACTGTCTTGTAGATAAAGAAGTATGCCTGATCTTTTGTCAGTTCTTAAACTTTGACTAGCTTCAAAAAGAGCCATCTCCTAAAGAAACGCCTTTTTAACTCTGCTGCACGCGCACCCGCTGGGAGATGGCTGTTGTTTACCGTCGCCTTTCCCTTTTACAGTGTCGAGCTTTGGCAAAGAGATTAACCATTGCAGAGAAATCGCGGGAGACACTGAGTGAAGAGGTCAGGACGGCTAACCAGAACATCACACGCTTGCAGGTACATGCAAAACGGTGTCCAGGCAACAAAACAGTTAAATGTACAACACAGGCCTTCCACAAAATCAGACAACTTGCAATAACTGAAATATGTCCCTCAGGATGAGCTTACTACAACGAAGAGGAGCTATGAAGACCAGCTTAGCATGATGAGCGACCATCTGTGTAGCATGAATGAGACTTTGAGCAAACAGAGAGAGGAAATTGACACTCTCAAACTGGGCAGCAAGGTAATGCCCCCCCCCCACTCACTCCCCCAACTTTCACAGTGTTTGCTTTCTCTGTGAAGTTCACTCTTGTTTTGTTCTCAGCCTTGATATCCTGCCAAAGCAGATAGAAATATATCTACAAAGCCAGACATACATGAGCAGAGGATCAGGGTCAGTTGCACTTAAATGTGACTTTGTGAAGTTCCTGTCAGTTATGAGGTGAACACGGGGAGGTCGGTGCTGGTTACTGCCGGGGTTTGATGGGAAAAGCACCTGCTGCTGTCATCTGAATAAGTCGTTAAGCCAAAGTGGCGGCAAAGGAGGGATCTGTTTTTTCTTTTTTGTGAGCGTGCAGGCCCCTGCATGTGTGCATACAGACAGCTGCATGTTGGGAAGTCTCAGGTCAGAGCATGTCAGTGATTTAAAGGTGGCAATTTTCTTTTGAAGGCCACCAACCAGCCTCGGCATGTTTTGGGGAATTTTGAAGACATGTAAATGTGAGCCCTTTTAAATTGCTGCACGTAAATGCTACACAACTGTTTTTCCTTTTTTTTTTTTTTACCAACATTGGACAATGCTTATTTTTAAATCTTTTGAATCCAAAGTTGTTTGTGCTTTGTGTCCTGTAGGGAAATTCAAAAAAGAACAAGGGGCGCTAGAGCTGTCCTCGTGAGTTTGGACACCTTGAGAGTGGAACCTTATGGGGAGCCTACCAGCCGGATTATGGTACAGCACTGTCACCAAACCACAGGATGGACATACAAGCTTCATTTTCCTCCAGTATCACGGAAATTTCTGATGGGAGGCTGTTTGACCAGAATTTTATAAGATTGTTTCGTTAAAGCACTTATTAAAACGTGATGTGATTAGCTAAGAATGGTTTCTGAAATGCAACTGGAAGGTTGCACCTCATCTGAGGGTCAAAGCATGACTGAGAGAAACACCCCTCCTGAAAATAAAATAAAACTATGGAGCAGGGTAGCAGAGGAAAACACCAAGCTGAAACAGTTCATGTATAATACTCACTGTATTGAGGCGTCGAGACATGAAGAACAATCCCTGTTAATGTGTGTAGTTGTCAGACATAATTTATGTGTCTCTGGGCTGTTAAACAGAGAAAATGTTGGTGTGTTTCGAATATTGTCTCATTGTCACACTATACACCACAAGAGTATTGTTTTATTTTATTTTGACTAATTTTTTTTATTATTGAATTCAAGACCATTTTTGCTGGTGGTCCACGGGTCCTGTAAATCTTCATACAGCATTACACCCCGTTTAAAGCTTGCAAACACCACAAGCCTCCGGAAAGAAGGGCTTTAAAAAGTGACTGTACAGCGTACAAAGACACACTTGTCCTTGAGACGCTGACAGTCCTCTGGGAAAGGAGACGAGAAAAATACCTGCCTTGAAGCACTGATTAATTGTTTACCGTGATGGACAGGTTCAAGCTTGTGAAAATTATGCATCTGGAAAGTTGCTCTGTAACAGTAGTTTTCATCACCAAAGCAAGCGTGGATGTGTATACAGAGCTGTCTAAACTAATGTAAGGTTAAAAGGGTGGATGTGAATATACTTTCATTTAAAATCACAATTTAATAGTACTGTTTTATGTCCTAAAAGTATATTTGAAAAATGCATTTATTCAGAGGTTAAAATTTATTTTACATCAATTGTTTTTTTGTTTTTGTTTTTTTACCGAATCTGCAGCTAGTGTGTTTTTGTGTCTTAAAATTCTTTTAGGATTATTGAGGAGGGACATCAAGAAATTGGGCAACACTGTAACCACTGCTTAGAGAATTTGAGTCATGGCAGAAGGATGGGCAGAGAACACTGTAAAATAAACACCTCTATCATGTAGCAACATGAGGTAAAAAGACAATAAAACCCAGCAGTGGGCCTGAGCAGTTCATTCAAAAACTCTTGTTTTCCAGTCAAGACCTTTGATCACAAACACTTGCCAGCAGCCTATAAATCCATGGAAAAGAACATAAAAAAAACTCTAGCTGACATTGTAACCTGTCTGAGAGCACATATTAATATGTGAAACAAAATAAAAATATCTTACTGACGATTGCTCTGTTAATTTACAACCAGTTTATCGTTTAATGGTACTGGACCCTAGCTGGGCTTGGTTTGCATGCTGTGATTTCTGGGATTTTTTTTCGAAAAACAAATGTTCATTGCTGGAAATGAGACAACACCCTTCCTTGGACATGTGCAGGCTGGAGAATCGTTTTTTCATGTAATTTCTTGTTTAAAGAAAAAAAAATGGATTTGTGGTGCTTGGCTCAGGACTTCAGATGTCAGCAATTTGAAATTGTGTCTAAGCCTTCAGTGACAATTAGAAAATTATAAGATATAACTCACAAAGGATCCATTAGTTGTTTTTGTCTCCTGGATTCTGAAAACCTAGGAATGACTTCAGAGTAAATTAAGAATCATGGACTAATAAATAAGTTCCTGCCTGAGGTGGAGTATGGAATACACTTCAAGAAAGGTGTTTCTATTAAATTAATCTTTCTTTTGATTTACTCATCTTTATTTAGGTGTTTAGGTTGTAATGTAGAAACATATCCTGAATATTGAAAAATTTTAGCTGTATATTTTTCTGCACCATTTTTCCAGCTGTTTATGTTACCTTCACCGAACGATTAGGAGTAGTGGCCAAACTTCAAACTTAGTTTAATCGGTTTAGAGGATTTAGATCCTGTGATACTAAGAACACATAGAATGTATTGTAAGGAATAGGTGTATCTGGATTATTTGGTCTGAAAATGTAATGTGCACCCCTTTTGCCTGTTGCGTGTGCCCGCCCATTCACTAATGGTCAAATCTCCCACGGCCGTGAACGCAGCAGGGCTGCGCTCAGTCCTCTGTCCCGTCAGAGGAGTCGGTGAACTCGGGAGGGGACGCGCAGGGCTGTGAAAAACTCCGGGATTTACACCCTGCCATTTTGAGCAAAACCGGCCGACGTCCGAGTTCAGACGTGTCCCTCAAACAGCAGCCATGGCCTGAATTAAAAAGCAACTATTGTGAATTTGTGAGTATTTCTTCACCCGTGGGTTGTCCCAGGTTCGTTTAGGAGAACTGTCATATTTGAAGTGATGCGGGACAAAACAAAACACGTAAACGTTTTACGTCTCTCTGTAGACGTAGACTCTCTGTGTTGTCACTTTTAGCTCCGTTAAAAGACTTGCACGTGTTGAGTTCTGTGCTGGGTCGAGAACAGTCAAAATCTGTGCAGAGTGACAACTTTAAGCTTTAACTTTTCGGAGTAAGCATCAGAACAAAAGCGCAGACGTGAGTCCGGGAGTGGGCCTCCCCGTCCGGGACTCGGGCCTCTGTTTTGGATGACAGCATGCTGGTTCTGTTTGTTTTGTCCCAGTCACAGTTGCTGTGTGCCGAAAAAAAAGTTGTTTTCCTCCGGTAGCTCGCGTTTGTCTGCTATTTACAAACCCCCCTAGCTGCGTGAAACAGTAGTGCAACAGCGTATTAAATTGCGTAACTAAAGGAATAACGCTTAAACTGTGTAAATGTGATGAGCCAAGCACAATAAAACACAAACATACAAATCGTTTAGAAGAAAGAAAAGAGTTCTGAATTTTTTTTCCTAATTTTTTTGGGTATTTTATACTCAGTGGCACATAATTTAATGTGTAAATAAATGTGTAAACTTGGTTTAGGTATCGGCATAAGCTAACATTTAGGACCCACAAGCTTCTGTGACGTTGCCACAGCTGAGTTTAATCAGTATATTTATATAGTGTAGTCGATGACGCAAGTTTAAATGACAAATTCTAAATTAAATGAACGCATTTATGTCTGCGATGGTGACCTAATGGCATGCCTGACTCTGAGCCGCTGTTGGGTGTCAGTGTGAGAGCACAAAAGGCTGCAGCATCCACACCTCTGCTCCCCATCACAAGGGCCTACTTTGCACATTGCCATTGATGCCCCCGGAAATGGGTCATGGCCTGCTCCAGATTGCAAAGTCATTGTGGCAACAGCAGTGGTATTTGCACCCCCAATGAAATAAGATTGTGTGTCATTGTATTTATTTTTGGCTTTACTCAGAGAAAAAGACAATTATACCGTGTTGTGTGCGTGTGCGAGAACAGATAGTATCCAGAGGGTCAAACAGGAACAAGCCTCTCTCTCTTCCTTTTGTTTGTTTTTTCCAATCTTTTTAAATCAGGAAGCATCTGCTAGTAAAGTTAAAGTTCAGTTGAATTTTTCAATTCAGCAGTTTAGCCCAGGAGCTGCAGGAGTTTCCCCTAATCATTTGTCAGTGAATGACTAAGTGTCACTGGACTGGTTCCTGTCACTGTGAGACAGTCCTGTTGCTGTTCCCCATCTGCGGCTTTCAAGTTCCTGTGATACTGAGGACCATTCCACGTGGCATGTTTGGAACTTCTGTTGTCGTAGACAGCTGATGTGTGGACATATGTGTCAGCTTTCTAGTTCAGATCTGAGGGCTTTTATCAAAGAGTAAGGCTGCTTATTTTAAAGCAGCTGATGGTGAGCTGTAGTCTGTGATTAGAGTTTCATAGAACTGCGTAATCGTTTTGTTTTTACCCACACGGTATACATATTTTTGCCTTTAATGTGGTGATGATCAATAAAGACACTCACGAGAAGGACTGGTCTAATGTTGTCGTTTTGAATTATAATTCTTGTCTTTGCATTAGTTTATAGCTGGTTGATTCTCCTATGAAAATAGCGAAAATGGTTAGAGTTGTAAACTTTGCTAGGCTTTTTAAATCTTATCCTGCACCAAAATATTAATGTTTGTTGTTAAAGTTATTTTAATAGTCAGGCTTCATTCTCAGTGTCTTGTCAGGATAATGACTAATGGCCAGACAAATCTGAGTTTTGACCTCTTAAAAACCGTTACATGAAATGTGATTAACCTGACATTGAGATATTAACTGTAAGTTTATACAAATAGAGCAAGCTGGCATTTCCTGTGTGCAAAGCTGCTTGTCCCCAAGGAATGTGTGGAATGTATTCTTTTGTCCTGTGTAGATTTAGCAGCGTCTCATTTCTGTACTGCCTGTGAGAGAAACAAGAAAGAGACAGCAGCTGAAAATGAGACAGTCAGTGTTCCCCCTCCCCACCATCCCCCCACCAACATCCCATCTTCCTGCTTCAGTCAAAGCTGATGGATGTTGGGAATATTTGTACTGATATGTGCCGAAATGTGCGCGTTTCAATACAAAAGTCCTCTCATTATGAAGATGTTCTCGTGTGCTTGACTGTAGAGTTGTCAGTCTATTTCCCTGTTTGTTTTTGAAGGGAGAAACTTTCCACTGGATGTGTCCTTCATGCAACTCTTGGCTGTGAAATTGAAGGGAGGAGGGAGGCTGTAATTAAGGCTCTCCCCCTTTTTCCATGAGGAAATGAAGCTTCAGCTGTTTGAAAATGGCTTTTCTGTGGCCTCTGAGCTTGATGTTCCTGACATCAGAGCAGCCAGCTCATCAAAACACAGACTGTGATGTAGTTTCATGAAAATTAACTGGAAGACAGTGTGAAGATTGCAGCTGCATGTTTACCATAAGACTACTGTCAAATCAGCCGCACCATTTGATTCCTGTATTGAGATATGTTCCACAAGGATGTTATTATTCATCTGCTAGCAGTGCTGCGCACATTAAATCAGCATTGTTCCTTTTCCCATGCTCCATGCTGTACCAGCTGCTGTTCCACATTACAACCCCTTCTCACAGCTGACTTCCTGCTGTTTAATGAGCCTGGATCCTCACTGCCCTTTCTAATTTCTCACACATTTTCAACCAAGTTCATAATGAATTATCTCATCTTACGCTTTGTATCAAGGCAAAGTATATTTTAAATATGCAATTTAAGTGCACAAAACTTTTAGTATAAGAACTTTTTCTTTTTGTTCTATCCAAGTAGATCAGAATCCACTTTCCGTTTTGTTTTTTCAGGCTTAAGTTTTCTTTTTAATGTTTTCTTCTTAAGTTTGAAAAATGAATAATCCATCTGCCAAATCTCACATGTAATTAACCAACTATCTTCACCCTTCATTATAAATCACTGAAGGTGGTAAAAACGAAGAAGAATGTGAGGCGTGTCTGAGAAAAGTTCTGCTGCTTCACTGACTCGACCTGCACAGCTTACATCAGCTTTACATCAGCTCAGCCGCAGTTAATTATAGTCTTCACTGAAATGAACTTGTTCCATCTTTGCAGACTCATGAAGCTTTAATAGAGTACCTTTAGGAAATATGTTTTATTTATTTCCTGAAGAGCCCCCTTTTTCTGCCGGCGTTATAAATGTGTGAGTCTTATTTGCTTGTAAATGAGAACTGATCTGTTCAAGATTGGGTCTTGTAAATGTGAAGTAACATTTTATTTTGCTGTCTAATTCTAATTCCAGAGGACAGGGCCTCTAAGCTGGGGGACAGAGAATCCAGGAGCTGTTGTTTTGAACTTGTCAGCCATGTGTTCCATGAAGCACTCAAACTGGGTCACGTTTGATGATGACAGCGCGCCCCTCTCGACGCCTCAAAAACCCTTGCAGTCACCAGGTCTTATCAAAGCATCAGTACCACGTCCCAATGGTCTGAAGTTGGTACTTCCGCCAATCAAAGATACTTCCTGGGGTTTCATAAATTCCCTTGAGTCCCCTCAAAGCCAGTCAAGTTCTAGTGGAAAATCGTGTGCACCGTGCAGAACCCCTGTTTCCACTCCTGTGAGTGGGGTACCCCACAGCGCGTCTCCATTTAATTCCAAATCATCGGAACCAAAAGCCTTTTCTCGGAGTTTCTCCAGCCCACCAGTCTTTTCTGCTCCCTCTCCCGCATCAGATGGACCAAGCCCTTTCCCTTTCTTCCGGGGAAACCCGGGACACTTTAACCCCTTTTGGGACGATTCAAGAAACAGTGCGGATGTGGGCAGCTCCTCCTCAGACTCAGACACAGACAACAGCCTACCACGTTTCTTTATTCGGACCAAAGATGGCAGCGAGCCTCCACCTGACCAGCTACAAAACTCCTTGTCTTATGCTTGCAATAAAATGGAAGACCTACGAGTGGAAACGGGCCTTGAAGCAGAGCCGCAGAACAATGGGGAGAAGCGGCTGAGCTGCAGACGGGAGGTTTTAAGTGACGATTCATCTCGGTTTGTTCCTCGGGGCCTGTTTCGTAGTGAGAAGAGAGACGGCTGGTCTGTCATGCTCAGGATTCCTGAAAAAAAGAACCGCATGTCTTCCAGACAGTGGGGGCCCATCTATCTCCGCTTGCTGCCGGGAGGTGTGCTGCAGATGTACTACGAGAAGGGCCTGGAGAAGCCATTCAAGGAGTTCCAGCTTCTCCCTCAGTGTAGGCTCTCGGATCTTAAGGTGGAAAGTTACACAGATCCCCGAAAAGTCCTCACAGTTAAGGTGGAGCATTTCTCCTACACTGAAAAGAAACGCTTTCACCCAAAGCTGGAGGTGAGCCATGAAGCAGAAGTGGAGCAGTTGCTCAAGTTTGGCTCCACGGTGCACGATGACATGGAGGATCTGGTTATCTCCATGGAGGAGGAAATCTTCAAACTGCCTGTGCCCCACCTGCAAAAGCGGCACTACGAGGAGCAGGAGCTGTCTCTGCAGATCACCGATCACATTTGGATACAACTGGATAAGTCGGGGGGAGTCATAGAGCGGACAGCCTTCACCCAGATCCACTGCCTTGCCTTTCTTAATGGAGAAGGGGACTGCTTTCTTGCCCTAAATGATCTCGGGTTGCTGCATTCCGACTCCAGTTACGAGTCTGAGGAGAGTAGTGAGCTCTGGATGGAGATTGCGGACAGCCACTTTCACAAATGCGTGAACGAGACGGAGTTCCACAGGTCCCGGCTCATTAAGTTCTCACCTCCGGATGCGTGCCGGGCGGAGTTGATGCGGTACAAAACCTCGGTCCTGGGTTGCACAGAAATTCCCTTCTCAATCAAAGCTGTGGTCACGGTTCAAGGCGCCTATGTGGAGCTCCAGGTCTTTCTCAACATGTCCGCCACCTTCCTGTCCTCCCTCAGTGTATCCGACATGCTTTATCCACTCTGTGAGAATGTTGTGATCCGTGTGCCAGCTCCAGGCAACTGGGTCAAAGTGACTCAGACTGTAGCCTTACTGAGGCAGAGGTCTCTGAAGGCACGGATGAACAGAAACGCCTGCCTGGGCTCCATCAGCACTGCAGATTCACAGCCTGTCATGCAAGTGTCGATCGGCTCCGTCAAGTACGAGAACGTCTACTCAGCCGTCGTGTGGAGGATTGACAGACTGCCTGCCAAAAACACAGGTAAGGTTTACAGCTCTCCATGCTCTGTTACAGTGGTGCTGAGGTGGATACATCACCAACAGAGGGGAAAAAAGCATCCAAAATGCAGCTCAAAAGCCCTCAAAAACAGAGGGCACAAGTTTTTGGTTTTGTTTGCTTTTTCTGTAAAGTTTACTTTTATTCTTTTTTTTTTGTTCTTCATAGATGTCTTTTTTTCATCATGTTTAGAAGTGTTTACTTTGTTTTTCTTGTGTTTCTCTGTTGTTTTGCTTTGTGCCTCACTGCACCCTACGTGCCATTTTCTGAGCAGCTTCTGATTTAGTCTGTTCCCGGGGGTGTATCTCGAACTGAAAGAAACTGCTGTTTTCGCCTTTTGCAGCCGTGGATCACCCACATTCGTTCTCCTGCAAGTTGGAGCTGGGATCTGATCAGGAGATCCCAAATGACTGGTACCCTTTTGTCACGATGGAATGTGAAATTATGGGCGCAGTTGTGTCGCAGACCAGGGTGAAGTCTCTCGGTGCTGTCAATGACATCCAGCCACAGAAACATGTGACCAGTTGGACACGCTATCATTGTCAGGTAAGACTCACTTGTCTGGGGTGATAGCTTTATTACATACACCAGTCCTGATGTAGGTGGAAGTTTGTTGGTGCAACTAACCTGATTATGTTTTTCTTATTATTAATTTTTTTAGGTGGAGGTGGAGAAGAAATGGATTGAGACGGAGTCACAGAGACAGTCTGGCTGTATGACACAGTGATGATGAATGGAGTTCTGCAGCAGACATTGTCCCTTTAGTCTGAGATATTATCTGAAATCTGAAAAGTTTAAAGGGAAGAAAAACGGAGACCGAAATGTGGCTGACGTGGGACTTTTTTCCTATTACTTACTCTCCAATTCATCTAATAACACATAATCTGGTAGTATTTGGTATGGACATTAACAAGTTTTCTATGCTTAAAGTGAGACTGAATATTTTTAGATCTAATAAACAGTTTAACAGTCTTGTCGCCTTAGCACTTTACTTCTAAAAGATTAATTAATTGTACGATTCCAGCTTAAACTACTGTTTGTATAAGCCTGCGTTTGCATCATCTGCACTGTCCTCCAGAATGTTCAACAGCCTTAACAAAGCCACGGCAAACGAGTTGAGTAAGATAAACAACTCAAGTGCTGAGATGTTTTCAGATGAGCTTATTGTTAACTAATGCGTAGGATCAGGCCCGTTTGTTGTCCGGTAAAGTTTAAAAAATAATCATGGCTAAAAAATATATGGCTTTTTTTTTTTGTAACTTTTTTTTTACTAAAGCAATTAACCAGATCTTTAAAAGTTAGATTTTTGTGTCCTCTGAATCTTGAAAATGTGTATTGACCAACTGGTGCAATTTGACGAGAACTTTGACGTCGGAGCAGTTTTCATGGTCGTGTCAATGCAGCTGTACATAATTGAATCAGTTTGACTGTACAACACTGGGTGCTGATGCGGTACAAAGCGGCTTTACTTTTGTTGCTTATCTTTAATTTTGACTATCGACCAAGGCTGTATTATGGAGGACTGTAATTTTATTTAAACAAATCAAATCTTTATTTTAAGAGCTTTCTGCCTTTTGGATTGTGGGAATAAGTGAATTTAAGAAAGACATAATAAAATGGTGAAGGGTTTTAATCATTACTTTTTTGTATGAGATACCTAGCTGAAGCTGGATATTATGCACACCAAAAAGTAAAAAAAAAGAATTATACAAAACTGTGTCATTGTAATTCTTTATAGGTCTTTGATTCCTGTTCTGTGGTACTCACAATTCTGATAACATATGAAAAAAATAAGTCTGTAACACCAAAGAACGTGTCTTTTTTCAGACACTGAGATTTCCTACAAGAAAATGGTGACATTGAACAATCAGCCTAAGTGCTGCATGCAGTCTGTATTGTTTAGATGAGTAAAGATGGGTTGCATCAAGGAACAGAGGAATAAATACTTGACCGGAATGAAAGCTACACATGTTGCAATATGAAATGGCAAAATCTGTAAATGTCGATCTAGTTGCTGCCTCCGATGGGAAAAAAAGGAAAACATTTATTTCTGGTGCTCTGTGTAACCTAGAGCCATGTCATCACAGACTTGTTTCTCAATTTCCTCTTAATCAAGGCGTGCCGAAGCTTTAGATAATTTGGAATTTCTGTTTATGGGATTGGCATAATGGATGCCATTGGTCAGAGTAAAGAGGCCCTAATTTATTCCAATGCAGTTTAAGATTACTTGTCATTTGAATCCCCTAGGTAAGCATGATCTTTAGAAATACACAAATGTATCATTTCTGTTTGTGGGCCCCAACTTCAGAGTGGCTTTGTGTTTTAGTGAGCTGTAGCACCAGTAACCTGCAGAATCCACAGAGGAGTTCCCTGTTGCAGCTTTCCGCTGCAGAGCTCCTGGCTTCTTCAGAAGAAGAGCCAGCCTGCAGTGTTGACAGAGGAAACTGGTTGTTATTCCTCCTGCTGCTGTGCATCCGTTGACCACAAAGTTTAAGATGGGTACAAATATTGTCAAAAAGCAGAGATGTATGCACATATGGGGTCCAGACATCCAGGTTTGGTTACTTTTAAAGTGACAGTAACCAAAAAGAAAGTTTGAAAGTTACCAAAAAACAACGGACCCTGAGAGACTCATGCTGGGAAAAGATTGGTATATACTTTTTTCAAAACATGGAAACTTGTTTATGTGTTTGTGTTTGCTTGCTGTATTTGAGGTCCCAGTTGGAGTTGGCCTGCAGTTAATAACCTCCTCCCCTCACTCCAAACAAGCAACAGAGTTTATGATGGTTCTTAAAATAGAAAAGCGTTGGGGTGTAACACATGTTGTGTTTAAGTGTTAATTACACAGACTTAATTATGGATTTTTAAAAAATGGAGAAACTCTACAAGGAAGCCAAAGCGTCTGACTGATGCTAATCTCAAAACGCAAATTACTTGATAGGATCCTGTTGGAATATATTTTATTTTTATTTTTATTTTTTTAACAGAAACAACCTTTTAATATTTATTCCATTACTGTCTACTGACAAACACTAACTTCTGCCTGAACAGGCCTAAAAGGCAAATACACAGGTGCTCTGGGATATGAATATGGGGAGGAGATGAAAAAAAACAAAACAGCAAAAAACAACATAAGATGCAGAACATGTGTAGAATGGCAATAAAGAATATAAAATATTCCCAAAAGTTCAAAACAACCCATGTATGACTCATGGGTACAAATATCTGTTCAATAGCCAAATGAAAAACAAAACAAAAGGAAGACTGGATATTTGTTGGTTTTTGGTTGTTATGTTGTCTAGGTGCCTTTTACTCATCTCTGCCCAGAGGCCTGCTGTTTCATGATCAGTCCATGGGCTCAGCCTGGGTCACACCCCTGCAGAGCTGATAATCATTACTGTCACCTGTGTGCGTCTTTTGCAAAACAGCATTGTTATCAAAGTGAATGCCCTGCGCTCCATTTCCATACGGAACTCTACTGTCTTCCCGCTGTAGTTTGTGTCATGCTGACCAACACAGGCCCAGTGGTAAGCAACAAAACAGCTGTCAGCTGTTTCTACTGATAGCACCAATAGGCTACACCAGTGTGCTAACTGGCTTATGTCATTTTGGCTTTTAACAGTGTGGCCGATTGTTCCCTTATCTCTTCATTTTTTGTTGTTGTTTTTATTGACTACATTGAGTAAAGTGATGAATACTTTATCCAGCACTCAGAGCTTGCAGCAGCTGTAGTTTATTGACTGAATCTGAAACGGCTCTGCAGCTTCTAACTTCCAGTTCTTGTACGCAACTGCAGGCTAAACTCTACTTGTCCATAATTGATGATGTGATTGACAGCATGAAGGAACTCTTCATAGATGAAGGGCTTGAAGATAGGGTCCTGGACGATTTGAGGCATGTGAGTAAGTTTGCACATTCCCACCTTCAAAAATCCAGTTTTCAGCTTAATTCAAATGATCAGTCACAGCAAAGTTATACCATCTAGTGGGAAGTATGCTGCATTCCCCGAGGGCACATTGCAGTATTTTTGCCGTGCAGTTGTGGGAGTCAAAGGTGATGCAGTCAAAAGCAATGGAGGACTTCAGGAAGAACAACATCAACTCCTCTAACTTTGTGCTGCAGCTCCCTGCCAACTATGGACAAACTGATCAGGAACTCACTGGTAAAGAATTACTGTATCAGACTGATGCATTTGTTGCTGCAATGTACCATTAGTTGTACAAATGACAACCTGTGAGCTGGTAGTACATTAGAGATTGATTCAAAGAAATGGATAAAGCAGATTTCTCTGTTTTTTTTTCACTCAGTTTCAACTGTGATTCCTGCAAGTCGGAATATTCACAGCTTACCAGTTAAGGCAAGTCTCATTCCTATTTATGGTATATCCAAGCAAAAAATATATTAAAACCTAGTTATTGATAGGAATTTTTAGCTTTTTTTCATATATATATTTACATACTGGAAATAAAATCCAGAGATAACCTGATGTGTGTAAGGGGTGAGCTGAATTTTGCTTAGCTTTATTCTGTGTAAATTCTGATATGGTTAATAATATACCATATTTAATTGCAGAACACTTCAGAGACACTTGCTACTTTTTCCCTCCCTGCTGCATTAGCATACCCCGTGCAGATTCCAGCAGGTGTCACTCTTCAAACAGCCTCTGGTGTGCAACAACTTCAAACCTCACTGTCCAACATTAATGTCTTATCCAGGAAAGTAAATGGAAATAACATTATTCTCTCTTGTTTTCACAAGGTCAACTTTACAAAGTCAATGTTCCTGTGGTGGTTACTCAGGCCCCAGCAGGCCACCAGCCTGCATCCCGTCCCACACACAGTGTCACAGAGTGGAGGGAAGCACCTGCCCCTCAGCCAGATGTGGCTCCGCCAAATCCTCCTCTTCCTCCTGAGTCAGAGCTGCCCTCTGTGTCTGCCTCCACCATTGTACATCCAAGAACCAGCCTACCCTTGAGTCAGGAGAGCTGCCCTCCTCAATGCACCTCAGAACCAGAGCTCCCGCTGGGAGAAAATGAACCAGGTCCTCAACCTGAACCCACAAACAACAGGGAGACGGCCTCGCCCTGCAGTCAGTTATTAGGCTTCCAGATCAGCACAGGGGACGCTTCGGCAACGAGGCCACAAAGCGGAGACATTGATGATATTCTGAAACAAGTGATTGAGGAGGAGCGAAAGAAAGCAGAAAGAGCAAGAAATCTAACAGCTAGAAACACTGACGGCCAGCCTGGAGCTGATCTTGGGGTAAGTTTGAAAATATTTTTTCCCCTCCCAAAAACCACTGGTAAATTTTAGTACCATGGTACTGATGTGTACAGATGTGTATCCATTCAGGGTTTGGTCTTTGTTTTGGGAATTATTTTATGACAATTGGTCATGAAAACCTGAAGGTTTCGAACACCACCTCCATATGGATTACATTGTTAATTGTTATTGTGATTCTTTGCCACACCTTCATTCCAACTGTCATTACTTTTTTTTCTTGAGAAAGTGAAAAGTCCTCATCATTTTAATTGATTCCAGTTAACTGAAACATCTAGAACATGCCTACCCCTAAGTCTTAGAAGCTCTTCGATCAGCTTACCTCTATATTTCTATTCTTTACCCATTCATACTCTGAGGGACAGTCCAATCAGTTTGCATAATTTGTTTTTAATCAAAGCACAGCATCTGTATGCATCAGCTTTCACCCTGCTGCTTCTGCACTCCCATCATTAATAAACCCTGCTGACCCAGATCCACTGGCAGCCATGTGTGCCAATGCTGCAGAACCATGTGCATGACTTTTAACATGTGATGTGGTCTGCTTTGGATCATGAGGTTGTCCTTTCTCTCAATTTGGATAAACAGACCAATATTGCTTTTATGTAGCTGGAACTGTGAAGGTTTCAATCAAAGTCTAACTCTTGGCTGTTCTCATGGGAAGCCCTTTATTTATACATTAGATATATACTTTTCCTTATTATTCTTGTTTTCAACATCCACAGCCCTTTGATACCAAATGGTTTGATTGGATTGTTTCTTGAATAAGCCCAATAATGGCCTTGGAAATATTTTCAGACCTTTTGTTTCCCAACAAAACAAAGGGGAATTTATTAATGACTGCTGCTCAATGACGTCTGTTTACTTTTGAGTTTCTGCAGAATAACAGGACAGTATTGTAAAAGCATTGTGCCGCAGACATCAGTTTTAAATGAAATTCTCTCCACATGTTCATTAATACATGCATTAATGTTAAATCTGTCTGTATTTCCTGCACAGCTGGACTTAGACTACAGCTACAGCGAGCTGTCAGACATTGTTCAGCTAGATGGCCCTGCAGACAATTCTGACCACGAGGAGGAAGAGGAGGTCCCCTTGGAAGAGAATGACTTTTTAGGTTTAATCAACGCAGAGGCCATAAAAGCCCTGCAGGAGGAAAATGCCAGCAGTGACAGTAACAGCATCTCCTCCAGCAGCGACAGCGAGGCAGTGAATGAACTTGCAATCATAGAGGAGGTAAGAAAGTGCTCTTGGTATAAATTTGTATGAGTCACAGTTTCTTTCCACTTGCATAAATGAATCATGCCCTCAAACCCCACGTGTTTTATTAATCTGTCTCCCACATCTGTTTCTCAATGCACTGTGTTGATCAGGACCCCCTGAATTCAGGTGATGATGTCGTTGAGCAAGACATCCCGGACCTTTTTGACACAGACAATGTAATTGTGTGCCAATATGACAAAGTAAGAACATTTCCTCTTTATGGGCGATTTGCCCTTCAATGAGATCCATTGCCCAAGATTCGTATTAAATGTTATGTTTCATCGTACTACAGATTCACCGCAGCAAGAATCGCTGGAAGTTTCATCTGAAAGATGGGGTGATGTGCTATGGAGGCAGGGACTACGTGTTCTCTAAAGCTGTTGGGGAGGCAGAGTGGTAATAAGCTTTAGTTTTGTTAGCTTAATCTCATTGGGAAAAGAAAACAATGTAGGTTACTGGGGAAGGGGAAATAATTAGTAAAAATAGATGTCTGAGTGGTGTAATTTGGTTTGGTGAGATGCAAGTTGAGTTGCTGTTTTTTTTCCTCTCCCCTCCCCCCCACATTGTGTAATAATCAGAGCAAAGCTATTTGTCACAGCCAATTACTTGCTCCAGATAAACATAGATTTATGTTTTGACTTGCTGATAGATTTTCATTACTAGAGAAAAACTATGTTTATTGTGTCGTTGAGTTTGAAAAATACCAAACATTTAATTTTTTTCTGCTTGTTTTGCTTTACTTTCTAATACAATTAACTGCACTGTTGTGCTGAATTCACAAGCAAAGCCTGAGTAAATTCTATCTCACTTTATTGTCTTTTTTTAGAGGTTTTCTTAAAATAAATCAAACCAGTGCAGTGTTACAACATATTAAAAATGCATTAGAGACGGCTACAATTATCATTATGTATATAAATAGAAAAAGTTACTAACGGCAGCGTAAGTTCTTCAAATGTTCTAATAGCTTCAAAACAAAAGGAAACTGAGATCATGTTGAAATTTTGCTGTCTGCTTAATTTTAAGAGAAGGAAACACGAGCAGCTGAGATATTGAACTGAAACAACTGTTTAAAACATACTAGTACAGATGAAGAAATTATTGAAAAAGGAAAAATATAAAGAGAAGGAAAGGGTCCACAAAAAAGATGTACTTTTAAATTGGATCTGCCCAAGAAAAACTAAAAGCCAGTATGGTGGAGTGGTTTAACCAATTACATTTGGTATCCAAGCAACCAAGGAACTGTGAGCCATAAAGCTCTGCATAACAGATATGAATGTGTAATATTCGTCCCAATATTTGATAACTTGCAGGATAATGTGTATTTAAAATGTTTAGATTACTTATAGCTTAAATAACCATTTTTGTTAGAATCAAGAGAAAACGTGGACAGAAGAATCTGTCCCAATGTCCACTCCCAGTCCCCAAAAACGTATAAAACGTATCAATTACATGAACACACGTCACATTGTATACCATCCATAAATCTGGAACTCACTTTAACGAATAATAATCTCAAGTTTACATAATGAACTGTTACACTTGAGGAGCTCACATGAGTGTGGATCTAAATTGCTGAATGATCATACGTTGACATGCACCAGACAAGCAAATAAACTGTTTAGTTTTACACACTCCACCCATCTGTGCACCACAGCACCTGTGGGGAAACGGAGGCTGCAGCACACGCTGTCCTCACTTTGAAGTCTCCCTTCAAATTGATTATATTCTCAGTTAGCGAAATGGACTAAAACAGATCTGTCTTGACGTTTTCCTTGCTAAATGTTGATAATCTTTCTTACTTGACCTGAATTTCTTTTTTATTCTTTAAGAAGTGCTGCAATTTTAGTGAAAAAGCAGATGCTGTTCATAAGAATAATTGACATGCCGCTCGTCATGTGGCTCCTTTACTTAAAAAACAACCCTTCATCTTAATGCGATAGGCATAAAAGCTAAATGAAGGAGGGTGTCTGTTAGCTGCTTTGTGTATGCTTGTCTGTTGTGAAGCCAGAGTCTGTGATCTATAGAAGTCGGTGTTGGCATGGCAGCAGCCACAGCGACTCACCAGCTCACACACATCCTTCCTAAAAGCCCGCGTGAAGATGGTGTACAAGAAAGGGTTGCACAGGGAGTTGATGGGATAGAAGAGGATGAGCAGGATCTTGGCATGGGACACGGTTATGAGGGGCATGCGCAGGGATGCAGAGATGGCGAAAAAGGAGATTGGTGCCATGCACAGAAAGTCTGTGAAAATGAGCACAGCCATGCGTTTGGCTATTTTGGTGTCTCCGTGCCGGTCAGAGTGCTCTGGGTGGTGAACACTGAGATATATGCATATGTAACAGTAACATACCACTATGAAAGCGACCACGTTGAAAATAAGCACAGCCACCACGTACATCTGAGAGGCCAGAGTGTCGATGTCCATGGGCAGGCAGATGCTCACTTTGCTGTAACTGCTGATGCCCACAAGAGGGAGCAGGGCAACCAGCAGAGAGAAGGCCCAGCCTGCCCCCATCATGGCTGACACGTGGTGCATTCGCAGCCTCTTGTTGACATGCATGGCATTGGTGATGGTGTGCCAGCGTTCCAGGCTAATCACAGTCAGTGTGTATACTGAGAGCTCACTTGCAAATACTGTCAAAAACCCCGCCGTGCCGCATCCAGGGCCCGTCTGCCAGTCTGTGGCATGGTTGTAGTATTCGTGACGGGAGTGGTGGTCCATGAAGGCAATTAGTATCAGATACAGCCCCATGCACAGGTCAGCAAAGGCCAGGTTGCACATAAGGAATCTGGAGATGGTGAGCTTGTGGTGGCTAATAAGCAGAATGACCAGAACAGCAAGGTTACCGACTATGGCGAAAACTGTAATCATCCAGGTGAGACCGCGCAAGAGTGGAAAGCCCAGCAGGTCCTCACAGGGGTTAAAAGCATCTGGCTTCGGGGTGCACAAGACAAATGGACTGTTCTGGCAATCAAATTCAAGTTCTGGATACTGGAAGTTGATGACATTCATGCCATCATCAGTGGGTTCCCTGAAGAGTACAAGTGTTAAGATTTACCTTTCAAAAGAAACTCAATTTATGTATGAGCAATCAAACATTTTGTTCAGCAATCATAGCGCTTAAACTTAAAGCAATGTGAAAACCTTTGCTCTTACATTAAAAATACTGGGAAGAAAACTATAAATGGAGCTCGGCAAACAGAAGTGTAGATGTTCATTTAATAATGTCATTAATTAATTATTATGGCTGGAAAATCAAGATGTTGAAGGTTGTTGCAGGGAGTGTGATCAAATATCTGCTTCTCCAAGTTCCAGGTTCTTCTTAGTATTTCTAATTTAGCTTCTTTTTGCTATATATTATTATGTACTTTGTAAGCATGATGATGCATGACCTTAACATTTTCCATAATAAGGTATGGGGAAAAGATCCCATTTCTGCCTTTTCAATGAGTTACTGAGCCCAAATGAGCAGGAAGACACTTACATTTCTGATTCACTGAAATCACAAAACTTTGTGAAGTTCATTAAGGCGCTTTCCCTGTTAAAAAAAAGGGAAATAAAAAGCAGAAAAGGTGAGATTGCACAATGTGTCAATAAACTCAGTGGTTAATTACCAGCCTGTGGATGATCTGTATTCATTAGATGAAGCTTTTATAGTCATGGTGTGTTACCTTTGTATCCGGCGCCATGTGTGGAAGGCACAGCAGTGGCTGGGGTATGTGAGCTCAGCCTCCATCAGTTCATCCAGGCTATCCAAAGGAGGGAGGCTCTTCAGGGCAAAGGCAGAACTGGCTTTCAGAGATCTTAGCTGTCTCAAACCTTTAGATGGGAGGAATCTCAGTGCTGTTGAGGAAACATCCCTGAATCACACCCAGAGAAAACAGACCTGTATTTCAGTGACAATTAGTAAAATGGTTTAAAGTAACTAACAAGCTTTTAAAGAGTCTTTGGTTCACTTTGATTATTATTGCTTTGGCCTTTACTAAATTGCCATTTGAAACCTGTTAAAAAGTCAGCCTATTCTTTCTTTATAATACATAATAATAATAATCTTATAATACATCATTAAAATGTTTAACAGGTTCACATTGACCTTACAGATACTGTTTGTGCAAATTGACATCTTACATAGTCACGTCGTATGTGAGTTGTATTTGATAAATGAAGTAAAAACAAAATCCTCAGCACCAGAGCACTGAGCCACCCTTCTTTATTTTACTGCATTGCATACATACTGCATCTAAGCTAAACAAAAAATGTCCTCAGAGGACCCCACACAAGTGAGATGGACTTTTCTTATTTACCACACAGTTGCTTGCAGTCAGAGACCTTGTGAGCTGTGTGTGCCACAGAGTGTTTTCTTTTCCCGCTAATCAGCATTTAGCAGTTTTGCTTCTAGGTTGTTTACACAGACAGGTTGTCACCACCCTAATCTTTTGAAAATTAATCAAACATTATTCTGAATATTAATCTTGCTTCTCCACACAGTTCAAATATAATCACATTAATTCAGCCGATATACATAATTATGTACTGCGTTGGTAAAAGGAGTACATTGATGGCATAAATGCTTCTTTTTTTCCGTTCAAAGCAGTGCACCTTGCAATTTTAACTTTCACTTTACAATTAAACGTTAAAGATATGTTCTCTAATTACTTTGTAGATTCATTTATATTCACATCTTGTACCAAATGTTTGTTGAATAGAGCATAAATGAATCATGGAGTGACCTTGAAACTACAAAAACTTGGGAGCGTATAAAAATACTGAGTTGTCAGAGTATAAAACTAAAGGAATTGACTGAAAGCGTTTAATGCCCACATGGTTCCCATTTACAGGTTTAAAATTGTCTCCTATGTGAAGAGCTCTGCAACTGTTCCTTTTTAGGTGCTGAGAGTACAGGATTTAATATAGTGTCCTCTTTCAGCCAAAAACAAAACGCAACAAAAAACCAAACCTTTAATGTGCTCTGCGTTTGGCTGAGAAAGTTTAGTTGGCAGATGTAGCTCCGTCGTGAAAATAAACAGGACGGTTTATCAGCAATGGCTGAAAGGACAGCTATGGAGAAAATTCAATTTGTTCCAAACGTGGCTGCTCCACCAGAAACTGAAAATCATAGGGAGTCAACTCGTACATTACCTCTTGCAATGACTACTTAATACATGGAAATTGATGTCTTGGCTTCAACTTTTAAAATGGCCCAAATCACCTCATGAGTTAAGACAATCAATTTGAACAGGTTAGAATTTTCTTTCCTATTTACTTCTACAGGTATTGCTTCTTGTTGGTTGGAAATGAAAAGACAATGTATCAGACAGTTTGGGTGAGGTGTTTTCTGTGAGTGAGAATAACTGACTCTGTCATGGACCTTGGTCTCCGCAGACCTTCTACATGTGAATCTAAAAGCGTGTGAGAAGGTTCTGGCTTACAGAGGTGATGTGCAGACTGATAATAATTCTGAGTTTAAAAAGAACAACCTGCCAATATCAAACTATGAATCATCAGACTGATTTCTCACTTACAGATATTTCGGACCTGTGGCTCCTTCAAATGCACTTTCTTCAATGGTACTGAGATACACGTTGTCTCTCAAAATTCTACACACACAAAAAGATAAAAAAAGAACAGCTAATGCATGTAACCTCAAGCTCAAACTGTACTTTTCCTTTTAACTCGCAATATGAAAGGAAACTGAAGATGACACAATAATGACCAATGATGCCCCCAAACCATTATTCATTTACTTTTTGTTTTCTCGAGTTGACAGTGAAGAGGATAAGCATTATTTTAAGACAGCAGGGTGTCGGCACATATCTCATCCTCATCAACTTTCACTATTATGGGGCAAGACAAGAAAACAGCAGGGCATCTCATTTTTGTTTAGTCTTACATAAGGTTTGTTTACTGGTGCACTCAGTTTTTAGATTAGAGCAAGAAAAGATTGAACAGAACACTTAACAAGAACATGCTATATTGTTGAAGCAAGAGGCAAGTTTTTGAAAGTGCTTACAGAGTGTTGAGCTTGGTCCCATTGAATGCATGAGATTTTATTTCCTTGAAGCCGTTTCTAACCAAGTTCCTGTCGAGGACACAGTGTTATAAATTTGCTGTTGCTGTTGAAAACTCCTATCAACAAGGTCAGAGAGCTGAACATCCAATTACATAAGACACACAATAAACAAGCCTAAGAAATGGTGACAAATTGTTGCTCTTAGCTGAGATAGCAGAAAGCAGGACCGACGAAAAAAAAAAAGAAAAAAAAAGAAATCTGTGCTTACATGTCAACCTCCTCCTTTGTAATGCCCTGAAAGGAATTGGGAGGAATGATGTCTATCCTCGTGTTGTCAGCCATGTCTCTGCAGGCATAAGAGATAGCGTTCATTTAAGCCATTTAGCTACATTTTCAGGGAGGAAAAAATGATACATTTTCATACAAATGAGCACAGTTTGGTCTGTGGCACAGTTGAGCAGAGCTTCCAGCGGGGTTGATGGCAATGTGACATTGACGGAATAAGAGTAAGACTGGCCTTAGAATAAAAAGTGCTGCTGAGAATTGTGATATGAAGAACATGCGGTTTGGTAACACGCTGATGGACACTAATCCAGTTTAGAGAAGTACCACTTTTAAATGCCATTACTTACAGGATGAAATTTGGTGCCAAAGAGGAGATAGTCGAGAAGTCTGGGAAATGTATCACGCCAGTGTTGGAGATGCTCCTTTAAGGATGAGTGACAGACACAAGTGATCATGAACGAGGGTGAATGAGGGTAAAGCTTCACCACCCACAAACTGTCACAAAGTTGGAGAAGCATTTCAGGGGTCAGGTCAGTATGACTCCCTATTGCTCTAATGCACCAATACATTAAAGCATACATCTATGAGGACATAATTTTTTGCACAGAATGATAATCGTATATAGTATATAGTATAATTCTGTTTCTCGCTATGACTGTTTTTTTTTTTAAACGCTGCTTTAAGCAGCTGATTCCATTCCAGTTCAAACATCAGTGTACCCACTGTCCTGCCACTGCTGGCTCGCCTTGCCTAAAGCTGCAGATTTTTCTGCTTTTGCCAACCCAGAAGTGTGATTGTGCTCTTGCAGGTGTATCCAGTCACTCTGCTGATTAAATATTGATGCTGCTGCGGTTGTGGCTGTACAGTCAAAAGTAAGAAACAAATCATGATTCAGTTTTAGGTGTATGCAGATCTTTGAATTGCCTCAGACAACTTTACATCGTGTCGTCATTTAACAAAAAGTGACTGAAAAGGTATGAGTTTCTGCTATATGTTACCAGTCTCTCATATTGTTGGGAAGGAATTTGAGTCCACTGTTTATCAAATTTCTACAGTATATTCAGCTTTGCAGACACTTGGTTTTGCACAGCTCTTCTAAGTACCTACAACAGAGCTTTAATCTTTTTGAGGTGTGGACAGTGATTGGACCAATCAAAATGGATTGCTTCGTTTGTTTTTTTAGCCAGTTTATATTTATTGCTGTTTGTTGAAGGTCTCCATTTTGGAAAAGCATCGGCAGTAAGATGGATGTGTTACTATGTGTCGAATATCTAGTTTACTTAATGTCAGTTAGGGGTCAGAGGCACAAGATAGCCCAAACCACCAGCCCGACTGCTGTGAATTGTTTGTAATGATAAGCTGTGCCCAGTTTTCACAGAGGATGGCTTCAAATATAAACTTTGATTTCCTCAAAGATAATTTTTGATTGAGTTTTTTTGTGTTTGGATGTTTGGCCTGAGAAGAGTGTCAGAATATAGTTATTTGGTTTTATGCAAACTCTCCCTACAATCTGCAACATTTGCACAATTGCAAATATTTTTCACTTGTAAATAAACTTTCTAGCTAAAAGACTTGTGGACTCAAAATTACTTGGAAATTAGGTTATAACCCTTTCCAGATTGATGGGCAGCAAAACTTACTTCTGGGGGATGATTGCTGATGTCTTTCCTCCTAAATGGAATAAACTAAATTAACCACTTAAAAAGTAAACTGCATAAAGCTAACACTGTTTTCTTCACATGATGCGCTTGTTCGTTTATCTATTTTTTGTCAAATCATAATAGTGTTTTTCATGCATTAAGCAACTTTTAAAACTATGTTTGCACCAGAGGATTTTAGAAGGAAAGTGAGTTTACTTTCTTTCTTTACTAAAATTTGCAACCAAATGAAAATATTTCATTCCTTCCAAAGGCATTGCTACAGATGACGGATGACAGTCCATGTAAAATGTATGATGTTTCTTTAAGGCTTCAGCAGTTGTGACTGCAGAGAATTGAACTCACTCTATTACTTGTTTAGATATGTATGTCAAACAAGGTGACTTACAAATATTCCAGCCTGGGCAGGTCAGTAAATGCACCACTTTCAATAACCCTCAGACTGTTGATATTCTGCAGTGAACTGTGGGAATAACAATGAGCAAAACCTATCAGTAATTACAATATTCTTGTCAGCGACTGTCAACAAACAAGCAAACATGGAAAACTCATTCATGCGTCAGCCACTCTGAAAATGAAGGATTAAGCATGCTCCTTTGTAGCTGACAGGCTAATCCCGTGAAACTTGAATAAAATGCAGAACAGATAGCAGCTGTTCAAATGAATAATTGCTTCCGTCATATTTGTATGTGAGATGTGGAGGAAGGTAAATTGTCACTTAGCTTACATTTGCAGCAGATTGTGGAGGGAGAAGAAAGCATGCCTTTGTATATGTGTGATGCAGTCACTCTGGGAGATCTCTCTGTGGTGCAAAAACAAAAAATACCCCTCTGCATTAGTGGATAGATTATAAAATATGCTAAATAAATTACTCTTGAATTTTCACAGATCAAGCGGCCGCTAATGTGCAGTGTATGGTTTAGATCTTAGATTGCTCCGTTTTGAACACATTTTATGTTAAATAAGATATGTATACATGCCTCCAAACCATGAGTGAAATCTAAATTTACCACCACCAACAAATACTTTCTAGGACACTACACACTCTTGCTGAACCTCAAATTTGGAAATGTTCCAAACATGCATCACAGACGCTTCCAGGCCAGGAAGATGAAGTGGAGATGTTTTATAAAAAGCCGAATTAAACAAAGACGTCGAGAGACAAACAAAGTCAACCAGACTTCTTGATTTGTCCTTGATCACTTTGTTTTCTGATGGCGGACTTCACAAAGCGCTCTCCATCATCCTTTTGGACTCCCGCTCTGCTGTAATCAGCCAACACTTTTGTAAGCATAAACACTCCGTGCTTCCATTTATAACCGCAAAACAATTTAACGACTGTGCTGTGCTGTCTGTGCTGCATAACTTCCTTTCTCTTGACTACATTCCACATAGAGTCACTATTAATATTTACACTTAAAGCATTTTCACATGATCATTTAAGTAAAATGGCCACATGATGAAACCCACAGCCCTCCTCATATCGGTCCACCTTGACACTTTATGAGCTGAAAAAAGGAGGAACAGCAATTTTAAGACTCTAAATTCACTTAGACTGAAATGGACTTCATCAGCCAAAACTGAAGTATTTTAGGATATAGAGTAAATTTAAACTTAATGAACCAATCACATTCAAGTGCAGTAAGTACATCTAGGACTGATAAGGCTTGTCCCTGAAGAGCAGAGCAAAGTCAAACACATTTAACACGACACAGCTCAGACTGAAAAGGACTGGGTGTAACATTTTTTTGTGGAAAAAGTTAGCTCACCTTCAGGATTGCGTCCTTTTAGCAGAAATAACTCCTTGTAAGTGTTTTGCATAACTGTCCACAGGTCACAGACTTCTCACTGATGTTAATATGTATGACCCCGTTCACTTTAGATTTGAGAATTTTAAAGTGTTGAAAGGTTATCTCACATGTATATCAGCATGTTTTAAATCTTGGCAGTAACAAGGTCATTTGATAACCCATTTCTTATTTTTCAGCCATTTATTGGTGGATTTAGAGGTGTGCCCGGGTTAGCTGATAATTCCCCACAGAGTTTTATAGAGTTTTATCAAAATAGAGCCTCTGGTAAATTTGTCACCTCCTTTTAAAGTAATGATTTATGATGGATTGACTTGGGTACAAGTTTCTGAGCCTGATGCAGAGTGCATTGGTACACTTCTGATACATTGCAGTTGGTAGTACTCTCTCATATGAAAGTAGTAGTAAACAATCACAGATTTCTAGCATTAATTCACTAGATGACATCGGTAGATGGCTATCTGTAATTTCATGTTATTGCTGCTAATAAAACTTTCATATTAATTTATGTGTATTCATTATTTATAACAATAAATGCCTCGTGTAGCAGTTAATTAGGTTCTGAGTGGGCTGCGAGGGAAAACACAATTTTTAAAAGAATTACCTCACAACCTCTGGAAATGCTCTTTACTAGCACAGTAATATTCACACAGTTACTTGAACAAACTGTCAATGGTTTATCAATAGATTCATCTACACGCTTGTTGTGTTTTGAATTATATTGATTTGCAGGAGATGTATTGCCTGTGGAAACATCTAGTGTCCCTGTTTCTCACTATATAATGTTCATTATCAGTCGGACAGTTGGAGATGATTTTTGACTGATACTAAATTATTTCACAATAAGAAGTTAACATGTAATAGTTTTTCCTTTCTTACAGTCTATTAGCCGTAGTGTTCACTTTAAATGTTCCATTTGAATATAATTTAGCCACAACTATAAATGTTTTCTTTTGAAATTAGGAAGAAAAGCACTTACATTATAGTGACGTTGATCAGCTCCCTGAAGGCATGAGTAGGAATTTGTTTCATGGGCTGATGGGTCATCCTTCTGTAAAATTAATTGGTAAAGGAGTTAGTTATTTTTCTACATAGATAATAGACAGCAAAATACTCTAAAGATTATTCTAAATGTATCTTGTGACTTTAGTCCTCGGAGTGCTGTTATGAAGACAGAAAGTGTAGACAGCAGGATCAGACACAATAGGTCTCTGGACAAAAAACAGGTTAAGTTGAATGAAAGCTGTGATGGGCTCTGCGCTGTGTCACCTGCTGCTATTGCAGTTTGGGTTACTCACAGTTGAAACACAGATGTTGCTCCTGTCCGGGAGGCCAGCTGAGTTTCTCTGTTGCACTGAAACGTGTCGGCGGTACAATGGCAGATAGTCGGACAGGTATAAGTCCAGCAGGGACACGCTTTCAGAACAGTGGACAGCACGAGCAGGAGCCAGACCTTCTGGGGAGCCATGTGTGACACCGGGCTGGTGCTCACAGAGGAATTAAAAGAAAACTCTGATTGAAAAACTCTGCAATCTCCATAAACTTGAGGATAAAACAGCACTCAGAAAAAAAGATCTGGCTTTATCATACCAGGCCAAAGGGACAAGGCTAAGTAATTCCTCTCTCTGTTTGTGGGTGAGGATGTACTGCTGCCTTCAGGCGCCGTCGTAATTTAGATTGCGCGCCCTGTGAAAGAACCACAATAGTAAAACACGGACAGAATTTTCTTTAGCCAGCAAACAGCACAGATGTGATGTTCAGAGGGTGGAGGGTGTGACAGCTCTTCCAAATGCTGCTGTTGAAAAAGATGAGTTGAAGTCACCGTGTCACTCTTTTTTTAGTAAGAAAAGGAGTTACGTTTTTTAACCCCCTGTAGTGATGCTCTGTGGAGCTCTGTACGAGCTCACACTTGAAGATTTGATTCTAGTAGGACATAAAATGCATGAGATGACTGGAAGAATCTGCAGCTGTTCATGCAAAATTTGACATTTAAAGTTTTACTCCCCTTACTGGGAAGAGACAGGAAGAAGGCCCACACCACACTACCTTCATCTACCTCGGTGCACATTGTATAAATAGAGGCTTGAAGTAACAAAGTACAAATGCTTGTCTGATATCTGCCCTAGAGGTCTTGTGTGACTTCTTTTCTCTGCTTTAGTTAAGGCGTATTTGATTCAAACAATTACTCAATTTTAAAACATTTAGTGACTTTCCGACAAGATCAAGTCTTTTATCCAGTCCACTAACACTTGCTAGGTTCACTTCTCTGCTGAGAAAGTAAAAAGAAATGGCCTTGATTTATTCAAAGTAGCACCCAAGATAAGTTATTAATCAAATGAACGTTGTTTTGACACATTTCTTCCGTTTAAGTCGTTTTTTTATCTCACAATATTTTTCACAATATTTTGTCTGGTGGCAAATGATTAAATCTGGTGGAGAAGAAAGGAAATGGAAAGACAAAAGAGGAGGGTGGACTTCATCAGGAGTTGCTGCATTGCACTGGTG
>JABUIW010000010.1:6410381-6441678 GCA_013363375.1 Menidia beryllina
TAGCAAAGTCAGTGTGTGCAGACAAAGTTGAGGCATTACGGCTGTGTTTATTAACTTGTCAGCCTTGGAAATGTAAAGCTGAGTAAAGACCTTGCTAATTCTTACAAATGAAGAACAGTACAAGTGCACACTTATAGCTTACAGCTATCATCATCAGAAAACAGAGAACAAACTGAAGCCACATTTATGTTAGCAAGCCAAACAAAAGCTTGGTGTCACCAGCATCGTTAGTTGAATCACCTCTGCTCTCAGTGACCCTGACCCCTTTTACTGCTCTTTCATCTTGCTGCTCTGCCATGCCACCGTGACCCGTGTCAGCAGAGCCTCAACACCTTCTTCAAGCTGCTGCAGTGTAACAACTTTGCACACATGCATGCGCGCTCAGTTCCCAGGAGAGGTTGCTGCCCAGAACTGTTTACAGAGAATCCTGCATTCCCAGCAAGCCTTTTCAGCTCAGAACACTGACAGGCTCCAGTATGTTTAACCCTGTAGAAAAAAAACCTGATAGGGAGAGGGAGGCTAATTTATGCAGCTGCCCACGTCTTCATACTAACCATGCTGTGCATCACTTCACACTAAGGAGGTCAAGCACAGCGGGGAAACAAAGCATACAGTCTTGATTTAAAAATCAAAGCTGCACCACCTCATGATGCCAAGCTTGCTTGGCAGACAGCAGCAAATGAACAGTTATACTTAGTCTAATAGCTGCTCCATGCCAATTGTTAAATCCATGATGCTTTTAAAGATTAGCTAGACATTAGTAGCACTTTGCCTGCCTCATAAAATTCATGAGTACAGACTGAACAGCTACAGCTGAAATAACTACAATTTTAAAAGCTTTTTCTAATAAGACATGTCGGACTCAGGTCCTGTTAGCAGACTTGTGCTATGTTTTCTTAAGCAGATGAAATGCTATTGTGTGAAAACCACATTTTAAATGCTTTAATGTTAATGCTTGTCCTCACTGCAACATACAGTACTTTGCTCTCGTACTTTGCTCAGTGCATGCCAAACAACCCACTGGGCAGGCATTATGCAAATGTGATTCACACTGATGCTGTCAAGCTTAGGAAGAAAAGCCTGGAGAACAGACAAGGAGTTTTAGTTTTAGAAGGAGAAAAATGGACAAAATAATTTATTCTATAGTTGAAGATCAAATCAGGACATCTTTCCTATGACAAACCAAAGACAATTAAACTTTCTAAAGCAGTGGGAAAAAACTGTCAACAGGGTATGCCAGTGCATAGGACATCAAAAAGAACAGAGAGACTGAAGATCACAGATTATTCAAAATTCCCCCACAGCCAACTGGTCTGATACGAGACAGACCAACCTCTGAGTCTCTGAATTTAAGTTACTTTACTCATTTTAAATACACAAGTGAAAATCCAAAGAAAGGATTCACACTCAAAATATAATGAAAAGATGTAACATGACCAACTAAAGATATCATGTGACTGAATGACATGAGTTTCTCATTGGAGACAGGACCGATGCTTTTGGATCAGGATTTTTGTTGTTTGTGTCTATTATCTTTGCCATGCAATATGTTTGAGGTAATTTGTTTCTCTCTAATCCTCTTTGTCAAGGGTTTGTGTCGCTTTGTTCTGCGATGTACATGTAGTGGGTGTGGGACTAGTGAATAATGTCCTCACTAGTTGTTCTCAGCTTTGGGAGGCTGCCACTATTCTCTAGAAGAGGATGAGGTCAAGTTTACACTGAAGAGGGCCAGACACCTTTGCCAACTCTACTAGAAGACCAACAGATTTCACAAACCAGGTTATCATCTGAATGGACACAGGTGTTTTTAATGGGGAAAATACAGAAGGACCTACTGAGAATGGTGCCAAGCAGGTGAAGCCTTAATATGTTATCAGCCATATCAAGTGTGAGGTAGACTAATTCAAATGTGTGAGGTTGTGGCTTAATAATCTGCAGGTGCGATTGCACCTCAGGCTGTCATCGTAACTTGCTTTGTTACTATTGTTAGAGGTTGCTTTCATGAAGAATAAGGCGTCTCTTACATGTAGGTGGGAGGCTTTTGACCTCTAGGCATCGTGCTGGTTATCAGACCTTAAAAGTAGAGCGCAAGAGAACGCGCAACGCAGCATTAGATGACATGACACAAAATGATGCCACAACATGTTAGACTGTTAGGAACCAGCTTGTACTGAACAGTAATACATAGTATTAAACAGAACATGAAAGCATAAAACATAATGGTGTGAAACAACACAACAGTGGCCAGAAATAGCACCATCATCAAAGCACACAAAGGCAAAGACAGAACAAGCCTGCAGTCATTAGAGGCAGCAATCAGTGTCAAATACTGTTTACTTGCTATTTCCACACAAAGTGACATTTTGAGGGAGAAAGTTCAAGAGTGAACACACATCACTGTGGCATTTGAGGTAATTGGCAGGAGGAACTCAGAGTTTGTTCAGAAAATGCCTTTTGTCTTATTCCTCATTGTGGCTGCAACTCAGCAGCGATGAACGACTAGTTTCCATCAGTGTCAAACTCAACAAAGACTTTTAAATTAAAAAGAGGTTTTCTAAGAACAGCTAATAACAGCCAGGTGCATAAAGCTGCTAATCCTCATCACTCTCCTGTCACTGTTACTCTGCCGATATAATTTGCCAGTGCTGAGTGCTGCTGCAGCTCTCCTCACCACCAGCGCCTCCTTACAAGCTCCACATTGAATGCAAGCCAGAATTATTTTGTTTGTTCAAATAATTGAGGATTAGTTCAGTGTTTTGCAAATAATTTAAATGTAAAACATTTAGCTGCTGTGTTTTGTGCCTCATACAGAAACGGTCCTGGAAGTGCTACCTTAACTTCTGAGTACAAAGTTCTGAAAAAAGTCGTCCTTCAAAGCGAAAAGAGTGAGCACATCATCAAATCTCTTTCCCAGACTGCAGAAATCTTTTGCTCAGAAATCTATTTATATATCTCTGTGTTCCTGGTCAATTGATCTACTCTTCTGGTAGAGCATAACTTGTGAGTGTATGACATTTCTAATGAAGCAACCAACTGCATTAATCTCACAAACCGCTCAATACACCTGCTGGTGATGGATTGATTGAAACTCATTGGGGATTCCACTCACTGCCCATGAAGTAGCCATAAAGTAAGAGGATCAAATCTTACTGGAACCTTTGTTGTGCTTCTATCCAACCTTTCCCTTTCCTCTTTTGCCAGCCACCATTACACAGGCTGACATTGCTGTTGAACATAGGAAAAGATGCGCAATCATGAATAAAAGCCATCTTTTCCTAGCTTTTGGGAAACAAGAGTAACCTTTACATTATTAGTGTTATGTGCTTCTGCATGATATCGAAAGCATTGTAAATCTTTTTTACATCACTCTGTAAGAAAAGGAAAGTTGAGAGACTTTACATTCAAATTGAAATAATTCAGCAAAAGTATTTAACATTTAACACATATACAGACTATACTTTTGTTAAGTAAGGAGGGGAAGTTGTACTGAAGTATATGACCCTGCCCTACCTCTAAACTGTTGCTAAAATTAAATCTTGGATGCGTCAATATTTGTAAGAGGTTTTAAAACAAAAACATTTTCTTTCTATCAGATGTGAAAAATGATTGCATTTTTAATTTTATAAAGTCTCGCAATGTTTTTGGAATTGGGGTTGTAAATGGACATTTTTAGGAAAAGCTAAGAGAAAGAAATGATGCCTGGTCTGAAAGCATGAAAAATCAAGGCTTAACACTAAAGGCCTTCACAGATATGTCAGATCCTGAACATGAAAGTGACGGCCAAGGAGACCGAGCAAGAGGTCGAATAATGAAGCAGAGATAGAGATAGATTCAAACTTAGCTCTCACAGTCATAAAGTATCCTTGCAAAGAGGAGTTCCTTCTTATAATCTTGCTCAGTGCTCAGTGTTCATAAGGGGTTTATATGTGAGTGTTGTGAATCTGGATAAACTCCATTTCGGCAGGTTGTAATCATTTCCATATGCCCTGTAATCATTCTCTCTTACTCCCACTCCTAAGAAGTTTTGCAGTATGAGCACCGTGAGGTCGGCATGTTAATGAATGTGGGATAAACAAGCCAGCAAACAGTGTGCTATTATTTTGAATTATTGGGCAGAATTTATGCAGACTAGTTTTTAATAGCATATAACCTTCAGGCAATTCATTCACTCTCTCAGTTGTTCATCACATTCACATCCACAGTTTCTAGAGAGGGCAATGTTCTTGACAGCTTATCAGGACAGGAATTTACGGGTCCTTGGACATGTGAAGTGCATTGCAGAGATATCACATTATTAAAGTTAACACTTTCCCAACCACGTAAGACTTGTTCCCAGAGTGTAGCCAGAGTCTGAGTATTAAAAAGAGAGGTGCTCCACTGTTTGATACTCTCACTGAATCAATAGCATATGTCCAAAATTGCTGCAGTGCTGAAGTTTGAGCAACAGGTGTCAGAGAGCAAAGCTCTTTCAGATCTGAGAGTGGGATCAGGATTACAACTGTGAAAAGCCAGCCAGACTTTGATCACCCATTCATTCAGAATTCTGAAAGAATTATCATTGCTGTGAAAATGAGACCCCGCCTGCGTTGTTGTATCAGTGCAGGTGACTGAGCTCAAAAGATAATGTCAGAAGATCCAGAGCTGGAGAGAGCCTTTTGGTTTTAAGGTCTTATTTATTTCTGGTGCCTTTATCCACATTTTTTTTATTGTATGTCAAATGTTAAAGTACAATTAGACTGTACAATTAGAAAAAGCATGACAGTGGTTGTAAGTTAATGGATAGAACTACCCTTCCACCATAATGCACAAAGGACTAATGCATTCTAATAACTGAGGGGAGATGGAGGTGCTCGATAACCAGTTTTCGTGTTAACCATGACCTCCTGTGCACACTAAAGAATTCTAGAACAAAATAGGACGCCATTCTTTTGACAGCTGAAGCCCAACCAAAGTTTGGGCTCTCTTTAATCTTTTAGATATTTTTAACAAGCCTTTACATTTCTATTTAGTGCCATACCTACAAAGCTGAAAACATTTGCAACAAGATTTAGTACGATTAATATTCCTTCCTATTAACTATTTTACTAAATAAATATTTGGTGACAGCCTTGGGAAGCATGTTGTACTGTAATTGCATGAATGGCAAGAAGCAAAAAACTGGAATGTTTTTATATTAATGAAACAGATGTTGGAATTGGTAGATAATTAGAAACAGTTTGTAGTGTACATGTGAATATTCAATACAGCTGAATGTGCTCTGAATATTTTTGGAATTCCTTTGAAGTTTAACCTTTGATTCAATATGTCGGTACACCGAGATTTGGATATAGATACTCTCAGAATTGTACTTCTTTCAGATGTCAGCATGATAATCGGTCAGACATTCACTGAGAAACCATTCTTCCCTTTCATGAATAGCAGTCCTAACAAGTACACTGCGTCCAATGGAGTAATTTAAACCTCCTTTTTAAGTATCTCAACGTTGCCTCCAGCACTGTAGCTAAAATAGTTTTACTACTGGCAAATGGACTTACAGCTCCATCCATTATGCAATTTTAGCAAGTTTTTTGGCCTCTTATAGCATAAAAAACTCTTTGAGTGCCAGCTGGACTGTAGTGGCAGTGGTGGAATTGGCTGAGTGTATGTATGTTTGTGTGTTTGAGAGTGGGAGGCTTGGAGCATGGCCCACTTCCTTTACATATTTAGGTAGATAAACACATATTCACACATACTAGACAAACTGTTGTTTTTACAAAAAACGGAGGTGTCATAGTCTTCACTGAACGATGGACATGTGTGCAGCTCTGTGGATTAACCAGTAGAGCAGATGGAGTTGCCCTAAAAAGTCGATTCTATGGGATGGAACAAGGTGTATCTGCTGCGTATGATCGGAACCTTGAAAGTTGAGCACTTTTCGATTTCTCAGTCCTCACTTTGATCTGAATAATTTGGTCTGTATGTATTTCAAAGAAGCCATTTCTGTTCGGGAAGCAAAAATGCCTCTGCTTTGTGTAAGCCAAGATGTGATGAATGAGTTGCAGTACGCTGGTTTCTTTAATTGCCTGTCACAGACTAACACGTTTGTGTCTTTGTGTGTAAGGCAGCATAATGCAGTTGATGTTGCAGCTGGTACTGCCTGTTAAGATACAGAATGGCTTAAGTCCCTAGTAGCAACCAAATATAACCACTGGAAAAACAGAAGCAATTTGATTTACAATTTTATTCAGGTGAGCTGATTATCTTGGAGAATATAACTGAATCCCAGAGTTTGAGGCCACTCAAGTTTAAAGTCACTATAGTCAGAATTAAAGGAAACATTTATTATAAATATTGCAGCTGCCTGTTTGGTGCCATCAGTAAGTGAAATTGAACACTTTTTAAACTCAAAAACACTGAAGGATGTATCTGAATATTACATTAAATGTAGCTGTATAGTAGTAGTGGTGTGACTCTGGAGCTCCTATGTAAGCTTTACAGTTATTACAACTGACAGAAATAAAAAGGTTTTCATTTTTTCTCTCTGCTAAGCTCATTCGGTCATCAGTCTCACTGGGAACACATGTTCTGAAGAAAATAGAATTAAAAATAGAAATCAATGACCAACATTAAATTGTCATTCTGGGGCAAAGAGTAAGCAAACATGAAACAGGATTTACAGTTTTCATAAGTCAGGATTTAGACAATTGTCTAAGTGATTCTCAGCTACAAAGAATTCAAACATGATACACAAAGACTTCCTCTTCACAACTATCCAGTAGTATTCATGTAACGATTTGCTGCTCACTAATTTCTTGGTAAATGCTTTAAACCAAACGGAAAAGTACTGATTTATAAATCAATCAAATACACTTACACCCAATGTAGAGTCATCACTTAATGATATAAAAGTCATGCACAGAATGTTTACTTACACATGCCATAGTCTTATAACAATCCTTGCACTGTAATAAAATATGATTAGGAATAAATATGTGCCAAGTTGTCATGAGGACATTTGTGCATGCAAATCTATAGCTTTCACACAGAGTATGCTATCAGCCCACGGTTTATAATCCTGTGGTTATTAAACATTTTCTCATAACCTCATGCAGGTTTATCAGAGGCAGCTCCTCATGTTATTGCAGATTATTTTAGAATATAATGACGAAAGAAATAATCGATGGCTTCTAGATTGCATTTTGCCGCATACTTCTGCTTCCACATACAAACACCTCTCAAACATCTTTGATCAATACTACTCAGAGCAGTAACCATAATACTCCTCGTTTTGGTTTCAGCTCTATATTTTTACTGAGAATGACAGAAATTAGGTTGTTGTTAATGCGGTGCCACACACTGTTTTCTCTTCTATAAAACCTGATTAAGTCTGATGGAAGATTGCTCTGCAGTAATGAGTCCTCATTAACTATTCCACATTCCATAAAAAAAAAATTTTTTTGTTTTTTTGGCAGTTATCTGTCAATGAGACACACAAACAAAATACTCACCCATTCAAAATGAATGAGCGAGTGGATGCTTTTGATTGTCATTTAGACATGTCATCTTGGCCAGCATTAGATTTGTTTACATGATCTCGTCTGCTTCGCTCAGAAGTGAATAACATTCAAATGGCTCCCGCCACACAGCTGGGTTCACTGGTGGTCAGCTATTGTTAAGTGGCTTGGGTAGCAATCAAGCAGCTGCACACTAGAATACACACAATGACTGAGAGGCTGGCAGTCTGTCTCCCGTTTCAGATTCACAGGCTGCTGCTGTACAGTCATCCATCCAGCAAATCTGTCTCCCTCACTAATTAAGCTGAAAAGGGAGACTGAGAGGGTCATTAAGCACTTATTTATTTGGTAAACCACTGGCACAGAACAACAATTGGGCTCCTCTCATCGGGTCATATAATTGGTCAGAACAAAGATAAGCTCAGTGCCATGCAGAGTGACGGTCAAGGACACTTGGGGTAGCTGTAAATTGTGCAAAGTCTGTGCCACACAAACTTCAATTCACAAAGCCATTACGCCCTCAGTGGGGGGCAGTTTTGAACAATAGCTACGTTGACCTCATGACTACCAAACCCTTGGAAACTGCGGCCAAGGTCACCTCACACACAATGCTTTATTACTGGAAAGGAAAAAAGGATAGGTGTCCTGTGAGAAGTAACAGTACCAGGTGTGATTACATCACAAACAAGAAAGGAGGGGAGACGATTCACTTTGGGAAGAAGTGCATCACACGGGCAGAGTGGCCCTTGTGGTTGTCAGAGATTGGGAGAGAAGTGCGTTAATCATGGCACACAACCCGTTTCCTGGGCTCCAACTTAGACTGTTTGAGCATTCTGTGAACTGAAATACAGTCGATGTCAGAGAAAAGGTCAATGACATTGTTAGGAGGACTGCGAGGATCCGGTGCATGTGCTTGGTATTTACTGTAACAAGAACAAACCATAAAACTTCTCAGATAATGATCAGCGAGGTGTTTAATATTGAGTTTTTCACAGAAAACAAGACACAAATTCTTAACTTTTCTCAAGTTTGTATGAAGGCAGCAGCACTCAATTGGTCTTAATAAGAAAACTCTTCTAAGGTATTACAGACTAATGTCATAAATGCTTTAGTAGTAATAATTTATGTTTATTCTACACCACTTAATGACTTCAGCAGTGTCTGCTGTTTTTCTGCTGAATTCAAATTGCCTACCTAAACAAAGGGTTCCCAGTAATTTATGTATGCATACACTCCAGTGAATTTTCATCTGTTAGTGTTTGGTCTTTTTTCGCCATATCGGGGCTGTGTAAATGCAAAGAGAGCATCCAGTGGTTGCTGCTTCCAATTAAAAATTCTCAGTTGGGGAACCACGAGGTGGCTTTTAGAGCTAAACTGCAAAACAAGCAAATGGTCCAACTACAATACAAGACAAAAGATTAATTTCATGCATTGTTGTGATCGGTTAGAAATTTAGAAGACAAGTAATAGAACATGAAGGAGCATCCCAAGGGTAGGGCTGAACGAAAATATGACTGCAAGGTAATATAATGGATAAATTGTTCATCCAGAATAGTTCCAGTCTGCAGACTGCAATATAAATAGGTCATTTGCTTATTTCATATTGTTATTCTTTCATATTTTGGCAACAATTGTGTACATAATATTGTTAGGACAATTTAATGCACATGTAGATTATTAGCACTCTACAGCTGGTCTGGTCAGCTCAATCACACATTTAACCAGTAAGACATGCATGTTTGCCCACATCACCAACTGCTAACTGCATTTGCTTTATGGTGCATACTAAAGGTGTCCTGCCCTGCCCTTATGTCTTGTTTGCAGGACATTGAATATTGTTCATCAACTCCTCTGGATTTGTAGTGAAAACAAATAGCAAAGGGATGTAAGGAGGAATTAAGAGGCTGACATATTCAGTTGCTACTTGGAAAAGTGTGATCTCAGAATGAAGTGTAGCTTTTAGCTATATGTTGACATTTAAAAAAACAACTCTACAGACGTGTTACTGAAAAATAATACAGTAACAACTGCAGGATCAGTGATATCTGGAAATATGACAACATTTTTCTGGAAATACGTCAGTTAATTTTTGTCATTATATCAATGAATTTCCAGTTACACTATTGGTGATGAATGAGAGATCTCTATATAATCAGGTATGATACAGACAGCTGTTATGGGAACTATGAGCAGAATCATCAATATTAAAGACGCGGAACTAACAGCAGTCACTTGTCCATGGACGAGTGCAAAATTGCTGCAATCAATCCAGATTGGGTGAAGCATGAAGACGAGGGAGGTGTCGACATTCTTGATATTTAAGGGGGTCAAGTGCCATCGATCGTAGTCTTCCGTGGGGACAGTGACCTGTCATCAAGATGACAGATTAAGCTCTCAGTGCCAGCACATGTTTCTCCACTGCCCATCATATCCCCACAACTTATCTGCTATGTCCATGATGTGATTCACCTTCCAGGGAGTTTTCTTTGGAAGTCCACTGCCGATGTAGCATGACTCACGGAAAATACATGCATGTTTCTGACAAATTCTTTTGAGAATGTAAAGTATTTACACTTGCACATGGAAAATAAAATGTTCTTTATCCAAAAATACTTAGCAAGTACAGATTACATAAATAAATCATAGTAATGCTGCATCCTTTTGAATAGATTCTGATCTAATTGCGGTATTAAAGCAAGATGGAATATAAATAGAATTCTTAATGTCAATTATAAATTGTAAATGAAAAATAAGTTATCTTCCAGAAAATGGGAGTGGTTGTTTTTATGAGTGCTTTTAGTCTCACATTTGCATTTACTAACAATTTATTAATTAAAATTGAGCAATTGCCTCAAACATTCCAGCATTTTGCAGCTTAAGAGTCACATGTCATACCAGACTCAATGACATTAAGGAAGATTAGCAAAGGGATGAGAACGTCAATAAAAGTGACTCAACGTTCACTTCAGCCTGTGACTGAAAGGCCAAAATTGAAAAGGTTATTGCGTTATGTGCTTAGAATTTTGGTATTCCATGTTAGCAGGATAACTCCAGAATGTCTGGGTCAGTTTGCATACATTTCTACCAGAGATGGGCCATGACCCATATCAGAAGGTAAATTCCTTTTTATACTATAAATCGCTGGACGAGCCAGCTTGAGGTCGAAAACATCCTATAAAGTCAATAAAAGAAGCAAAATTGTTGAACATTAGCTTTCGTAACTGTGTTGCAATCATACCGAATTGTTATTACACATGAATTATATAATAATTTAAGGAGAATGATAGTGCTTGTAGAACAATAATCATTGTAAAAATTATTCATGAGTCCAAAATAAGACTTGACTGAGACTTGTTTTGGAACTATATTCAGAACATGAACAGCAAAACCTAAGATGTGACTAAATAAAAGAAAAACTGTTTCTTGGTGCTTGTTGTGAATGATGCTGCGGTGGTGATAACTTGACTCCCACAATTTAGAGAAAATGTGCGGAGCTTTTGCTTTAAAACGACATGCTTGTACTTTTATTTCCAAACAGAACAACAAAACGGTATTGCTGTTCTTCTTGTTTATGAATCCTGGATGGCTTCACTTAAAGACTCGCTGCTTCTAGTCTGAAGTCTATTTTTCTGTCTATAATGGCCGAACATCTGCAGAGCTTTTCCTACTCTTTTTAACGTAGTGTTTCCAGGTTGAATTGTCCTTATTTCTGCTATTTCTGAAATGGAATGTTCTCTGGAGAGGCAAAAAATGCTCGACACAAATGTTGAGCAATTTGAGTCGGATATGAGAATTCAACAGACAGACGCTCTCCCCCCTCATGGAATACTGGCCTACATCCAGACACAATGACACACTCTCAACTCCAGGGGCTTTTTGGAGTCTTCTCGGACTCCTGACCTTATTTCCCATATACAGTATGCGGACCGATTAAAGCACATGTCTGCCTGGCCTTAATGTTTCTTATCTGTTGTATAATACATTAAGTCCATTGACTGATTTCTGCTCCAGGGAGAATAAATCCTGAAAGTTGTTCTCACATCCATTAGTTGCACATAGATATTCAAACATACCCATTTCCTTATCTGTATAATACAGGACAATGAAGTGAGCAGAGAGGATAAATATTTTGTTTGCTTGCAAATCGCTTCAATTAGTGCAGCAGGGAGCTTGTAGAGGGCTTTCAATTTTTTTTGTTTTTCTTTTTATAGGCAGCTTTTGCTTTCGAATTTCTACCAGAATCAGCTTGTGCACTGCTCTGTTTTTTGCAGGTTGCGTCAATATTGTTTGAATTCTTATTTCACCTATGGTCTGTTGAGAAGGAAACATTGAGGCGCAGACAGAAGTGGATCAAGTTCAGAATTACATTGTTGGGTTTTCTATTATTATTGAGAGGAAGAAAAAATATACCATGTACTTGAAGATTTGCATGTTATGTGATGACAAATAATTATTTTAATAATTGATCTATTTACAGTATTTATCTCTGAACACATTTTTGGATATTTATTTTGTGGCCAGCAGATGTCAGAAGTGTTCCTCAAAACTTGTGTGCTTCTCAAACCAGTCTCAAAACTGTCATTTACCCTGAGCCTATTGCAAAAATTACATGTGACATGAACATTCAGACATGTGATCCAAGTAGTAACATTGAGCTTCTTTTTTGAGCCAGATTATTAAAAAAGTCATTTAAATTAAGTTATTTCCCTTGAGTATGCTTGTGTGATGGTCATCTGGTAATTAAAGCGGTGAATGTAGAACAAAGCGGGAGCAGAAACAAGCTGTAATCCGGCTGTGGATCAGAAAAAGAGGCAGATGTGGTAAATAAATCTTTAATGGAAGAGCAGTGCAGTGGCCATGGAAGAATATAGCAGTCTAGAAGAGAATCGGGCGGACCCTGACAGAGGCGGATAGACAAGCAGATGGACACACAAATAGACTGGCAATCAGACAGGCTGGAGAGGGAAAATAAGCACCAGTACCTGTACTGTATGGATAATGACACCGTTTTAGAGATGAAAGCAGAAACAATGCAAATAGCCCTCACTTTCTGCTGGTTTCCATGACGACCAACTACCTGAACTGGGAGGTAAATCCCAGGAGAGGTCTGCAGAAGGGAGAGGCAGGACAAGAGAGAGGTGTGTGTGTCCTCCTTTTGCAGTTTGCCAAGTCCTTGATGTGTCTTCTCACTTCACATAAGTTATCCTAGTATTGTCAAATGATGGATCTGCTGGAAAGCTCATTTTACAAGAGAGACAACATACTGAAAACAACCAACTTTAAAAAAAAATCCACGTTAGACTTGTTTGGTTACACACATCACCATGTCTTATAATGGATTCTCTTTGTTATGGCTGAACTGGAGTTGCCCTAACCCAGAATGTGATAAGGCATCCACTTTAAACCCCAGACTGCCTGCATTTGAAGGTTGTCTGATGTCGTGGGTGGTGGCAAATCCAGTTGAATTTCTCACTTCCAGGGAATTGGCTTATGACTACTGATACATAGTTGGATTTAAACCAAGAGAACAGCCTCTATCAGAAGACAGAGCCAGAGAAGACTTTTCATTTGGTTTTGTTTGCTGTTTGTGTTGATAGCCACACACAAAGTCTGTTCCAAAAGTGCTTTTTGTTTTGAAGGAGCAGACAGAGCAAACTTGATCATCTTTATACAGGCAACTCTGTTGACTCTGCTGTGTCAGTCATAGAAAAAAGGGCCTTTTTTAGCCTTTGGATGACGGCACTGATAAAACTCTGATCCTGCAAGGTATATAATAGAAATCATAAAATGATCAAAAGGTACATGATCATATAATATGTTGTAACTGCATAGTTACGAAAAATTGCGATGTTATTCACATACAGAAACTATCAGTACATGTAAGCTATATACAGGTTCTGTCTTATCTCATATTGAAAAAAGAAGGAACTGTATTTCAGGACAATTATTTTCCAGCCTGTGCCTATCACTATGAAGCTAAATTTTAATTACTCATTTCAGGGCAGTTATGGCTGAAGCCCCAGCACAGTAAAGATAATTTGGCTTTGTGCTAATCTGGAGGGGAGGGGGATTTACAGCAGCAATGGTGGCGAGTGAAGGCGTTTTTGTGACACTCAGACCATAATTGTGTGTGGGGATGCAGCCAACCACAACGGCTCGATATCATTAGCTTGCTGCCCACCTCAGACTGAAAAAGGCTTGGCAGAGTAGTAGGGGTGGTGGATATTACTTTCCATTATTCTGAGAGAACCACAAATACAACAAAGATGGTACAAAATACATAAATAAATTACTTAATACATAAGATATAAATTGTAACTAATGCCACATGCTTTGCTAGCTGTAATTCAGCAGTTAAACCTTACAGTAGTAAAAAAGGTTGGGTCATGGGGATAATATTTCTTGAAGAACAACGTGAAATTTCATTAAGTCTGCTAATGCCTCCCTGACATTCATGATAAATCCTTTGCTGTGTGCTAATGGGGGCTAAAGTAGCAGATATCTAAGGCACCTGGCAACCATACCTTGTCCGACGCTAGTTAGTGGAGGGAATTGGCATGAATTCAGATCTATGTGCAACGGAAACGTGTTGCTACACACTCAGTGTGACAATTACAGCTCTACATTATAAGGTAACAAGGGACAGGGCTATGAGATATGATTCAGACTCTACAACTCCATTCTTGTGCTTGTGTTTTACTATCCTACAAATGTAAATAAAAAAAACTCTAAAAAATACATTATATCTCTCAGGTGCCATGCTGCTGCTGTAGCTGTTTTCTAGGATTCAACAAAGGTTGGTTGTACAGTATTCATGACATACATTTTGGAATCTTGGATGAATATTTCATAGCTTGATCGACTGCGATCGGGCCTGAGACGCTGTTGGCAGTGGATACAGTCATATTATCACAGTCATTCCAAAGCTTTGATACGTCTCCTCCCCTTGAAACGTCAATTTTCAGTGATCTGAGAATCTGTTGATGTTTCCTGAAAAGGAAAACCAAGAAATTGAGACAGGGAAAGGCAGAGTTATTGTCTTACCGAAAAGTGCTGATACATATTTTAATCTTATGCATGCTTTTGACATCAAGGGCAGGAGCGCTCCTGCTGTGAGTCAGATGGGAGTGTCCAATGCTACCTTCCTTGTCCACGCTCTTGTGCTTTTATGTGGTCATTCATGCAAGCTGCTGCTAAAACATCAAACCACAGCAGTTAAACTAACGGTCTGCAATCATTGACATGTATCGTAACAAGTGTGTAAGTACATACTGCTTGCTTCTTAACGTTTTTCAATGCTTCATCATCTTTCTGAGGCTTTTTTCCCCCTCGTTCTTTATTTATACTTTCCAAACTGAAGAAAACTGATAAAAGATACAACTCCAGTTAAAGCTTCAGCTGGTGCTGAAGAAAGGAAAGGGAAAAAAAGTATTCCGAAATTTTGGCTTAATTAGTCCTGAAGGGAGTCCTAACTGATTTTTTTCCTTTTTGGTAAGCTCATTATACAAACGCACAGGAGGTCAACGAAGCCTATACCCCTCTGCAAACAGTTTCTGGACATCTGCTGTTCAGGTTCAGGCCCCCATCTTCCAAGTAAAAAGGACACAGGAGAATATTGTTATTCTTTTTGTTAAGTTAATGAAGCATCAGTTAGTCAATGGGAAAATAAATGGAGCATTTCAGAGCTGGCCCATTCTGGATACATGCCATGGGCCTCAAGGTGTTCTTTTCTTGCTTCATTTTCTTGCTTCCTTGTATCATTACTGCAATTAGTTATTCATATTGTATAAAAATTCTGACAAAAATGTGAAATAAAAACTAAAATTGCAAACAATGTTTAGATAAGCCATTCTCTGCAAAGTACTTATTAATCTTTAGATTTGTATAGTTGTGGATTCTTAATGATACATTTTTGTTTCTGCAAAACTGCAGTTTCGATAGAACTGTTTTTTATTATCATGTTATTCAGGTGTGATGTGGTGAAACTTAATAAAGGGAAAACAATTTTCTTCCTGTAGCTCCACAACATAAGCTTTGATAATAATTTTCTAGTCACTATAGTAAATTATCAGTTAAAGTGACACATGGTCTGGCAAGTGTTAGTTACAAGCAGCCTAAACTGAACATATTATGTTTCACAAACTGGCTTTCTGGGAACAAGCTACTTTCAGAAAAAATGGTCACAATGAAGATGTGGGATAAACAAAAAAAACTGAGGGAGTATTTTTTGTTAAGAAATTTGTATTGTATGTTTATGAGTGGTGATCATACAAAATGCTTAACAATTGTATAGAAAGTAAGTAGATCGCAGTATAATTAATGTACCTACGTTTTTCTTTTTATAATACCAACATAAAGTATCCGTGCTCACTTATTTTTGGTCAGGGTTTGGGGGTCCTGGAGCCTGCGCCACCTGCCACCAGGCGGAAACAGCATGAACAGGTCACCAGTCTATCACAAGCCAACACAGAAACAAAGTACATAAACATTCATGCTCACACAGATTCACAATTCTAGGACCAGTTAATTGACATGTTTTTGGACCATGGAAGAAACCTACTGAATAAATAAAGAGAGAACAGACAAACTGGACGACTAGGAACCATTTTACTGTTAGACAGTTAATACCATCCCACAACCATGCTGTTCAAACTACTTTTCAACTGTGTTTTTACTGAGTGAGGTTTGCAGTTGTGCTACGTGCCTTGATATTACCTCATGTCCTTTATCCAAGTGTGCGCAAATCATACTGCTGCCTTCAGATGAGAGCTGGTATAGCTCTATCAAAGATGTGACTACAGTATGATGAAACTCTATATCAACTTGTGTAAACTTTAATTAACTTAAGTTCTGTGGTTGGCAAGTTGAATCAGTTTCATACATGTGTAAAATTAGCTCAACAGATCCTTCTAACTTGTGAAGTGATAAAATGTGAATTGACAAAGAGGACATCTTAAAAATCAATGTGAATCTAGTGAGTCGCGTATACACACAAACACCCACTCACACAAACCATCCAATCTGTTTTGCCTTTGAACATAAAGCTTTTACAGGGTCAAGTTTTCTTTACCAAAGATGACCGGGAAATCTGACCAGCAGCATGTTTCCTCTGTCAGATATTGATTAAGTGTGACATCATGTTTCCAGTGATTGCAGCAGTTTTACCAGCTGACAATATGGCATCAGTCATTGTCAATTCATGGTTCAACACCTGCATAACTTTTGCATTTGAAGAAACATTTTTTTATAATACATCATTTAAACAAAAGCTAATCATTATGGATGGTAAAGTCACCATTAAGCTGACAAAATCCTTATAAAATCATCTATAACTCTCAATTACAAAACAAAAGTTGGTCTCTTTTGTTTCATGTGATAGAAAGTGGTAGATGATGTTTTATTTCCAGCGATACTTTCCCTTTCATGGACAGCACACAGATAGACTGACCTTGTCTGGCCCTCGAAGATAACTAAATCTTTTATTTGAACTTCTGTAAATCTTTCATCCAAATTTCTCTACACAGGCTCAGCCCTAACTACATGGTTTCTGAATGCTGGCTAATGGTTTCTGAAGGTTCTTTGATGGAGATGACAACTTGAAGCCATAATAAGAAGGTGAGTTTAGCTCTGATTGCAGCTCTCTCTTTGAGTTGAGCAATTTTGGATTGTTTTGCACCACTACAATGGAAGAGCCACAGGCCAACTGCTGCCATTGGAATGCAGGTTATTTTCCAGCTCATTAAACATATTGATAAAAGTAAACAAATGGTAGATTTTAAGGAGGCACACAACTGCATTCCATCAAGCCCTTTTCTTGCAAGTTTTTTAAAATCCGTGGGCATCAAGGACATTGACATTATTATAAGCAAAGTGATGACTAATCATATGAATAACATCATCACAGGATCTTACAAAGTAGAAGGACATTATGACAGAGGTTGTTGAATTTACCTAGAAAATTAGCTCAGCTTTTAGAGAGCATATTCCTAGCATGTTGCCATTCGACAATTACTGTTACTTGTACTTTATAGCTGTTTCTATTCAGCTGAAGTAGGTGGATATTCATAATTATCTAGACTTTTAATAAGAATGTATGTTTTTTTAGTTCATACTTCTGCTCTGCACACTCTTAATTATTTTTTTCTCCAGTTCATGTTTCATACATATTTGGCCTTTTTTGGTGGCCTTGGATGAAACAGACACACAACAAACACCACTGAAGCCACAAAAAGACATATCTCAAAACACTTTACAGAATTTGTTTTTCAATTCTTTTTCTATTTTTATTCTTACATTTTATTAAATGCTATTTTCTTCAATACAGATTTTTTAGGTTGCACTTTTTTCAGTGGCGTTTGGCATATTCAACAACACTACAAACATTTGATCTGAAGCAATGTGAGTAAACTCCCCCGAAGAATCTGAAAATAATTACAATGGAACACTCACAGAGGAAGATCTACTAACTCAGATATTCAAATAATGACTTTTTCACTCTTTAGTTGTGCTTATTCTTGATGAAAATGAGAATACTTCAACCTGTGCTATCTTTCTGCCAACATGTAGCTCATAGTGTAAAAACCAATGGCATGCCAGAGGACAAGAGAGACAACTTCTACAACACTTGGCATAGTTTTTTGGGTGCTCCATTGGGAAACTTACATCGGGCCACCTCCAGTGTCAAGCATTTGCTTTCCAAACTGTTGCAGCAAGATTGATTTTTACCTTCATGCTGTAAGTGTGTATGTGAAAGTATGTGGTGGAACAAAAGGTGGTGTGGAGTGTTTCAGCCTCTAATGGGATCTATTATGGCACTAACCATCTGCTGAAAACAGTCAGTTCATCTCAAAGCTCATGTAGGCCACCCATTTTCTACTCTGACTGACTTTAAAGGTCAAATGTGCTTTAAAAAATGGCAGATAATCAATACAAATGCCTTTAAAGGATTAATATATAACCAATGTTTTTTAAGCTAATCAAGCTCTCATCTTTTTCAATAACTTTAGCAAAATAAAGACGTTTTAGAGAGAAGCAGACAGGCTTATTGGTCACCTGTAATGTATTCAGAGGCACTGTAACTAAATATAGCTACAAAAACAACCTACGGTTTTAAAGAGTCGTTATCATGGCAATTTAGGATTTTGTAAGACAAGCAGAGTAAAGGTCGATTCGAAAAATGGAGAACACAATTTTTGATGAGTTATAAATAAATGAATACATAATGAGATGGTATGAGATGTGTGCCTTTAGAGGCAGCAGCAGTGGTTTTTCAGACCTCAAATCTCTCTTTTCTTTAAAGTGAAATGTCCCACTTTAAATAAAATGGGAACGACGTTGAAATATTTCTGCTTGTTCACAGTTTAGAATCATCGAATGTTCACGAGAATTCAAGAGTGAGGTTCTTTTTTTCTAACTGCTGATACTGAGATTGTTCATTCATCATGAAAACATTCACTGAGGGAAGATGCCTTTTATGATTAAACAGCCGCTGATTATTGCAAAGCCTCTCATCTCGATTACATAGATATTAACAATCCTTTCATGATCCCATGTGGTAGAGAAACCAAGCACTGCCCTGTCTGGAAATGTGACATTAGGTGGATTTCATCAGGATAGTATAACTTCTGTGGTAATGTGCAGTATATTTTAATACAATTAACCACCTTAATATGTAAGTTGTGTATCAGTGAGCACAACATACTGAAAAAAGTAGAATTTTCCATCCATATTCGAGACTTTGTTTTAAATAATATAACCAACACTTAGAGATTATAAAATTTTGTCTTGGTGGTAAACTGAAAGCTTATTCTCTAAATGAAAAAACATGGTTTAAGCAAGCAATAGGATTTTCTGCACATGACAAATATGTACTGACAATTACATTTCTTAACTGAATGTGGAAATAAAAGAGAGTGTTTTGATAAGAAAATAAGCATGTTAAGCCTCTGATAAAAAAAAACTGACCAGTCTCAGACATTTTGAGATGCATTGATGATGCTTTATCAAATTCAGACTTTCAACTCAATTACAGGAGAAACAAATTATAATGAACTTGCAAACTCTGCCTCCACTAACCCTTTCAGAGTGCCTGACAGGGGATCCCACAACAAACAAAGCAAAGTCAAATCTGTGTGACAAGGTGCTGCGATGGTATCCAAAGACTGGGGTTTAGCTTGTCCAGTCGACCATGAAGGGTTCAAAACATTAATGAAACACCCGACACAGAATTTTAACAAATGGATAGAAAGGACAAAAGGAATGATTTATAAGGAACAATAGATAGTAATAGTTCTGGAGTAAACAACACCGTCCTCCCTCTCTTCTCCGCATTTCACCCGGCTGTGATAAAGCTGTCATAAGCTTGCACCACTTGAATAACACAAACCTCTAAGGGATGCTTAGTTTTAATTTGGGTGTCAAGAAAAAGATTGACTCTTGTTATTTGTTTTCTCTGTGAGAGAGAGCTCCTATATATATATCCATATCTGTCTCTGTTAAGGAGACCATGAATATTTAATATTCTCGTGTGTTAAAGCATTCAAATATAAAAAAAATAAAATAAAAAAAAAGCCTGTTTCATACTCAACAGACTTCTGCCTTTTCTGGTCTCTTCATTTCCTTTTTAATTCTACTTCAATGTCTTAAAAAGCAGCAAGATTGCCTGGAAGTGACTTGCAGCATCACTCGTTCAGAATTCGTTTACCTCCTCATGCCCCGATAAAAAGAAAATAATCAAAGTGAAATGTCTACCCATTCACCATGAGTGTTGTCACTGCGGTAAAGTAAATAAAAATGTAATGTCTTGTTTTTTCATGGGGCCTATTGAAGGTGATATACCACATTTTGTTTTTATTTGACAAATATGTATTCACAGAAGTGCAGCATAGTATCCTACAGAGAAACAGCACTTTCATTTTTAAGCAAGCTTTTTGTCAACAACGAGTAGCTCACATTATGACACGTTTCTGTGTCACAGCTTGTATCCCAGAGAGAACACACAGTTTTGCTCTCTTTTTTAGTTATATGTCCACCGGGGAGACTCCACATATAAATCAGTGTTAATTTGTACATAAACTGTGTATGCACTGGTTCGAAACTCAACACTTTTTCATAGTCGCAGTGGCATTGGTGGGCAGAATAGACGTGAACCTGTCTTCATCTTTGGGAATGGAAAAGGTAACAAAACAGAACACAGTTACTGAGTTCCTAAGCTGGACAAACTGCAGACTGATAGCCACTGATTAGCCAGGGCATTGCATGACTTGATAAGTAGGCTACTTAGGAAAACCCCCAATATTTCACATCTGGAAGACGTGGATAAACCAATCTACACCACATCTGTGTATACTGTTGATACACTGTAAACAATTTTTATGTACATTGTTTCTTTGTTTTTTTTCAGGATTAGTGTTAGGGTGAATCTTATGACCATCTGTAGATACAGATCTAGAATTCTTTCTTATTATCCATGAATGGATTGCAACAATGAAGTGTATCATCATCAGAAAAATGATACATCAACCGAAGCATTTTGGAATCACTTCAACATCATTGATTTACATGCTATATGGTATAAGTAGATTGTCTACACCACCTTGTTCTACCACATATTTGGACCTGAGCCATCGCTACAGAAAATATGAATATATCTTTTAAGGATTCATGTAATCGTGTTAAGACGGTATCTTGGAAGACATGCACACAATAGCAAGAGGGTCCTCTTCATAGAGTCTTTAATGTTGTCAATAAAGCTTCTCTGGAAGGCGGAAATATCGACCAAAGCATGGGCTCCTTCACAGACCAGTGCACTTTGCTATCCCGCCTCACCAGTGCCATCAAATCAATCAGCCTTTCTAATTAACTGCATCCAAATGAGGCAACGTCTTCTCTGCCTCCAGAAAGAACCCTTTTCCACATCATCTCCTGAACACACAGGATGATCAGCATGCTCAAAGCTCGGTGCTATTTCTGCCCGCACACTGTCTCTCACCTCTCTCTCAAAGTTTTCAAAAAGTGTTCAATACTTAATGTGGAGGGTTTTAAAAATATATATACTGGCAACCAATCTGATCAAGCATATGATTTCAAATCCATTTTTGAGGATTTTTTGCTATTTTGTCTGTCTCAACCTCCTCACATAGAAGTAGAATCATCAGTTTGACGTCCTAATTGATTTAATGTGAGAATTCAGAATCTCTTAAAGTTGTTGTGGATTTGTGACAAAGTATCTTTTTGAGGGCTGATAAAGCAGGAAATGCTGCATGTAACAGCTGCTCAACAGTAATCAGACCATGCAAGCCAAACCCCTCTCCCTGCTATTCTTCTCACATTCTTTAACGCTCTGTCCCTTTGCAGCCTCTGAAGCAGTTTGGGAGTGATGCTCCTCTGTGCGACACTGCTGGGGCATTAGAAGGACCTCCTTGAGAATCGTGGACTGCAGCGCCATAGGCATTTTGCCATGCATCCAGCTCTTGTTCACTTGATATATAATCAGCCGACATTTAAAGCTCAGTTGTTCGCAAAAAAAAAAAAAACAAGACAGAATTACAGCGGCTGGACAATGAGTGGCTTAAGGATAGGAGTTATAAGTGACAATTCACATTCCTAAGCGTGAGAGACAAAGAAACTGGTTTAGATGATGGCCATGTGGATTCAGTCAGTATTTGAGCTGCCAACAGTCTATTTTTGCACACTTTGGCTGATATAGGCTCTTGTGCTGGCTGGACTTAATGATTTTTTTTACACTTAAATGCATTACTTAGGCAAAAAGTTGCAATTTAAAATAAAGGCCACTTTGGAATCAAATATAAATTCTGTCCGTCCAAGCAAAAGAGTTTGTGCCAAATTTGCATTTGATGGCTGCGTGCAGCCCACAGTTGTCCTGAACACACTGTAAGTACACCAACCGTGACTGTTCTCCACCACTATCACCACTATTTCTAGCCCTATGTCAAGAATCATTTAACTGGACACTTCTGCTGTAAATGGCTAGTCCTAATCCCCAAAATGAGTTGGTAGGTTAAAATGTTTTTTAAAAAGTATACACTGGACCCATGCCCAGTAATGCCCATCGATGTGCACAATACCATGTCTCAATGCTTTTTTGTATGTGTGCATATATAAAAAAAATGTCACCCACTTTGAAATAGGTCGAGTGTGACGTAGTCGTTACAGCAGTTTTTCTTCCCAAAACATGGACTTCAGAGAACAAAAATGTCAATTTCACTATTTCTTCCATTAAATTAAAAATGTTCCATGTGATTTGATTTCATATAAAAATATCTCAATCAATATTTCAATCAAAATAGGAATTTGCACTTTTGAGAGGTAGAAAAGCAAAAGCAAAGTCCATAGTCCTTATGGAGTCTTGTGACAGTTATTTTCTCTACTGCTTTCTCCTTCTTGTTGTTATTCATACAGTGACTCTGCCAAATTAGACTAACCTGCCAACATTTTTAATGGGGATAAATGGAAATTGAGTGGGATGCCAGTTGCAGAGACTCACTGAGCCAGTAAAGAAAAATGGGCAATGTTAGCTTTTCAATACCCGAGGCTCTGCTTTTAAAGGCAATGTGCAGGGGCTGCAAAATTATATATTTGAAAAAACAAGTAAATTCTAAATACCAGGAAAAACTCAGTTTTATGTAACCTGTATACTGTAACAGATACGATTGCTGCAGTACTTTAACACTGACAAAATGTGTAAAAGTCCTCTCTGACCAAAACCATCACCTGGGGTTTGGGGTAAAATGCTTCAACCGGTCTGTTGACAATATAAAAGTTTATTTAATTATTACCAGCCCCAGCAGATGCTGATGACTAAAATTCCTACAGGGAAGACTTAGCTGCAAGTGTAATATCTTTGAGCACTGGCACTAATTAAAAACACCGGGATGCAGAAATGATTTTCCATTTCATTTTCTCCCTTTTGTAGCTCATAAGTCGCTTACAATCCTCTATGAAGGTTCACGTAAAAATTCATGTTTGCATATCATATTAAATGTACTGTACTTGTTTTGACACTGGACTGATGTTGTATTAGTTATACAGTGTGAATAGCAACATCCAACAATCAAACCATAAACTCTGGTGAGGATTGACCCTTGCATTTAACTAAGTAATGGCACATATAGCTCAGTAGCTCAGAAACACCTCGCTTTTAGAAGAATTCATTACTGTCAAGTTGCTTTTTTGTCATGCATTACTGAATGCCTCAGTGATCTTATGTATTATAATTGCCAACAAGACATTTATTTCTCCTCTTTTGGTAAGTTAGATACAATTTAACTGTGAACATATGCATTATTCATTTTTTAAAGCCACATTCTCTGAGTGGATCATTTGGCCTGTGATCGTGCCTTGCGGGGGAAGTCTGTTTATTCCTTATTGAAATAATCTCTCAGTAGGAGAAAAGTTGCCCATGTGAGAAATCAGATTTTCTGGCAATGCACCAGAGTGCAGAGGAGTAGAGCAGAGGAATAGAAGTGGAGAGAGGAAACTGTAAGAATTGGGTTTTCTTTTGTTATAGACCAGCAGAGAAGACAAACAACCCTTATTTTAACAGCTGACAGCTAATTGCTACCTCCAAGCCACTTTACAATCATTATCTGTACTACCTGATCTTTTCCTGGCACTTGTGCTGAGTGTGATCCTTAACTTGGAGACTGTTGTTAAGTGCTCTTCTTAACAAGCTAATTTTATTCATTTCTCTCCACATTGCATTTCCATTTTCCCTCAAAAATTTCAATTTTACCATTATTTGGTTGCATGTAAATGTGTATGTGTGCCTGGAGTGTGGGTGCAAACAATGCTCACTACATAGTTGCCATACCTAATGTGCTTGTTACCTATCTTGAACTCCCCTGAGGCGTGTGTCTCGATCCCAGGACTTAGTTATGGTGCAGTTTTAACAAGCATTGTCAATGTGAGGCCATTGAGAACTGGCAAGATTGAAGTTAATGGTAACTTCATGTGCCATGCAGAGTGCAAATGAGCTCTGAAAATATCACTTGGGCTTTTTGTCTGTATTAGTGACAACAGGAAGGTTCAGGCCAAGTAGCTACAGCCTGTAGGTAGGGGTATGTCATCGTAGTGAAAGCATCCAGCTCAACAGACCAAGAAAAAACAAGAATTCTAAAATAAACTAATCACCTTGTCATTTATGCGTTGACTGACATAACATGATAAAACATTTATTAAAAAAAAAAGCTTTAGTTGGGAGTGAGTTTAAACGATTGTCAGATATTGGTGGCATTGGTAGGTAGGTCAAAACCCTTCACTCCACATCTGTACTGGTAATTGGTTGACATTTTACTTCATTCAATGTCAAATGTGTCATGTTTGTCGCAAAGATTTCTGATTGATTTAGAATTTTATATGAAGATTTTAATTTGAAAATTCTATGCTTAGTATTAAAAGGCATCAGATAAAAATCCATTTAATTTGGGACAGGTTTTAAACCCTTGTCATTTTGACAAGGGGTAAATGAGAAAACCTTTAAATGAGAAGACTATTGACCCTAAAGTTTGCCCCTTCAATTCAACATTGTTCATCTAACTCAAAATCAATACAGCAAAGGTGAAGGCATCTGTTTTGCTTTAGTGATAATGTTACACTCACAAATGGCTGTAATTAGTTACTAAAGCTTTGGAGTTAACTACATTTAACATTTATCAGCATAAGAAATATGCTGCCTCTATTAATTCATTTAGAAATGCCACAGGATGCTGTAGTAACAAATTGATTCTAACTGCCAGGAGGAACTTCAGGGGAGCCAAAACACATATTGACAAAGATGATCATGGAAAACTATATGTCTCACAAAATATGCAGCTCTATAATACTGCAAGTTTACTGTCCACAATTTTTATACTTCTGATGCTAAATGGAGTTGCACAGCTTTCCTGATTAAAGAATAAGTCCAGCCTCACTTCTAAGTATGCAGATACTTGATAAAATGTTTAAGAATGATGATAATCTTCCTCCTTATACCATTTACGTCCATTAGCAGGTCCAAGGCTCTTAAAGTATCACACTTGCTCCTCTGTTATTCCTGCATGTCCAGAAATAACTTGTACTTTGTACACTGCTGAATTATGAAATGGGACACGCTATGGACTGAAGCACTCCCATAAGAAACAATGTTCTATTGCCTCAAATATGACAAAGAAGTAAGAGGAGGGACATTATGGGGGGCTAAATGTATTTCAAGGAGAATAAGGAAACAAGTCTGACAGGAGGGAGCAGGGAGAAACCCACCTCATGAATTAACAAACCCATGGTAATGGAATCTATGGTCTCATTGCTATTTGTGATGGGGGCAGCCATGCATTCACTCTCTGCTTATTAGGTGGGAATGAAGAGACCCAGTTCTTTTGATTAATACTCCCGCCTTGCGTATTTGGTGGGGAGTAGAAAGGACAAGCAAGAACAAGAAGAAAAAGGAGGGAAAGATAAGATTAGGATGAGAAGAATAACACATTATAAATCTGCACCTGAAAGCTATTTGCAGGACTGCAGAAGGACAATCACAACTGGCCAGATTAGCAACACTAGAGGCGAGAGCAAGATTTGTGAAAGTACACTAAGCTTTATACAACAATGTGCTTTTAAAAAAGAAGCCTGGCTAAATAGGATCTAAACAGGTCAGAAACGGGACAAAGGTCTATGAGATGTAATGTAAAAATAATAAAAAACCCTTGTTATAAATTATTTTTTAAAAGAGCTATTTGACAGGCTGAAAGGGAACTTTTCTAAATTAGTACGTTAAAGAGTATTTTTTACACATTTTTCTTCTCCTTTAGACAGTAACATATACTGGGCCTGGAGCCTTTACCAGCTGCCATCTGGCAAAATCTGAGGTTTGCAGGCAAACATACAAGCTCTACTCAGAACGGCCCTAGGACACATTCAAAGCAGGATCCCTCTTGGTTTAAGGAAACAGGACAAAAGAACACATCATATTACACTGTATTGTTCTATTTTATGGGTATATACATCATCATCGTCAATCTGAATAAACAGGTAAACTAATAATGTGTCATCACGTTGCAAAAACTATACTCAGACTTGTTCTCTATGACCAAGACATGAATTTCACAAGGCACATTTTATGAAAACCTGATTTAACAAAGTGAGGTGCTGTATTTTGGTTGATGCTATGGAATATGGAATAGGGAACATAAACATAAAGTGTATACCTTCTGGAGTTTTTGGATGAGCTTGTTATCATTCGGTCCCTGTGGCTATGCTCATTAGAAATGTTAAAAGTATTATGAAAAAAAGAAAAAAACTGAAAGATAAAGAGTGATGTTGAACATTTAATAGCAATGATGTATTATTTTAATAAAGCAACCCTTTGATCTAAGACTGAGTGTTTTCATTAATAGCCTTACATTTGTTGCCATAAGCTGTTTACTGCTTTATTCAAATTCTTTGCGGAGAGATGTGGGTGGAGATTTCAAATAAACTGTGACTTTGTATGAACACTAAAGGACACACTATTAACCTGATGTGGTTTCTGTCTATGGGATGTGAATGAAATGAGAGGGCTTTTTATTTGCTTATTAAATAAAATCCACATATGCACAGTATACTACGCACTACAATAAACCACATGCACTCACACATACACATAAAAAGACCAGTAGTTACGGAGGTAAGCGAGCATAAAATATCAGATTAAGGATAACATGTAAATTAATGCAAAGTAATAGCCAAAACAGAGTTTATGGCCAGATGTTTTTCAAGCACAAAAAGGCAGATGACATGATGTATAAATGTCAGCTTTCCAGAATACATAAATAAATCAAGACTACACAGAAACAAATAAGTCTGAGAGAAGACAAAATAGGAGAGGTCAATTAAAGGTTGTGTTTAAACATATATACACATACACAAAGATAACACATATAAAAATACCTGAAAATGTAAAGTATACATATTGGTTTCCTATCTGTACTGTGTCAGATAGATATTGCCATCTTCCTAGATCACCTTAATTAAATATTTTGATATAATACAGAAACATCAGAAATCATATAATTTTTCTATGGCAACCTATTCCATTCTGTAAACAGTGCCACAGCAGAGGGTATAGAACGGTAAAGTGGACAATACTACAGCAATGAGAAGCTAAAAACAGGTTTGAATGTTACCAACAACACTCTTGTTACTGGAATCTGTAAGTCATGGGGTGGGAAATGAAACTGTGTAAACTGGCAAGATATCCACACATTAGCCCAATGCATTAGCTACTGCCTCTGCCAGGACCTCCTCATGTGCAGCAGAGCAGGTACTCTTTAGTGAGCGATGGAGAGGATGGCCAACTGTGGAAAAGTTTAATTGCAAACCAGCATGTTACAAGTGAGGGAATGAATGTGTGAGTTATACGAGTCACTGCTTCATTCTCATATTGGCTGAACCATAGTTGTGTTTAAACTTGCTTCTTATCGCTATGGAGAAGTTCTGACCCTTGTAATTGATACCAATGCAACTAGCAGCCCAGGGACACCCCTCCCTGGGCTGCCACCTTATCGTGGTGGAGGGGTTTGAGTGTCCAAATGATCCTAGGAGCTATGTTGGCCGGGGCTTTAACCCCCTGATAGGGTCACCCAAGGCAAACAGGTCCTAGGCAAGGAATCAGACGAAGTGCAGTCCAAAGACCCCTTTGGAAACACAAATGGACCTAGTACTGCTTTCAGCTGGGGTGCCTCCATATCGGAGACTATGGTCTCTCACTGTAAAAGGGACAGAGTGCCTCCTTTGTGTCAGAGGGGATGTCCTTCCCCAAGTGGAGGAGTTCAGATACCTTGAGGTCTTGTTCACAAATGGGGGTAAAATGGAGCAGGAGATCGACAGACGTGTCAGTGCAGCATTGGCAGTAATGCGGGCACTGTACCGGTCTGTCATGATGAAGAAAGAGCTGAGCTTAAAAGCAGAGCTTTCGATTTATAGGTCGATCTATGTTCCTACCCTCATTTATGGTCATAAACTTGGGTTAGTGACTGAAAGAACAAGATCAGAGGAGCTGGCGGAAGTGGCAGGGGAGAGGGAAGTCTGGGTTTTCCTGCTTCAGCTGCTGCCCCCGCGACCTAACCCAGGATAAGCAGTGGACAATGGAAGGATAGATGGATGGATGACAAATAGGACCTCATCTGTTCTCAAACTGTTCCAGAAAAGCATTTATTTCTGCAATGTAGTATGGGTGTAAGAAGAAAACATCAAAAACAAAAAGTCCAGATCAAACTATCAAGACATTCCCATGAACTTATTTAGCTTCTATGAATGAAACATGTCCTCATCAAACGTGGCTCCATTCAGAGACAACATAGAGGCCTTAAAACTGCTGTATTAAGGCAAAAAATGACCTTTTCCAAATCAGTGAAACACCGATGTTGTCTGCACTTTGTCTGCTTTAGGGAGCAGAAAAAGAGTGGCTACATGTGGAACTGAAAAGAAGATGGTTAAGAGCTGATCTGGAGAAATTTGTTGAAGGTTATTGAGGTTCATAAACAACTAATTAACAATCAATAAAGTAGAACTATTTCTCATGACTTTCCTTCAGATGCTTTAAAGATGATAGAAAAAGGACAGAAACTCTGCTCTTTAGTTCTAAAAGGGCTGCCAGGACCGCTTGAATCTATTGAGCAACTTTGTTATCCTCACATCCCCTCTAACAAATCGCTAGTTCTAACAATTTTCTTTCACATCTTCAATGAGCATGTTGCTGAAAGAAAGAATTTATGTAAGGTTGTTGTTTTTTTCTAACTTTATTCAATTCCAAGACTGTGGCTATACCTCAAATGTATTTTCAACAAGCAATACCTGCACATCAGGTTACCATGGAGACTCTACACTTAAAAATAGCCCCAGAGCAACGTCAGCTAGTGGTAGAATGTTCTCCTTTATGTGGATCAGGAAGATATATGCTTCTGGGCACACCAAAAACAGGTTAGCATCTGGCTCTGTTTTACAGCTCCCTTAAAGGATTATAGAGAGAGCTCTATTTAGTTGTGAACGCTGGAGCATGACTCCACCTTTTATTTACTGATGTTACATTGAGAAGCAGGGGGAGTTTTTGCATCTGATTGAAATATAAGTGGAGGTATTCCATTTCACATGTTCAGTGTATTTACTGTAGATGACAGTAACACAGCACCAGCACAGTGGTTTCCTCGTTCTCCCAATGAATGATGTCTCCACAGAATAGTGTTTTGACAGCTATGACAGACGCCACTTCTCTCTCAGGATTTACATATGCTGTGATTGTGAAGATTGTGCCTGACAAGATACCAGTAGGGTGTAATTCCCCTTTGTGCCAATACCACAACAGGGGTGATTTTAAATATGGGTCTTTGTGTTGTGTTGTCATACAGTTTTCCACCTTCAGTTTGAAATAAGTAAACTGGATCTTTTCGACATGTCTCCCTACACTTGTCAAACTCCTCGCGTGGGTGTTTCTTTGAGAAAAGCCCTTGTCACAGAAAGTGTTTTGCATTTGCTAGATATCTATTAATTTACAGCTCTGAAAGTGTTTCATTGGGCTGATTTACCACCAACTGTGCAAACTTTGCCCCAAAGCATTTTTACACGTCAAACTGTCACACATTACTTTGTTCATCACTTGTGACTTTAAGTTTAGCAAAAATGTTGTTTTCCTGGTTGTGAGAGAAATCTGAGGCTGTGCACTTTGAGTTGTAAAATTACTATCTTGATGGGCTTAAAGGATATTTAGGATCACTAACAGCATTACAAACTCTACTTTAAATATCATATATGGATATAAAATATTATCTTCTTCACATGTATAGTAGATTCCATTCCTTATCATTATGTTTGCACAAAATATGTGTGTGTGTGTGTGTGTGTCCATTGGATTTAGCACTTTTCCCTGAAATGATTCATAATTTGTGTTTTCTATTCATTGTTTATCCAATTATATGTGATTGGCAGGCTCCAGTGGGTATAACCCTCAGGCTGTTTTCTGCTTTATATTACATTCTCTGTTTCATACAGAAGTAAGAAACAGCCATAATTTGCCTATAATGAGAAGAAAACAGCACATAGTAGTAGGTACTTAGACTGAGTTACTGAGACAAATATGCAGACAGAAGTTACAGTGCTTTGAAGTAAAGCCATGAGACTTTCATAATTGTTAGAGTAAAGAATAAAACGAACACCCAATGGCCTCCAAGCAGACACGGCAGCTCAAGAAAAAAAGCCTCTGCAGTTTGCATTGAAAAGGCCTTCACAAAACACTGTTTTCAAGATTTGTAAAAATAGTTATCAAATCAAGGTCATATGTGTCCTGTGTCTAACATTGAGAATGCTGCTAATTTATTTATTTATTTATTTTTTTTATTAGTTTTGCTATAAGAACGGTTTATAGACAGGAATGTTGCAGTGTCATCCCTTAAAGTGGAAAGTATGGATAAGAGAAAGAAAGATACAAGCAATCCATTGTGAGTAAATGCAAGTGAAACTGCATGTGTCTAGAACTATAATAAACTAATTCAGACACTTACATTGTTAGAAATAATTCTGGCCTTCTTCTTATGAACTATCAGAGGGGAAAGAATTAAATTTTAACCTAATAGGGAAGATGAAACTGAAAATGTTGCTGTGGCCTGATTGCCTGACAAAAAACAAGGCACTTATTATCTCATTGGACATTTTCAAGAGATGAGAAAACATTTCAGAAACATTTCGGAATTTTAAAACTATGCGCTTCTGAATTGTTCAACTAACTAACCAACTAACCAACCAACCAACCAACCAACCAACCAACCAACCAACCAACCAAC
>JABUIW010000010.1:6441688-6595261 GCA_013363375.1 Menidia beryllina
CTAACTAACTAACTAACTAACTAACTAACTAACTAACTAACTAACTATTATTATATCAATAAAGGGTATAAAATCATTACAACCTGTGTGTAATTAAATAAGAATCAAGCACTGTTTCAGCTTCGTGTGAGTCAAACCCCACGGAACAGAAAGCTGATAGAGAAAAATTAGTCAACTATTAATTGTAAAATCATCACATATCTGCAAGAAAGACAACAATGCAAAGCTGGCACTTCTCATGTATCCTGTTTTTGAGTCCTGCTCAGCAAGTAAAGGTTAGACAGATTTTTCCTCTGTTTTTACCAGCTTTCTCTTACAAAGTTGTCTTCAGACTCTAAGTTTTCTTAACACGGCTGCTTGTTTTCTTTTTTAATGTAGTTTCCCATTAATTATTGAACCTACTTGCTATCTTGTGTTGTCATGAAGAGAAAACAGATTACTGCTTGCGAGGAAACCAAAGTTGCTCAGCAAGATTTCTGCGTCTTCTTTAATACCCAGATGCCGATAAAACAAATAAAATGTGAAGGTAAACTCATTGTTCTAGCATTTAACTCTGTTAAAGGGATTTGCAGATTGATTAGAAATGACAGAGTGCTCTAAATTTTGGCGACATAATGTGTCAAGCAACTAAAGCAAAACCTTCCACAACAATATATTTGATATTATATGTAGATGTGAAATCTTTGAAGGATCAATATGTTGTCTTTTTCACTTTTTGTTGCACAAGGAGTGGTCTCTAGAGTTATCAGCTATAATGCAATATAGTTACAAATTACAATCATTTTCATTGTTTTAAGTTTTTCTTCTCATCGGAATCATCAATCAAGATTATTGCTTTCTCGTCCTTATGCACATAAAAGTCAGCAGAGTGTAGCTGGTGGGGATGGTTGTCGTGAATCACTGAAAGGCTTATGCGAAGCAAAACAAGCATGATACACACCTCAACATACACAAAGTCTCAGGCAATGTGCTTAACACTACAAACTGAAATTGAAGTGCTTAAGAGCGTGCAGTAAGTAGATGCTTTTATTTCCTCAAATATTTCCTTTTCTCAATATTACTGAGAAAAGACACGCTGAGATATCGATCATCATATATGATCATAGACTGGAAAAAAGTAGATTTGTTGGTCGGATATTAATGTAATATGCAGTGACTCTGATGAATGGCTTTCGAAATGAATGCCACATCTCTGCATGACTGTCGAGCTGGCATAAACACATTTAATCTGATATTTACAGTAGATAACCAGAGGTTGAGCACAGTCTAAAGAGAGGATGAATGATCACTTTCACCATATGAAAACAGTGAAGTAAGTCAGGGCGAACCTGTGCTGCAAGTGAACCACAGCCTATCAAGCAGTGTGAGTAGACTGGTGCCTCAAAGAGCCGGACAGAACAAGATCTGATCCACCTAATCAGAATTTAGTTTGAAAGCCAATAACAACCAATGAATGAATAAATAGAGCTGCAAGTGGTGTTCTAGAGACGCTAAGTGCCATTTCCATGTGATTGTTACTGTCGAAAGCTTCTTTTGTTGGAGAAAAACTGGACTGTGGAAGCAAAACTCTATCCAGTAAGCTGTTATATGAGCTACTGTTGTAGTCTGTCAGGAACTGCAAGAAAATTCATATTTTAGTTGTTACCTCTGTACCTTCCAGATGATTTTATGGCTGTCTTTCTTTCAAACACTGCAAACAGTGTTTGAAAGAAATCCTTAGGCCCTCTAACCACTACCTTTTGTAGCAAGACAGAATTTGCACCTGATCCTACACACCATGTTTATTGTTAGGGGCAAGCAGTGAGGATGACCAAGGTTCTATAGTAAGAAAACAAATTTTCTCCAGGGAATAATCTTGTTAACATATACGCGGGAACTTAAACACAACAATTTTGCATGACAACTTGCTCTTCTACACTTTTACACATCTTCTGAATTTGGAGTGGTGCATGCTCATTTTCATCTGATTCGAATTTGACACTTCAGCATAGATCCTTGTTTATGTGCAGTTTGATTATAGCTTGAGCCATCACACAGGCAACATGACTGTCAAGGTGTCCAATTATAAATATATCTTGTGAAAACATTGTGTGAGAGACCCTTTAAACCATATCACATAACTCCACAAGGGAAATGACTTGGAAGAGTGCACAATTCCATTGACTTAAAATGGGGTGTGTTTATATTTTCTTTTTTTCACTCTATTCCCTCCACTGAAGGATTATCAGGTGCTTTTTCACCCGGACCCTCTGCCTATGGCTTTCCATTATGTTCACCAGCAAGATCAAAGGTGATCTTTGATGGGATGGACAATTCATCCCACCCTGACAGGTGAGATACAGTCAGGGATGCTCATCATTCAAGTTCCCATCAAACTGTCAAAGACATTTCTTGATCAATCACTCCAAGAGAGGTCTCTTGGCAATCTAGAAGGTAAACATTGATATGAGAACAGCACATCCAATAAAAATTGCAATTCAATTTAATTTCATTCAGTTTATAAATCAAATATGTAGTATTTTCACCATTAAATAAAAAAACAAAACAAAAGGGCACATTGTTTAAAGATGAAATATTATTATTCTTATTCAGTCTCACAGGACTACTCAGAGGTTATCATTTAATTTGACATCAGTTTTACAAAAGGAAATATCCAGCAATTACCCATTAAAATACACGCTGAATGATTATTAAAATATTAACCAAGACATGGTTTAAATTACAAGCAGGAAATGTAAGTGTGTTTAGCGCAAGGAATATGTATTTTGAGACAACTTGTGGGTAAGTGTACTAAGATGAGTTACTACCTTTGGATAATGGATAAAGCATAGGTGTGTTACGGTTGTTTCAAGGAATTCATATTTTTAGTTCAGAGCAAGCAGCTGGTCAGATGTGTGGGTCTTCCAGAAAAAAATGCCATTTGCTCATTTTTAAATGTTTAAATGGAAATAAACTATTTCAAAAGTCAAGGGAGTGTTTTAATTTCAACGCAATGAGTATCAGAAGAAATTACTGAGATAGTCAAAATATATATTCACTTCTGTATTAAAAGACTTCCCATACTATATTTTCCCAACAACTGCTGAGTTGTAGTTGTTGTGAAGGAATATGCATGGCTCATTTTGAATAAAGGCACATTCATTGTAAAACAACAATAACAAAATAAATGCAAGACACTTTTATTACTTCTGGGTTTTGCACTCTTATAAATATACGTAACCTTAAATACACACAAACATTTCAGATTATGGGATGAAAATAATCCTTTAAAGCTCTTTTGAAGCGACGACTGAAACGATTTGAAAGTTGCATATTTTTGCAACTCTCAGTGCAATATATGTGTGAACGTGTTTCGAGGACATACTGACTGCAAATTCGCTTGTAGGTGAGAGGATCCACAATATGCACATAATTGTCATGAAGATGTCTTTAATGACAATGAAACTTTATTATGTGTCAAAACTATAGGAAGGAGTCATGATGTGCGGATTTGAATATTTCTTTATGATGCAGCATTTGGAATTCCAGGCATGTTATTCCATTCACGATGTACACAGGGGCTCCCCCATGAATATGCACACTAACTCATTAATCTGCAAATAATGTCACAGTCCTTGACCCATTCTGCATCTAAATGTTGTGATGGAATGGAGCTTCTCCCACTAAGTAATATTCCTGTTCTTAAGTGAATGGTATTTAAATAAAAATGTCACTGCATTTTGATTTTTTCAGATCTTAAAGAGACTTTGTTATTTTATATTGTATGTTATTCTTGTTGGCCTATATGTGTCCAACACACAAAACTAGGTGGACTTTCTTTTTATGGAGAAAGTCATTGTAAAATGTGGGGCAATCAAAGTTAATAAGACAATTAAGTTTTAATGTAATCTACCTTCAACAGCTTCATAAAAGTTCATGCAAATCAATAAATAATTGGCTTTGGGATTCTAATTCCATTCCAACAGACAGTGGCAATGTGCCACAGCCCTGTTTGCCCGCCCTACCAATCATCAAACCAGAATAGCTTCATAGGTATGGTCCAACAGTCAAAGAAATTGCATCCTATGTTTTTTTTAAATATCATGAGTTCAAGGGGAGAATTTGTGAGAATGCTAACCCTAACCCTTGTGTTAATTTTTTCTTTACAAAAAGGATATTATGAACTTCATCTAAGACAGCCTTAAAGTATTGTTTTGTGAATGCTGTGTCATAAATTCTTGTATTCAAACACGGTTCACTCCGGAGGTATGAAATCCAAGTTTAGAATGTAGTTATGCAAAAATGTCACAGCGATAATGGTGGTAAAAGCAGGAGAATAAGAATTGATTTGATAAGGACATTGCTGTTACAGATGTTTACACAAACTATCCTGTTACTGTGACGAATATTCTTTTTATTTTTGCTGTTGCAAGGAAACATAGGACAAAATGATCTTTTTTCCCACATTAGGGATAAATAAAAGCTGCGAAACTTATTTTCCTAACATCCGGAGAAAGTCAGAAGCTCTTATGGCTGCTCCTGAGTTCGATTTGACTTGTTTTAGTACCAGATGTTAATCTCTATTTTCCACTGAGATTTGTTCCTGATATTGGTGATAATCATAGCTTACTGCCCTGTTCACACACAGTTCACGGACTGCAAGGCCCACTCCACTCTCTGAAGAACACTTAGCAGCAACCTGTAAAGTCTTCAGCTGTTTTTACTATTTTCTTTTAAATTTGTAAGTTAAAGGACAACATTTGAGTCAGGCCTATTTTTGACTGCTGTCAAGTTGCTTTCGTTGATTGAAATAAACCAGATTGTTGTCTAAACTGAAATTATGTTGGTGTCATGATGATCTAATACAGGTTGTACGAGCAAGCTGCCACACGATTGCTCTGGGAAAATTTTGACATCTTCATAATGGAATCAAATGTTGATTACAAAGTTTAAGTCTGATGACTAATTCCTTCACCACCTTTTAAATCTTCTGATACAGTCCTCTGTATTTTTCTACCAATAACTATGCTCCTAGCACCTCATCAGGAGATGATATGTCATAGCATCAACGCTAAAGCACATACAGTATTTCTCACAGCACAGAGATATTTCAAGCTAAGGAGATTGTTCTGTCAGATATCTGTTGGAAGGATGTCAATTTGATTCCCAGTTCCTCTAAATTTTATAGGGTCCTGTGCATGATACTGAAATTCATTTAGCTCCTGCTCCACCATTCCCAGAGTGTGTTACAGGAAAAAGGTAGAATATGTTGCATAGTAAAAGAAACAGTTTAAGATTGTGGGAGTGAATGGGTGTTTGTGTAGAATTCTAACAAATGTGCTGCCAGAGTAAATAATGTTCCATCATTTGAAAACACCAGACGTTATTTGAGACTTTAAACATTCTAATAAAATATGCCTTTAGTTTTAGGTATAACAAGAAATTAATTATTTTAAAGCAACTGAAGGCACAGCTGTTAGCTGTTAAAAAGGGGTAGAATGTTATCATATGTCATATCTGTTCTCTAATTCTCTATAATCAATCCCTGCTCAGCATGTGATGGCACAAGAAAAAAAGAATTGCTGAACTGTGAGCACTAATCTGGCAAAAGCTTCCAACCCAAGGGTCTGGTTCGTACAACTTTAATGCTGTAACTAACTTGTAGGAAGTTCAAGTTTAAATGAAACCTATGAATTCTATCATTATATATAACTAGAATTGATTACTATGTTTACCAATTGACAGGGTTTATAAAGGCCAAGGGGAGGTTAAAACACCACTGGCCACAAGCTTTGTTATGCTGTTTAAATTAATGGGACCAGCAGGGCATAAGGGTTCACAAACAGCACATTATTGTTATTTAGTGCTTCTTGTAGTCAGATGTAGCAGCTAAAACAAAAGAAAAGGTTTTATCCTCTCAGCACATTCCAATCTAAATAGCCACGTTAAGAATGTGTTCACATGGACCTCAAACTGATATTTTGACATATATGAAACATCAAAACGTCCTTCTGCTTATCCTAGATTGAATTAGATTTAACTTTATTGTCATTGCCAATGTATTAATACAAGGTAGTGAAAACAGCTTACTATCTGATCAGATGTCCCAAGAGCAGGAAATATAAACAATATATTCATGTGCCATCAAAGCAGCCATGCACAGATAAAGGCAGTATTGGGAAGTTGGACATATGTTTTATATGTAGCCTTTACAGTCTGAATAGTTGCTTCATAAGGTGAAGAAACCAACACTTTCCCAACAAATATGCTGACATGGATTAAATGCAAGCAAGGTAAACTGATTTCATTAGAATTTTGCTTTGCAGTTATCATTTGAAAGTCTTGCAGAAACCTGCAGAAACTATAGAATAATCAGTTAAATTAAATGTCCACATATATTTTATTTAAATCTCATTAAAAAAAATCATTATCTGCTAAAAAGCCATAACAATAAAGCGTTCTATCGTAAGATTAAACATGTTGTTTTCATTGCATATTTTTTACAATCTAGATTAGTTTGCCTCAAGAATTGTCATAACAGTAGTTACAGCACCTTAGACAAAGATTCCTTGCAGAGGAGTGTAATGAAAAGTCTCACCTCTACCATATTCTTTAGCATTCTGATGCTTCTTACAATAGTTTTCTATGCCCTGCTTGTGGAGCCATTTGCCATAATTGCTTGTAGCAGCAAAATCTGGCTGCAATAACAGCTTGCTATTGTGGTGAGGAGAATTGGAAAATTGTCAAAATAGCAGACTTTGCCTGGTAGTTAAAGAGATAAATCCAAACCCACAGAAATGGTCATGAAACAACATTTACACCTTGGAAATGGGCTGACAGTTATTAGCATGCCCAGTGTCCCAATTTGTGGTCAAAATGAGTCGAATGCAAGCCCTTCTGCATATACATAGCATAAACTCATCTATTATTTACTGGATAGTGGATCTGTGTAAGAGACACATCTTTTGATTTGAAGCTTTCACTCTTAACAGAGTCTCTTTAAACAGCAGTTTCAGCTACCGAATTTACAAGAAAAGAACTTTTTTTAATAGTACTCCTGCGACTGGGCATCTTTATGTGAAAGTACACACAAAAGACTGCAATTTTGGTTTGTTACAATATGGGAAAACAACACTTACCCTGGTTCATCTGTATAATCTGTCTACTCATTCAAAGTGTGACTTTTTAGATGACAGTTTGACAGGTGACATAATTTAAGTGTGTTATAATCCCCAGAGACAAAGTGAAAATTTGACATGTAGCACTTTTTTCAAAATAGCACATTTGACTAAAGACAAGGTTATTCAAGGTTAGCATCATTAGGTATTCCAAGCTGATAGGGATTAAAAATCAACATATTTTGCTGCCATTATATTTGTTGCAATACCTACAATTAAGCTTCACCACATGTGTTTTGGTATATGTATTTACAACTGCATGTTGTAATTGTTACAACTTATGTTTTAATTCTCAAATATGTTCTTCTAAAATTAAAAGCTGAAAATATACACTATTCAATCAGTTGTTTAACTTCAACAACATGTGTCAATGCAAAAATAAATACTTCTTCAGTGGGCAATTAAATACTAGGATTTATGTTAAATAGCTAAAAAGCATTTTCAGATTTTCAGCCTACATTCATTTTATGTTGCACTGGTGAAAAATATTGATGAATATAAAATCTGTATCTGCATCTGTATTAGAATATGTTAGAATGTGATGACAAAAGGGCTAACAGGCTTTTTGTAATAACAGAACAAAACAACTTGTACCACAATAAAGTGATTAAGATTTGCATAAACAATTAGGCACACAAGAAGACTTGTGAAATATGCAAACAAGAATTCTGAATACTGGTCAGTGTTTCTAAGCAACTGCATGAATAAGGTTATTTTCAAACCCACTAACTATGCATTCTCGGGCCAAAATCAGGCATCAGCTATTCAATATGTAAACAACCAAACAAACAAGAAAATAATAATTAGGCAAACTCATGCATGTCACACATTACTGGATAAGCAAGATGACATATGTATGAATATATATGTATATCAATAAATACATATATATATATATATAAGCATTTTGTAGATTCACAATAAATAAATAAGTGGGAATTGAAAATGGATGAACAGATAAGAGTTTATCAAGAGGTCAGAATCTCCCATCATTAGAACAAGAAATTTATTGAGAAAGCTCAAATGGGATGCTGTGACAATTTAAGAGCTTATCAAAACAATTCATGTTTCATATGTGCCATAATCAAAGGTACAGATGTGACTTCTTTTTGGGCCCGACAGTGCTTCTTAAAACCTGCATGCTTTGACTCCGTAGTTATACCAGAGGACATTATGGTAGTTCATCAAAACCTGAACATGATCATTTTTTTCAGGGTCAAACAGTAAACAGGCAGAATGGCATGGCAAATCTTTGATTCAGGCCACTACCTCAAAATTAGAGCGCCTTCAATTTTACTTCAAACATTTTCTCATTTATAGCTTGGATTTCAGTGTTATCAACATGTTTATTACTCACTTAGCAGAAAGAAAAACACCATGCATCATTCATCACAAAGAAGACTTGAAGTATAAATTGAAATATATAAATCAATGTCTACCATGTTGAAAAAAAGTGAATTTCAAGTCAGCTTTTGCCTTAGCGCAAAGGCACAGAAAAAAGGAACGGGAGACTGGTGACTTCATAAGAAGCATGTATCTGTAACAATGCTAACAGTGGTAATGAATAAATAACTAAAGTTGATGTATTATGCATAAGGCAATTTCTGCATCCGGATAGGAAACAGTGTTAAAATGGGGAAGAATGGTTTTAGTTTTCAAAATTTCCGCAGTGGAATACAAATCAACCAACACACATTAACAGAGGTGCCATTGATCATACTAGCCTGCTAGACTTACAAATGAACATACCAGTATTGTATATAACTAATCACAATTTGGAAAAAAAGAAAGAAAAATCTTGTTAATTGTGATAGATTATTGAGAGCATTAGTTGACATTGATGATTATTGAGGTATTTTATCTGTGATTAAACATAATAATTGGATTAATTATCTCATGTACTAGCAACTATTATTTGATGTGACACTATCTTGTGTTTACTAGCATAAATGCTCAAAAACTTTCAGCCCCCTACCCATGAAAACACAACATGAAAATTGAATATTTTTACATAATGATTGATAAGTGTGGCAATGATGTCCTCAAATAACCACATTTAAAACAGTCACAGAAATCCTCCTGTAATAAAAAGATGCCAAGAGATTCAATTTTCTCTTCTTTTAGTGTTATCATTCATACAAGAATGGCAGCATTAATGACTCCAGATGTTTTTTTTATCTAATAGTCTACTGATAAGTGTTTGCAATTAAAAGGCAAAACAAGTTTTATATAGTTTGTTCATATCCATTTACAAGGGTTTAGTTTTTACCACATTTTTGTCCTGAACTAATGGTTTTTTGCTCCAGAGAAATCTGGATATACCGTAATTCATTATGACCTTTAACTTGCTGGCTATCTGCCTGAACAACACTCCTGACCACTGAATTTGGCAACTCTTCAGAAATAGAACGACAGAAGCTTTTTGGCACTGTACTCTGCAAATGCAGCACAAATTTTCTTTTATTCTTCCACGCCATGATACAATCTTTACTCAAAGGCCAATGCTCAATTTTGTGGGCTTGTATCGCTCATTAAAGTTCACTATAAACTCAGAGACTTGATCGTTTATAGCAAAGTGTGTGTTTTAAAAATTGCACCCTGTCCAATAGATTCCATAATGCACAAACTGAAGTTACTGAAGCATTACAGTCACTACTGACAAAAGTAGAATGTATTGTAACTTCTTCATCCCAAAGGTCAATGATAGTTCCACTTCTAATGAAAATGCTTTTCTTTACCTTTTTTCAGTAGAAATAGTACATTTTATAATAAAAACAACGTTTTTTTTAAAAAAAAGTCTGTCAATAAATGTTATCTTCAATAAATTTGCACAATCCATTTAAAAGTAAAAAAGGAAGTTTGAAATCCTTCTGAACTGTAGAACTTAAAATGGTAAAAAGACAGTTTGTGAAAATGCTTTTGATGTTCCTCAACACCCAAGAAGGTTCTTCAGGACACCTTTTGAATTTTAAAAATGCTCCATATAGATACTGAAACACTACTGTTTGTAATTTTGCATTGAAATTTAGAAAAAAAGTCTTCACTTCTTGATGTCTACTGAGTTCAGTTGAAAGCATTGAACCATGTTTGGCAAAACATGCCGTGGTCACTGGTGATCAGGCTGCTCAGTCAGTGGCATCCTTAAGATCATTTCTGAAGAATTCAGATCAGAGAGGCAGTTCTTGCATTGGGAAGGAAGAAGAATGCAGCTTAGAACTGTTTAACGTACATAAAGTTAGAAAATGGAATGCAAGTGTAAGACAAATAAACCAAACTCTCATATCTAGCATGATTGAATTTGCAATGACATTAGATTTTTAAAATGCTGGTATTGCTATCTAAAGACGGGCAAAATTATTTTTATTAGCTTCACAAAATCTACTCCATGTGTGCTGAGGTGAGACGTGTGTCAAGTAGATATCATAAGTGATAATACAAAGGCGGGCGGCACAGTGGTGTGGTGGTTAGCACTGTCGCCTCCCAGCAAGAGGGTTCTGGGTTCGAATCCCGGGGGAACCAGGACCTTTCTGGGTGGAGTTTGCATGTTCTCCCTGTGTCTGCGTGGGTTCTCTCCGGGTTCTCCGGCTTCCTCCCACAGTCCAAAAAACCTGCATGTTAGGTTGATTGGAGATTGGGGAAATTGCCCTTAGGAGTGAATGTGAGTGTGAGTGGTTGTTTGTCCTTGTATGTCCTGTGTGTGGCCCTGCGATGGACTGGCGGACTGTCCAGGGTGTACCCTGCCTCTCGCCCGTTGACCACTGGGATAGGCTCCAGTTCCCCCCGCGACCCCATGAGGGAATAAGCGGTATTGATAATGGATGGATGGATGGATAATACAAAGGCCTGAATCAATAAATCATGCACTCACTTGTCTCATGTGTAAATATGTCATTACTGAGAACTGTCTCTATTACATGGTCTTTCCTGCTTTGCATTGAATTAACAAACACCTTAATGTTACAGACCAGAAAATCTTGGAAACGTCCCGTGTAATAAAGGTTCTCAGACTTCTGTGCAGTCTGTGAGGTGATTGCATTTGATTTTTAGCACCATCATGATCTTAATTCATGGGAAGGCAGAAAAGGTTTTTGAGCTTTTCCATACACTGTTTTGTACACATATCAGGTGTTCGTCTGAGGTTGTATTTTACAATGCATACCGTATAGCAAAACCTGGCAAGGTACAGATCATTTTTTACATACCCTGATTTGTTAAGCAATTAATATCTTAAACAATTAATTTCACCAGACTTGATCTAAGAGAGGTTGATCCAATCGCAGATGTCCTAATGACATGGTAGAATAAAATAAACTCAAGCAGTGCCTGCTGAGAGAAGTTATAATGCTTTTATTTATAGATGACTTTAATAAATAGCAGTTTTGTGGAGCCACTGTTCAGGTAAAAGCCATTTCATATCTTTTTAACAAAGGTATATATATTTTCATATCCCCTCTAAATAAATGTATAACTTGAAACCTGCTGTTTCAGAACTTTTCCACTAGAATGTAAGTGTGAAGATCCTTTGAAAATATTTCAAGACTCTCAGAAAGACATCCAGAAAATTGTCATGCACATGATTTCCTCGATGTGACAATTCTAGAAAGCAACAAAGCTACACATTTGTTGGTATAATGAGAGTGGCTCTAAATGATTCATGAAGACTGACTCTGGCTGTGAATTAATTAGAGTTGATTTGACAACATAGTTAAAAACGTGGGGGAAACAGAAGCATCACTCAAATTATCCACACACTTGAGTGCTTTAACAGGTGCAAAAAAGCCCAGCACAGTCGCATCTCTTCTTCTCTGTTGTCAGGGGGACATTTTTTAAACTCCATCTACAAGGTATGAACTACATTGGGTCAAGGTCCATTCAACATTCATACATTAATGCCACACGATTATTCAGATGTGCGACTGTCATCACACCTGTCATTATTCTGCTGAGAGTATACCTCTGAGGACGAGCTGCTGAATGATGTATCACCTGTCGACTTAGAAATCACCAGCACTTCCATCAGACATTCCAGCTCACCTTGGAACAGCGGTGCAGTGGTACACAGGTGTGATAACTTATAAGAATTCACATGCTCCTTTCCCTACACTGTATCCTGAGAGTGCTGTCATTGCACCTGTCATCGACAGTATGTCAAATTTCATTAGAACAGGGATTTGCTGGGCTCCTCACTGCACAGCAGGTGGCAGGTGGCCTGAGATACAAACATCAGCTGTCCTCCACTGTTTCCCCAAGGGCCATGTGAAGACTCAGCAATGCTTGCTCTCTCAACTCTTGCCTGACTTTGACCTGTCTGTTTTGCATAACACCACCACTGCTACCCTGTTACATGGCACTGTCTTTTGTATCATCAGGTATCAAAGGCCAACACTGCTCATGGCTGCAGCCACAGTTTTCCACTTTAAATACAGCGTTAAAGCATATGACGATTCACCTCCTTAAAACAATCTGCTATATTATACTTTCTCCATTATTAATGTCAGTCAAACAAAAAAATATACGAGAGACTGATCACTTGTAGTTTTTTTTTTTTTTTGTTAAGTTGAATTTCCCATGAGTCTTTGCATCAGATCATGTATGCTTTATTGGGATTGCACAGAATGTTGTACAAACCATTTCATTCCTTCTCGATAAAGTCAATACAAAAGTCACTATCTGTTCTCGCTGTACATTTACAAGGCAAATTGACGTAAAAACAAATTCTCGCACATTTCCCCCATCATATTTTGAGTGGGCAGAAATGACTGGGTGTGAGGATCATTTCAGATGATGATACCTTGAGCTAAAAACAAAATGATAATATGCAATATTATGTTCATAGCAGTAACCAAAAGAGGACATTTTAAAATTTGGATTTACTATCCTTTAATATAGATTAAAGAACCAAACAAGGCCTCCTTATAAATAGTCAATAATAGTCAAATTGCTTTACTTACATGTGGTGATCCAGTGTTCACCAGACAAACAAACAAGCTGTGTTGTCTACTATTATAAACCAATAAATGCAGTCAAACAGTTTTGAAACCCTGACCTGTGCTTCTGGAGCATATTTCATTCACTGCTGCATCATCTGATCTTGGTATGGGGAAATTAAACTATCAACAAAATGAGTCAAACTAGAGTACAAAAGGTGAAAACAAAGAACAAAACAGAACTCTCTACTTCTCAGTTTTACTTAGTCACCAACTGCCTTGATCCCTAACCTCCACATGACATGAACAATATACACCTTTTACACTTGGTTGACCAACAGACCAAGCTCTGAAAAGATTCCATACAGATTAATTTTAAATGATTTTTTTTAATTATTGTTCACCATATCTTAAAACTGGACGGAACTTCAGTCTCTTATGTCCAGAATAAGGTAATATTTTTCCCATTTGCATTTTCTCTAACTTCAATCTCAGCTGCCAATCTCCTTTAACAGATGGCCATACATTAAATGCCATGATGCTTACTGGCTTACATGAATATATTTATCTATTTGTTTTGTTTGTTATTTAATAAAAAAAAGTGAGACATATGTGGGTTTAGAAGAAGATACAGTTAGAGGATGATACGCTTTTCATCTTATTCCCTTGCAACTCGATAAGCAGCTAGTTTTGGCCATCATGTACTCCCGTGGAAACAATCATTTTGTGGTGAGCGTGTTCAGATAAAGGGGCTAAGAATGCATAAACAGAAGGATCCGGATTATTTCTTAGCTTTGTGTCTCTATTTCCTCTGGACATCTGGCTGGCTACTCAAGCTTAATTATCAGTGTTGCTGGAAACAAATCTGTTATTGATTTTTACTTTTCAGCCACTGATTTTAGATAGAAATCTAAATGTTCCTCTCTATTGCTGCAGAGTGAAAGGGAGTGCAGGGGCCGTAAAAGACCAAGATGGATGACAGAGATGTTTTTGCAGTTATTGAAAGAAAGGCTCATCCCATAAATATTTAATATTACAAGCCCTTCCAATAAATCAAAAAGGTTTCATTTAGCTCTTTGTTTCCTCTGTGAATAGTGGACAACACGGAAGTGACCATCACTCTGCATACAATGTGCTTCAGTCCTGGAGTGCAGCAGCTCAGACAGCACGTTTTTGTGATTTGAAAAAGCTGTTGTGGATTACAGTCCAATTTAAATTCAGAAGAAAGGATCTTAAATTAGTTTGGGGGCCACCTCCAAGGTCTTCTAGTGCTTCTTATTATTTACTGCCAGCTCACTTTATCTGTCAGGTGGAGGCAGAGTTACGGCTCCCTGTTGCGCAGCCCACTACTGTGAAATACAGTCTTTGACACAGTTCTGAGCAAAATATGCTTCATCACTGACTCTGGCATAAAACTGATTACAGTGGTTCACCTGAACCTTCATAAAAGTCTGACATCACAGCCAATAGAGATATTGAGAGACAGATGAGCAGGAAAATTGACAATAAAAGAAAGTGTTTATCAAAGGTTATTATATGAAAAAGGGCAATAAAGGCAATTAAAACTCTAATGGGAAAAAGTCCTGACACATGAAAACTGAGTTTTACCATCCTCAAGTGGCCCATTTTTGTTGTGTGTCCTTCGGTGCTCGACCTTGGTGTTGTATATTAGAGGCTGGCTCCAGCTGCTCCAGCAGAGTTTAACTCCAGCCATAATTGCCACCGACAGTGTCTAAGGGAGGAAGTTGTCTCCTTGACAGATAACCAAAACACAATCAGCAGGACAATGGCGGACTGAGACAGGTATACATATGAGGATGCAGAAAGTTCTCAATGCATTGAGAAGCGAAAAGAGGATGTACAGTTGTGAATGAAGTAAACACATTTAGCGTCAGATTATCAATATTGCTGCAGATGAAAACTGAAGTTCTGGATGGACAATTGCTTAGTCATCACAACTGTACATGAGAAAATTATTTCATTTCAATGAAAGTTAACAAAAGGGGGTGTGAGGAAAGACAAGTGTTTATTGCACAGTTGAACAATTTATTTACCTTTATTTTTTTGGTGGTGACTTTCGGTAGTGAACACGTCGTACCCAGATGTGTTCACACTCCCTCCTCATTAATCAGAAAAGCTTTTATCATTAGATTAAATGTATTTTATGACTGCAAAATAGCTTGTCTCATGCTAGATTTGGGATTTTTTTTACCTCTAGTCCTCTGCAATATTTCATATTTTTCCTTCAAACTTTCAGAGACGAACACTTGATATTGTTGTCTCTAAGACATTATTGCTATTATTAGATTGGCTTTCTCATTGTTATGTTTAGATAGTGATGCGCTCAGCCAAATTTGATCAATATAATTCGTTTTTGAATTCTGTCCTGTTTTAGGAACTTAATCAATTCTGGACTCAACATTTCAAGGCAGACTCCAGGGGACACCTCACAGAGCTGTTCTTTGTCTGTCTGTAGACACAACAAAGGAGGATACTGCATCATCAAGACAGGTACAAAAAAGCTAATCTCGCTTTTAAGAAACACCACATGGCCATGGCAGAAAGCTTTTTCTTGTCAGCTCTTTGGTCTGAAGATACATTTTGTTTAAATCCTTCTTCTGGTTAAAGGAAATACACTTAATATCAACATCTGAGAGGATGGTAATAGGCAAATGTATTTTTGGTCACAAATGAAGCTTTTAATAGGCTTCTTCTTAATTTGCGAATGGATTTCCTTTACCACTGGTTTCAAAAAATGTTTTGAAAGCCAACGCAATCAGCATTTCAAGCATATATCATTTCATAACTTATTACTCATGAGGGATGTTAAGTCTTAAGAGTCTTTACCATCTTAAGTGCTGAGGTGAATGAGCTAGGATCAGGGTTCAAGTGCCAAAATGCTCAGAGAAACTTTAACACTTTTTAATGTGTTCCATAATTGGAGCAGTTTTTGTACAATGTATGCAGAATAGCAAAGAGGTTTCATAGGCACATGTAGCAAAGGAATACGATACAGCTGTTTGCAATTTAATATCTAAACTCGGGTTTTGCAACAACATCGTCTTCAAATGCTTATTTAGTTTGGTTATCTGTTTTAACCAAAAACATCTCATTCTAATCCACCTGACTTTTAGGCTACTTTAATTACATGTAATGTTGAATCAGCATGCTCACCCTGTAAAATGTTCTTAAGTTAGTATTAAATGCATACCAGAAACTGTTTTCCTTAGGATTAACTTTAGCGGCTAAAGCTGATTGACTGCAGTCACCAAACAGTAGCCAAACTGCCTTAATAAAATCACTGACTTTGGTTGAGGTTTATTTTCCAGACACAGGAACCAAATGGAGTCTAAACATGAAAAGGTGTGGAAAAATATGTTTTTTATTGTTAGAATTTTTCATCCAATTTCACATTCAATTTCATATCACTGCTTTCTCCAAAATTGCTAGACTCCTTCAGGCACACTTTGTTTGGAAATGGCAATCAAGCCATTTTGCATAATTTCTAATTTGATTATCCAACATCATTTAGGGTTTTTAGTCCTTTAATTCTACTGTGATGACTGGAATTCATTTCCCAGCATTCAGAAATAAATTCCAAAAAGGTTTCTCAAAGATTATATAGTTGCAGGTTCAGAGTCACAAACAATTGCCTTATTTCTAGAGTAATAATCATCCGTAAATAATTATGCCCAGTCTGATGGAATAGTAACAGTGAGAATTACAGCTTTTTATCTCGTTAGGTTAATCTTTATACTACGGTATTTCAACTTAGTAAAGCTAATAATAACCTTCAATATAACATGATGACATTTGTCAAGTTAACATATAACAAGGTAGTCTGACATATATCATGGTCACCATACGCCATACTTCCTAGTATTTTTTTTCTGAACTCCACATTAGATATAGAAATAAGCTCTAGGACAGATAAAGTTCTTCTTAGCAGACCAAATGCCTCCCTCTAGCCAATCACAAAGACATGAAGATTTCTTATTAGGCTAAATAAATGTGTTACTGCAGATCAAAGTCCTTTGTGGATGAAACATGTATTTATAAATGAGTTACAAGGACAGGGGGACCGATGATGAAATGACAGCCTAATGGGAAGTCTACTTATGCAGAAAGCACATATAAGTAGAAAACCTATCTGGCCGGATTTCTTTCAAATCTGAGAGGGAATGTCAAACCAGGAGACATTTTATCATAACTTTTTAACCACTTTATTTTTACAATTTCCTTACTTGCTTTAAAGCCAAGCAACCCACAAAATATATTTGTAAAACTGAGAATTCCTGGTATGCATTTCTGATCGTAATAATGCATCATGTGACATTGAAGTCAGCAAAGCTTTCACCTAATACAGGTAGAATTGTGTCATCCTACAGTTAAAAGTCATCAACTTCTTGCTTACTAATTATTTCAGCCAGTCCTTTGCGGCTTAAATGCTACATTGCAATGTGATTTTCTGCTGTGCCAGTGATAGTGGGACATGATTTGTAACTAGCATGCACGAGTTTGGAACTCTGCAAAAGCTCCATATAGTTAAACAATCCTCTTAACATATTTAAATTACATGGCAAGTGCAAGAGGTTTGACAGTGTTTGCCACAACAAAAAGATCACAGGGGATCAAGCAAACAGATGACACTATTCCAGAGAAATTAAATATTCAATTTTGACAAAGCTTTATAGGTCTCATATATATGCAGGGTAATATATGCAAGGGAGGATTTTAAAAAAAGCAACAAGAAACTATTGTGATGGGCAGAGCCTATGGAGGACAAAGTATGGAAGTCATTCCATGGCTAAATATTTTAATAGGAGTACATTTAAACAGCACATCCATCCTCAACATGTACTACTCTCAGCCCAAAAAGCAGGTGACATTGGTCATTGCAGTTTTAAGAAAAACAGCTGTATGCCAGAATTGCCAGTACAAAAGAGAATGAAGTTTAGCTTCTTTGGGCTAAAGGTTCTTTCTTCAGTTTGTACATTTTATTGCTGAGATACCCAAGTTCAATAAAACATATAAAAACAAAGTTTGCTGCCAATGTTTAGCTCATTCACTAAATGCATATTTTGAATATGCAATGATGTAGTTCCCATATGAAAGTAAAATAACAACCTTCCCAATGAGGCTGCCAACCTTTAATTCTGCCTTAAAGGTTGGCAGAAAAAAAGAAGACAAGTTTTATTTAACCAACACTTTAAACAACCTTAGTAACTTGCTACTTCTGCTGCTTTTGTGCCGATCCCAGTGTTAAGGTGACATCTCTGTTAATTTTATGATGTGACATCTAGGTTTTTAGCTATTTTGGGTCAGGGGAAACTAAAAGCTTGAAAAGAACACTGAGGGATAACAGCAGGAACAAATTAATTTATAATTTGGAGAATGTATCAAGTATCACAGTCACACCCGGTTTTAATCAGCTACTTAATCAACTACTGTAGCAACCAAACCTATACATATAATTAGATTCAACTGCATATATGTTGTCTGACTCAGTATGTAAAAGTGCAGCCAATTCTAATATGCAAATGACCAATGCTGCTAAAGAGTCAGTAATGCTGCATTGCTGTATTTTAATTTTGTATCTGAATGAAGAGGTGGAATGACAGGCTTGTGGCAGGCTATAGAATAACAATCAGCACACTTTCATTTCACTAGACTTTTTAAACATCGTGATTTTGATCTCTGTTCCTCTGTTAACGGCTCAGAGTACCCTGCAATTCATGTGCAGATGAGCATGCAAGGTATAATGACAGAAACTTAATGTAAGATGCAGTTATGTCAATCTGTAGACAAAATCAGGTAATTAATTTGATGCTTTTCTCCCCTCTCACCAGATATTAAATGGTTTTTATGATAAAATCTGGTCAATCCCTGATCTTCATTTTTTTTTCATTCATAACAACCATTGTGTCCACACAACTGTGGGAAAAAAGTGGAAAGTTAGCTAAGTCTGTAAACCAGCCATTTAGCTATGATTTTCTTGCTAATTTAAAATTACCATTGCATTTGATCGAGATGTATGTATATATGAATGGGTTTATACATGTGCAGTTACTGATAACTCATATAGTTCTTCTTCTCATTTCAGTTTTTTTTTACCGTGTGTTTTTCTTTTTAGAAGAGTTACACTATCTTCCTTCTCTGTTGGCTCATCCACCACTGACAATATTAGTTTTCATCAACTAGAGCCCTTGCTTTGATCTGTTGATATTTTCTCACAACTTTAGTCATTTAATCTTTGACAATTTGGAAATTTCTCTTAATCGGGCTTCAGCTTGAAAGTTGTGCTCATTTTAAAATACCATTATATATCAAGCATAGAGGTTTTGCCGAGTTTGAGTAGACTCCAGCAGGATGCGCTCATAACATTTTCAGGGGCAAAGTCACATCAAGTGTAATTTTATGTTTATAGAAGATGTACAACGGATGAACACTGTCACTCATTTTGAACTACTTAGCTTTCATTAAGTGATAGCAAAGAAATAGTTCCTACAAGGGATGAACAGAAAAATTTGATAGTCATTTATTTATTTATTGTCAAACTGAGGAGACACACTATAATTGCAGTGCTGTCACAGAATCCTCTGCTACTGATGTGTTGTTCTGACAGGAGTGTCACTGTGACTGGGTATGAATAAAAAGGCACAGGTGGTGCACACAACGTTTATGAACATGTACTGTTTATGCATCTATTCTCATCCAAATTTAAGCCTCTGCCCTGCCATAAACTTTTATTCATGAGTCCCAAGAGAGCTATGAGACTCCTCGGCAAATATGAGAAGAATGAGTGTGGAGAAGAGGGATGCTTGGACCTGCATGCCACCTGCCCATTACATGTAATAACTCTTCACGTCTTTAGGGAGATCACACTTTCAATAAAACACCTACTCCATTAAGTATTAATAGAATAAAAATGTTATGGAATTTCACAACATTGTAGAGATGTTAAAATCTCGGATTTGCAGCCTGAAAATCTTAATGAGCTGTAAAGGTGACATCACTGTGCTCTCTTTCCTCTCATAATTTCATTCCTTGATAAAAGAAAAAGAGTAAAAAAAACAAAAAAAACCTGGGTCCCAGTGTGACTCTCGTTTTTAAATCCTCAAAAACATATCAGCACATTTCCTGCCTGTCAGGGATGAGAATGTTTTTCTGCCTCCCCTGTGTACGGTACCTTTAACACTTGTCAAGTTAGGATGGTGGAAAGCTCTCGTATCCCCTCACCTGTGTGATACTTAAGATTTAACAAACACCTTGGAGAAAAAAGAAACCGAAAAATTCAGCAGCCTCCGTCACAAAGTCATCATTGAATTTGCCTGCTGTCTATGGTTTAATTCAGCAGAACTGTGATCTATCTGCTTATGTCAGTGTACAGGAAACGTAGCCGAGTATCACCTTTGATTTGTATCTGACCAGGACTGAGATAGGTCCCATTAAAATGCTACTTAAATAATAACAGTGTATTCCAGCTCTCTGATTTGAAAGGAAAGACAATGTTAGTTCATGCAGAACATTTCAACAAGATGGTCATTTAAGATGCGTTATGTTCTCTGGGAGTTTGTTGCACATATATAGTGCATGGAAATGGAAATGCAGCTTCTCCATTTTTCATTTAAACCTGGGACGGAAAGCAAACTAACCAAAGATTTCATGAGGGTTTGAAACACATCAAAAGATCTAAAATGTTTTTTTGACTCAAGTCGTTTAAAGCTCTATAACCCAAAACCAGGATTTCAAACCCAAGGTCTCTGACTGACAGGAAGTCAGGAAAGGGACGTCAAAGCTGACGTGATGTGATCTACTTTTATAGTCTTACAAGGACAGACGCAACAGCTGTCTGAATTAGCAGCAGCTGTCTGGTTGATCTGTTCTGCAGACCAGTAGATACACCGCTGCAGTAATCAAGTCTTCTGAAGATAACCACATGGACTCGCTTTACTCAATCACTTGGAGGCTTTAAAGTCCTTTAATCTCAGGCAGATACTTCAAGCGATTTTAGTCTGAAATCATAACCGACTAAATATGGTTGTGAAGATTATGGTCTGAAACAACTAAAATGTACGGATTCTGTTTCAGTTCGGGGCTCATATCCTCTTTTCGTAATTTGTACTGAAGGAAATTCAGAAACATTAAGTTGTCACTTTTGTTTAAGACACCAAATGAGAACTTGTAAAGGGTTATAATCCCTTGGTAACATAGTTATGTAAATTAGTGTCAGCAAAACTGTGGTAACACGTTCTATCAACGCATTTTACAGTCGGCATGTAGGTGTTGAATAAAAGAATCTGCTGAAGAGAATAAATCCATGTCTGAAATGCAGCTCTGAGATCCATAGACCAAAGATACAAAGACCAAAATTTTTGGAGTGTGCAAAGACATTAAGGGAAAGGCGTCAGGTTTTTTATAGTCTATACATTCCTTTAATGATTTCTGTTTCTGGCCCTGATCAACAACCTTCTTTTTTTTCCTCATGGTTTTTCCCTTACTGGGCAGGGTTGGTTTTGTTCAATAACAAGCAGCTGTTGGAGGCATCTGAGTACAGTGTAAAAAGGAAACCTGGTGTGAAAGTGCCCTGAAACAAAACAATTTTTGGCAGCAAAGAGAGTTGCCCTACTTTGTCTCCCCAAGTTGCCAGTGCCCATGAACAAGGAACCAGCCCACCAGAACACATGGGATTATAGTTCATCTATCCATATTATTTGTCGGCAGGATAGGAAACAGAGATGTTTCTTCTTCTCAAGCATTTTTCCATTACATAAAGGCACACAAAAATTATTAAAAAAAAACAAAAACCAAAACCAAGGATACATAAAAACTGAGAAGAAATAGTATTAAAAAGATTAAACTGCAGTGCCTCCAAGACAATGATGGGTCTTTGGAGTCCAGCAGTGAATTCGAAACAGTGAGTAATGTCAGACAGTAGTGTAAGTTCTGGAATGACACATTAATTCATGGAACATTTATCATGAATCAATTAGTCTACCGTGCATGGAATCTGACATGCAGACACACTATATTATCTGTCATGGTCCAAATATTAACAGCATATATCACTCGAAAATCACAGTCATGGGAACCAGTCTGTATTTCTTGTGTAGCAACCAACCCTCCCTGAAAAGAGCTAATGCTTGCGAGCAGAATCCTTGGATCGAGTATGATGCATTTTCTGCGGGGTAGTATGTGGAAGTCCTTATCAACACAGTGGGGGATATACTTGTGTTAGGGTAAAATAGACAAGGTGCAGAAAAAAAATGTATTTGTAGAACTTTTTAGGGCATTTCTGACTTTTGGATTTCATTTGGCTTCTTTTAGGCTTCTCTCACCTCATTTTTATGTTTTAAATTAGTCCCATTGCCTGGTTATTTCACAAAACCAAAAAAACCAAAAAACAAACAGGAAACATAAGTTCTCTACCTGCACAGCAACATTAAGCCGACTAGAGCTATGTTCACAAATTTGCTGACAAGAGGCTCCTTATGTGGATGACTGTTTTAAAAATGAGAATAAAAGTAGTCATTATTAACAGTATAAAACAAAAAGAAACAACAAAAGCAGCTCAATTCAGTTAACACAGTCAACAGCTGCCTTCATTCAGACTATGTACTGTGTACTATGGAGGAGTACACACATTGCAGTTTTAAAGAAAGCCTTCCCTTTCTCTTTGGCACAAACTGCTACTTCTACTTTAGTTTCAGTCAGTGATTTTCTTTTCTCTTTCAGTGACATTGAATAGAATCTAAGAGAGATGCTGCCAAGCGCACTGAGAGTTTAGAGAAAAACAAAAATAAAAAGTTATTCTAATTGATTAAAATGGTTACTATATAGATTGATCGCTGCAGTGGTGCTGTGGTCAGGTTATTTTAAAGCAGGGAAAGTGTCTGTGACAGTCCAAACCAAGTCAAAGCACTGGTCAGGATCATCTAAAATAGAATAGTTGTAGTGCATATCGTCTCTCACTTCACAACCTTGTCTTCATGTTTTACTTTCTAGACCTAGAAATATACATTATTAAGACTGCAGTTGATGCTACCACCTGAAAACAATTACCACTTAATTCCAAACAGTTGAAAGAGATTAAAACTTCTGATTAAAACTTCACACAAAAGATCACAAGCCTGTGAATAGCTCAGATTTAAAAAAGAATAGGAAAAAAAAAGTGTTGAAAGTCTGACATAGCTGACAATGACAAACTAGAGAAGAACTTGCCCCTCAGGTAAAAGAAAAGATAATGATGAGCCTGGTAATTACTCTGGAATATGCCATTGTCTTCATTTTGCTAAGAAAAACATTACATAATTTTAATCAAATGCCATTCAAATTTTGTCTCCACATGGAATTACCTTGTTTTCGGTGTTTATTGAAACCTTTTCTGTTGTAAGAAACAAACAAAAAACAGACAAAAAAACAATGAAGCAGGCTAGAAATATGAAGTCCTCAGTTCAAAGTAGACTAAAGTTACCTTCTCACTGCATGCTGAAATATTCCAAACCTATCTGATTTACAATTTTATAACCTTAATACAATTATAATTACAATGCAATTATCTTCATTTGTTATCTTGGACACATCTCACAAATAAAATACTGTAAATCAATTCATCAGAAACTTCATCTAAGAAAGACCTCATCACAGTGACAGCTTGATATTAATAATTTTCCTTGTGTCGCCTGTCCACAAACCACAAAATACTCCCCAATACTCCCACACCAGACATTATGGTTACTTTAAAAAAACAGAATCAGCAGAGGTATTTTAACACTTTTCAGCACCCTAGGTATTCTGGTAAATGTACAATGTATGCATGCTGCACACAATTACAAACGGACCAACTGACCCTCGTGAATGTAATCTAAATTTGTCTGGCAATTTTCTTTAATCAGACTTCATCTTGGATGTTTGAGAATATTTGATTTTGTTTCCCTCAGCAGTCGGCCCGACTATGATCGGCTCAACCTGCAATTGTCAACCCTCCAATCAACAGTGAATGATATACTTCTAAGCCATCAATCAATGAAAATTACCCAGACTAGTAATAGCAGAAACACAAACTGGAGGAATATTAAAAAAGTCTGCATTTTCTGTTACTTAGTAACAGCAACTACAGTTTTTCAAACCTCAGAAGACATTTAAAGAGGCAACAGACTTTGAGGTCAATGGCTGGATCTTTCAACTAGGAATCATAGAGAAGGGCATTTGGATATTTGAGAAGCAAATGTTAAAATTACAAATAAATTCCAATGGGATTTTTTTTAGATATCAATTCGACACATGTAGTGGTTCATAGTTAACCTTTAGGACTTTCCAAACTGAAAATAATTCAATGTCTTGGCTCAGATGTTCCATCAATCAGAAGTATTATTACCAACATTGTACTTACAAGTAAGAATTAACACTGCTGTAGCAATAACTTAGCAACAGTAACAACTGTATGTAATAGGAGAAGCTGTTTAAACATGTTTATTTGCTCTGTGGATATACTGAATACCATCTGCACAAATCCACACTCATTTCCTCAAAGTCATCACTCTATACATATCTTAATGAGGACATTTGAAGTACGTATTTACTGAGTGGAACAACTTTCGGTCTGGTTTAGGCTAACCCACTCTTTCCTAATCTGGCAGCAGCTGAAACTCTTAACATATAGCACAGGCCGCCTCCAGCTGTATAGGCTATTACCAGTTTGTAAAGAAGTCATACTTATACAGCTTTTAAATTATGTATGATTGTCTTTTCTTTTTTCTTTTTTACTATTTTTACTATACTGTGTGAAGAACATTTTTGTATTTTTCCTTTTTAAAAAGGGCTATACATTAAAAAAATAGATTGATCTGTTTATTTTGGGACAGTTTCATTGGTCACTGTCATCTGTTGGCAGCAGCACAACTTGACTTCTTTGTCTTTCAGCCATTTTCCTCTCTGGCTCAGGAGCCTTTTAGCTTTATAAGTGAGCCTGCCACCTCCCAGCAGTTTCTCACCTCAGGAATTCTTTTGAGGATTAAGATACAGGAACAACTTTGATCTTTACTAAGGTCTACTCACGAATCTAAGAATCATTGTGGGATTTCATCACTAGTAAAAACGTATTGCACTAACAAACTGTCCCTGGATTTTTACTGACTGCAAGTATCAGACATCTGCTGTAGCTTGGAAATGAAATGTAATTTAGTTGAGTTAAAAATGTTTGCTTCTCTTGCTCTTTGTAGATAATTTGTGCATTTTTAGGCAGCCAGGTGAATTGGCATAGCAGATCAAACCAAAGTATATGCTTGTTTATTTTCCAATGCACTAAAGACAGACTTTTACAAAAAAAAAAAAGAATGAGTGAAGAAGTTTGACAGGCAGAAAAAAGCCGGAAAGTTTTTAATAAAGTTGTTGATAGTTCATCCTTGTCATGATATATGGAGCCTTGTATTTAATTGTTATATACTAAATACAGCTGTCTTTGTATGTTGCTGTATTTTGTATTTTTGAATCTGGAAATAATCTTACTGGGTATGGACAAGGAGACTACTCAGAAATGTTATGACATCGGTGAAAGATTTACCTATGCCCTTTCACTACCAAGATGATAAAAAAATGTATACATGTAAAAAACCTTTTCTCTAGATATCTTTAACGGGGGTTATGATCCCTATTAGCTGCTTTATACTGAAACTGGAAAATGTTTATCATCACAAATCCACTTATTAAATTTTCAATTAAGCTAAATCAGAATGGGTAAGCAAATGGGTAAGCATCAACTTTTTTTATTATTACAACTTATGTATATTCAAGATCTGAGCGATGCCCACAAGAAACTGAAGTGGTGAATATGAACTACAGAGCTGGAAAAAATTGTATATTTTTGTACAGCTGAACATGCATGAGTGTAAAGAAAACAAACTTTATCTGGTTAAAAAAAGAAAATCAGGTCAGCATGTGGGAGTGTGGCATCTAAAAAGACATCTACCGACCTGTTCCAGCACACCTTTTACTTCCGCCACTAGAGCACATGAAATTGTGCAGACTGGATGTAAATAAATAGCTGACAGGAAAATAAAAGAAAACTAAACTAAACTCAGCCACCGTACCTGTTCTAGGCAGAACCAAAAAAACGTAATCTCAATATGTGATACAGAGAGGTTCGCAGAGGAGGAGGGGGGGCTTATTCTCCATCCTGCCTCCAGTCTTTGCCACTACCCACATTCAAAACAACATTTTCTAAATTGATCATGTGCAAATCTGGCATCTCAGTGCACATGAGTGGTGCAGAGACTTCATAGTACATTAACCCAGTTTCAGCGGATTAACTTTTGCCACACTTCCACCCACTCAGACCCCTTGTAACCCCCACTCTGAGGTCTCCTCTCACCCCTATCTGCCCTGTCAAAAGTCATGCTCCATTTCAGGGCTGTGGCACTCTCTCCCTGGTGCTCTGGTCAAAGAGATGGGAATGAAGGAGGATGTGAGTGATGACCAAGGCCCCACTGTTCACATTGGCTCTAAAACTCACAGCATGAGCGCTGTGTGGATACGTCATTAAGTGTATCTGGGTCTTGTGCAAACCCCAAGGCAGTAGAAATGAGGCCTCTCCTAATGGTTCAGAGAACCATTACAGCCACCAAATATATTGAGTGTGTCAACTAAGGAGAAATTTGAGGGTATCTATTGGGTCTGTTCATTTCGCCAGTTCATAACAAATTGTCCCATACAGTAAAGATTCATTCAAAGAGTAGTGATAGGATGTAAGTATATTTTGGTGTAATATCTGTGGTGCCTCCTTTCCTCAATACAACTTAAATTGGGTTCCCTGGACTGAATTGTGCAAGAAGACATGATGTTTATTATCTTGCTTCCTGGGGTGTCAAGCAGAGTGCATAGTGGAACAACTGCTGAACTGCCTGGAACAATTAAAAACTGATGTTTTTTTTGTCTTATTTAAACTGTTGTGGGATGTTATCAATGGTAATCTTTCAGTCACTTGGATGTTTATTATGAGCAGTGGCATGAAATAGAAATTTTGTTTGAGCGGGGTTAATGTGCAAAGCACACATGAATGGTCTTACCTGACAACAAGTAGTTGTCAAGAGAACTTTGCATTTGCAGAAGCAGGGAGCATTCCTGAAACACAAACCAAGCTAACTGCTGGTCACGTTTGCTGCTGGTTGAGAAATTGCCTTAACATAGGGTTACCAATTTCTCTACTTTTTGGCTCCTGATTAGTTTAGTAAATGCTAAATCTTAAAATACGCTTAGTTTCTTAAAATAAGTTAAAAGAGAGGACATACTTGCACTTTTTAAATTGAATGAGTTTTAGATATGAATCACAAAAGTATTTTAATGTTCATGTGACTGAATTGATGGAATCCAGTACATGAATGCTAAAAAAATGGTTTGATAAAGCTGCTGCTGAAGCTTCATATCTGAAAATCACAGGCTTACAGTGACAGCTCTGGAACCAGAACCTTTCATTTAGTTCTTTCCACGAATGTCCTTGTTAGCTCTACAAGAATGTCTGGTATGACACGAGAAAATGTCGGTAGAAATAAAATGTATGCAAATTGCAAAATGGGATAAAGGTGTGTCTGTATTTCTGTGGGCATGCTTTCCTGTCTCCCTGGCAATTACCTGGTTCCTCTGCATCTAATCAACTCTTCCTCAGAAGTATAACTTCCCATACTGTCTCAGTACTTATTACTACAGCATATTGATGTTTTCCATTGTCTGGGTAACACTCAAGTCTTAACTTAGAATGTCACGGTCTGTTTCTTAAATATATCTCTGTGAATAAGCCCATTTACCAAGCGTGTGCTCTTGGTGCCTAATGATTACTGCCATTGCCACTTTTATATGCCTGCTCTTCTGCTCACATGGTACCAGTCTCAGATTCAGACCACCAATCAGAGACTAGATTGATTTATATCCAATATCTGATTCAAACATAAATTCTCCCTAAATTCTGTCATCAACTCCCTTAAGACTTACATATTCTTTCTGTGTATATAGTTTCCAGTTAAAAGGACCCTATGGTTTAGCTGCTCAATTCAAAAGTAACACTTTTTAGCAGACTGAGCTAATGCAATGTCTATTGTAGACTTTTACACACAGCAGCAATGATGTAGTCTTACATGGATCATTGGCTGTGCGGTGAGCTTTACAGAATAGGAAACTGTCTGATGCAAAAATGACATGCTGTGAAAGTCTACAGTAGAATATTTGCTTCAAGTGATTTTGAGATTTTAGGGGCTCAAAAAAGTCTGAAGTGCGTTTTTGTCTCTTTCTCTGTTTTTAATTTTTTTTTTAGCAGTGGTCACTTGCAAGTGATCAATCATGGCTCACCAAATCGAATGTATCCACCTTGAAATAAAAAGTCAAACAATCCCAAAAAAGCTCTTGATCCTATTGTCAAAGGTATAGAAAAAGAAAAACTACCACCATTGCCTGTAACAGAATGCTGTATATTTGGTAAATTTCTTCTGCTTGATTCTCCCTGTTAAGCTCTCCGAATTATGAAACTGTTCAACAGGCCATCGTGACACAGAGAGGTCTGTTAGGAGAATCGAGCAACACCCTCACACACTAACACACTCTGTGATGTATGTTTCTCGGAGTCAGTCAGAGAGTCAAGAAAATCCTGCATAGACTCATATTTGTTGCGGAATCTACTTCTTTTTTAAATCTCTGTGGGCATGACACCACCTCTCAGTGTTGACTTGCAACAGCAGTTTATTCTTGACGCTTTAGAAAAAAGTTTAAAAGCAACATATTTATCCAACCGAGTAGTAGGCTCCAACAAAAAGTTTTTTTCATTTTCCTCCCATGCTTGATTCTACATTTAAGGATTTTTACATTTAATCTAATTTGGGTTTTATAAGTTTATTCAACATGGACAATGTGCAATTATAAACACTGGTTTAAATACCCAGATAATTATTATCTAAAAGCCCAGGTCAGATGTTACCATTTTAACGCAAGAATGTAAAAGTATTTTAATAACAAAATATTTCAAATCAATGCAACATGAAGAACCTTAAAAGGGCAAACAGAGCACTTGACAAAATACAATTCTCAACATACATATATGGGTTGCATTGTTTTTCATCCGAGGTAGACATTTTCTAAATCATAGGAAGGAGACCACAAACCGTCTGATCAAACTCTTTTGGTGCGCTTCATGGGATGCAAATGATATAATGTCTCCCCAGCTGTCTTTGAGGATGCAAATGAAGAGGATTAGCAAACCCATGAAATCTGACAATTCTTAATAGATCTTTTGCACAGCACAAACTGGCATGTTATAGCAGGAAATCCATGGGTGTACTGATGATAGATGAACTCTACATAGTAGAGGTTAATATATTTTGTTTGGTGGTTTACTGTCACACACCACAGAGTGCAAACCCAGTATTATTGTTAATGAATTTCACCTTTGCTTTTCCTGCTGTGACAGGTCAAAATGTGTGCAGTTAAAAATATAAAATGAAATAATAAAATACATTAATTGAAAAGCCTGCTGTATTTCACAACTGGAAAACTGTGTACAAAGTGAATTTCCTCTATTATGAAGCAGACACTGATAAGTTGAGAAAAAATTCTGGATTCAAAATAAACTGCTGACATTCCTTTGTTATCATTCATCATGTATACATATTTGAACAGGAAATTATGGCCATGGGAAGTTAAGTAATCATGTTATCTGTGGAGTGTTGCCTCTGGCAAAAACATTACATATTCTACTGATGATAAACATCAGCCATGAAGTTTATTTTCCCTTTTGGAGTAGAATGGTTGTTTGTATCTCTTATTGATAACGCACTGAATAAACACACACCAATTATGATGACTGCAAGATAAAGTGTTGTTTTAAAAATGTATTGATAGATTATTTAATATGTAGAACGTTTGATTTCCACAAGGAAAATGCTCAGTGTTGTTCATGTATGTGGTGTGAGAACGGTAGATTTGAAAGAAATATAAACTGTACATTTTAAAAAAATCTGATTTGTATTTACAGGCTTATTCTTATATGATCTAATCATGCAATAACTTGCAGCAAAAGTGACAAAACCTAAGCAGAGTTCATATCTGGGCAAATTAGAAGTCAATCGAGACCATTATGAATATAAATGGTTAATTATAGCACTCATTAGAAGTGATGAAGACTCGGTGCCAATATCAATTTGGCTTATGAATGACACCTTTGGATAAACAACACCAAGAGACAATGAGGCTGTCACATCAATGTATCAACCAATGTCGGCATCCGAGGCAAAAAAAACCCACTGTTATCTTTATGTGAATAAGTGTAAACCTGGCTAATGATCCTGCTTACATGTCTTTGTACAGGGCTGGACATAGTCATGAATACCTTTGTAACATTGTGTCAACAGTGTAACAAGCACACATCAAAGCCTCTCATTCTGATTTTTTTTCTGCATCTATGACATTCTGCTCACAGGTGAAATATTGTAAGATTAACGAAGCCAGTGGTTACTGTTGCTATATATTCTGCTTTTTTAAGGAATATCTTTGGCTATTATGCATAAGGAAAAACAAGTCATATGATATTGCTTTATCTTCTGTTGGAGCGTTGTGTAACATTTGTGACTTATAGAGATGATTGTAAGTTGGTCTTTTAGATGCTATAATTACCGTAGAATGTAAATAGTTAACACCTTGATGTACTCAGATGACAGGTTGTGAGGTTGAGTCGATGGTCTGTGTGGATGAAAGCTAAAACCATTTCACATAATATTAAGGGTTTAGAAAACCATTAAGGTAGGCAACTTTATTGTGGTAGAACCGATAATATCTGCCGTTTTAGGCATTACAATCTTAAACTTAAGACATTTTTAAGAAGAGCATTTATTACAAATTCTAGCGCTTAAAGAGGATAACATTAGGGCAAATGTTCAATTTGTAAGATACACCTTGGTGCTATTTAGAAGTATGTCCGAACGTTTTCTTCTCCATGATGGCCTGATACTTAAAATATGTGAGTGATTGATCTTCAGGTTACAGCATCACTACCACCAACCAATTGGTTCCAAATCATAAAGTCCCTCTGTGCATAGAATGCTATAGTCCCTTTGGCTTCCAGTGATTGAATTTAGCAGGCCTTGACTTTACATTTTAATGGTTACTGGCTCTAATGTACAGAGTGATCAATAGATGGGAAAAAGAATGACCTTGCAGTACAGGCAGAGATTTGTTGCTCGCCGGATCAAAGTTTAACAGTAAGACATAAACCCAAAGACAAATTCTCAGGAAATGGTGGAATGCACAAATTAACATGGAGTCAGAATGCAGTAAGCGGAAGAAAGTTGTTATTCTTTTATATAAAGTGTATAATGCTCGGTAGAGTAGCAAGATTGTCGAAAATAATTACTGGTAACTTTGATTCAAGGAAGCTTTTAAAGCACCGGAAAGAAGTAAAATTCTTATTCTCACAATGACACACAATAAGGGCTGAGGTTTGAGAGAAAAATATCTCCATTGATGAAAAAGAATAGAGAAAAGGAACGATCTTTCTAAAGAGAAAACTTGGCAGGGGACTACTGTCTTGTATTATTCCAATTATCTTAGACCAATCTGATTGATTCATATAACATATATTCATATAAAATCTCATATGTGCCTCTTGCCTGTGGGTTGAGACTTTGTTTTCTTGAACAGATTACAAAGGCTATGACCAACAATAATAGCCTGCTCTTGCTTGCAGCTTGTGTAGGCATTTTGCTAATATTCCAACAATTGTGTGGAGACTTCAGGTGAAAAATGCAAATGGAGTGTGCAATCCCTGCATGACTGGAAATAACCTTTTTGCAGTGCCGTGAGCAACAGCACTGATGCTGATGGGACTTGCAAAGTCTCCTTTGGATCAGCTTTATTCCAGACCTGGACAGATGCCTGGATGTGTATTGTGCAAAGAATATATAAAACTTTTAGTTCGGCGAGTAGGGCCTTGCAGGTAATGTTTTGAAGTCACCGCAACCCCAAACATTCTGCACAGTGAGACAGAAAAATGTTAAGCACCATAATATAAAAATATTTGAGTAAGACTGAAATGTGCTGCTCTCTCTTAAAGGAGCTTTAAAAGTCTTAAAAGGGAGATTTGCAATTCATACAGCATCACAACACAGAGGAGAAGAAAATCAAACTTGACAGTTTTCATAAAACATACATATCATGTGGGTGTCCATGATGTATAATTTCCCTTTCAGGTAAGAGACATGACAGAGATACAACAAAAAATATTAGCCTATTGGGAAAGCTTCTATTCACCGGCATCATGATGGTAATATACACCACCACTGAGGAATTGTACCACTTAGCAAAGCACAAATACTTATATCCTAATGTGTCAGTTTGACTGTATATTTTCAAAGAAAGCTAATGCATTTAACTTGCATTGCCTTACCGTTTCAAGTGCTCCTTCTCCTGTGACCTATCCCACCTGACAATGAGCCGGAGGCTGGGAACACCCTGGACAGGTCGCCAGTCCATTGCAGTCGACACACAAGTTTAAGAAAACATATTTTTATTCTTTTTAATTTTCTATTAACATTGCTCGCTCCAACAAAAAAGTAAGAGGAATTGGACCTTGATCATGTCATACCTTCTTCTAGGACCTTTTTTGTTGTTTATTATGACTTGGACACAGAAAGGGAAAAGTCAAATTAAGCAAACTAATTCACGTTATGCAGAGACGGGTCAAGTTGTAGATTTCACTCCAGAAATTGTTGCAAAAATTTCCAAAGCGCTCAATAAATCAAACCCAATACATTTTCACTCCCACAGTGTGTTCAAACCACATGCTGAGTAGCTGTTTGGAAAAACGGGCCATTGCCTTGATCATGAAAGCTTGTCCATGTAGTAATAGATCATGATGAATTAAACTCACTTTAACAGCTTAAGAGCATCATCTGTGTTTTGGTGACAGTCTCTCAAAGTGAGCTCCATCTTCTTTTTCATTACAGTAATTAAGTAAATAAGTCTTCTGGTCTTGGCACAGAAAAGGTTCATTAAATCGCATTTTCAGTTACTTGATCACATTCCTTTTTTCGCAACCGGTTGAGCAGGGAATATAAAAAACGTGCAAGGTTTAAGATAATTATGTTTTTAACTCACTCAACATGAGGAAAGAGACAGATAGGCTGTGAGACTTTTGATGTTTTCGAGTGAATCATGAAAATAAGTTTGGTTTAGCTGAACAAAAAACAAAAAACAAAAGCAAAACGAAACATAGGCACTGGAGGAATATGCAAACTCTATAAAAAGCTGCTCTGGTCACTGTGCAGGCTAAAAACGTTCAGCTTCCAATGAAGCAACTGTCCCACACCAACATGCTGCCACTGCCTCAATATAACAATTAAACAATCTTTTCATCAAATGTGAAAACAGGTGTTATGATTTTCATGGTAAAAACAGAAACATTTTAATTCCAATTCCCAGGTCACAGATAATTAAGCGAACATAATCCTGGAGGCATTTTTGTTAATCCTCATACTGTGATTCCCTAGTGGCAAGACTTGTTAGTATAACCACTGCATATTTAAGAGACCAACTTTGCTCATGGCCAATTATATGCATTAAGCACAGTGTATTCTTAAGATAAATATATGCTTTTCTCCCTTGTCTTTAATTGCTTAAGCACCTTGAAGAGCACACCTACATTCAAAGTACCGCTAAAAGCACTTCCATGTCTGGAGGACAAAGGTAAGTGCATTCATATAAAGATGAATGAAAGCACAGATTGCCTTGGCAGCGAGATACATTTTGTGCCAACATTAACCATTAGCCAAAACTTTGACTTTTACATCATCCAGAAGATTTTTTAGCAGTACCCCACAAAAATAGATTCTATCCACAGGTAAAAGGAAAAATACAGATAAAAAGAATTACCTAAATGTGATGTGATAAAATATTCACTACTGTAACACAACACTGTTCTTATCTCAGAAGACCAGTCTTTTTTTTAAACCATCTTTCACATTCCTGTCTGTGAAAGAGTTCATTAATCTTCTCTGAGAATCTTGCATTTTGCATGTATTTTAAAAGCCCTTGGGCTGTCTTCCAGGTCTCCCAATAAACACATCAGAAACGTTTTCCTTGGAGTCCTGTTGAGATTTTCCAACTTGCTTTTAAGTGCTGTGAACATTTGAACGTTTCTTTATGTGAAATGAAATATACGCTCTGAACATCATGTAAGAGGAGAGACATGCTTACAAGAGTATCAAAACAATGTTTTCAGAAAAAAAAAAGTTAGATGGTATGTGATACAAAGACAGCTAAAAATCAGGGGAGTTACTTTGTTCTTCTGGCTTATGAAGAAAAATAAGATTTCTGCGAGCAAGTAAAGAGGAAAAAGTAGGTGAATAAAATACTCACAATTCACCACTTTGTGATACTTGCTTGTGACTGCCTGACATTTGGAAAGATGATCTTTTTTATTTTTGAGTGGATTGATTCTGTCCATTCTAGGAATGTTCTGCTGCCACACTGCTTTATTTCATAAACATCGTTTCAGTGTTGGAGCTTGCCTACTATTTCCCACCAGGTTTTTGGCAAATGGGAGACTGTTATGTACTTTCCATGCCTTCCCTTTGAAGAGCCAAAACTACTGTGAATAAGTAATGGTGACTCTAAATTCCACCACAAGAGTAAAACCTACGTCTGTGTTTGCACACAGTGCTTGAGGCTCATTTTTAACTGAGCAGAGTACAACAGAGGCTCCACTACTCACACATTTTTACCTCTCATGATTAATTAGGCTCCTATGAGTTGGTGTGACCACCACGGATAAAACAAAACAAAACAAGGATGTTTAATAACCTCATTAAGTATCAAAACCTTAAACTCTGTGAAGGGGAGAAGGCAAGTAAGGATGAGTCCCTCTTGTCTTTCTAATTTCGCTCATGCCATCTGCAACAGTCAACATAATACCCCGCAATCTGCACCATCGATCAGACTCAGCTCTCTTTTGAAGTCCTCCTCCCACTGATATAATATCAATGAAAATGCAGTTTGACGGTATGGATTTCATGTTCAACCTGCTTCTCTCTGTTTGTGTTCATATTTAATTCTTTCAGCTTATTTTCCAGACTTTCTGCTTTGATGTTGCACAACTGTTATTCTGTCAGGACACATAGGGGGAATGCAGCCTCCAGTCCTGCAGCCACACTCACCCATTGAACAGTCTGACGTTTATTCAATGTCACTAATCATTAAAAAAAAATTAAAATAATGCTTGTTGTTTTTCCAGCAGTGTGACTCGAGGAAATATTGAAATGCACAACTTGGGAAGGTTCATAGGAAGAGGTTTGTTCCAAAGAACCTAAAGCATTCACAGGGAAGATAATCCAGGCTGCAACCAAAACATAATGGATCTAATCTAGGAAATTTGATATCTTATCTTACATGACAATCAGGACAAATTATCAACGAGACAATGAAGACACAGACTATTCATACATGACGTAGAGCAACACAGGTGGAAGAAATCTGTTCAGAATAGAGGGAAAATCACACAACAGGAGGAAGTCTCTGTCTGAAACGAAAGGGAGAATGTAAATTAAACATGAAGTGGCCGACAAAGTAGGGGAACACTTTCACATAACAAAGACTATTTATGTATGCTGAGGACATGACAACAAATTCACAATAACTCCTGAACATGACATCAACACATCTGACGGGACACAACACTAATACTTTCAGTGTTGCGCCTTGTCAAACTGTCCTCAACAGGGAAGCATCCAAAGTCAAATGGTTCAGTTTCTGATAGAAAGAAGGAGCTCAACTAACTGTGGTGAAGCCAAAAATCAAGTTATCCTCTTTGAAAAGGACAAATCCTGATATAATTTTGTTACTGTGAGGCTATCATTGTGTTCTACCTGGGATGGGATGTAATGAAGGAAGAAAAGTGATATAGATGAAAATGCATTTATTGTTTTAAGAGCTACATCACAGATTCACTCATGACTGATAAAGAAACATGGAACAGCATGTTAGCTGCTTCTCTTTGATCAAAAACAGGAGAAGACATACTAAATATGAAAATGGAATAATTTTAACTTCGAAAAAGAATGGAAAACATTGGCTTTATCTCCAATTTTACATTGGGAGATTGAGTTTGGTCATTTGCTATTAGAAACGAGTGCTGGAGATACAGGTATCCAGCAGGATTCCCTGCTTTCCTTCTGACACCCAACAGGACTATTTTGAGTTGTGGTAATGGATCTAGTGTGGTTTACCAGGTGTCGACTGCCGGTGTAGGCCTGCTGATGTGGTGCTCATTTTGAGCAGGATTCTTTCCCTCTTCTGCCGTGGGTATGCCTGACTGCATGAAAAAGATCTTGTTTTAACAGACAATCTCGTGTTGTCTGCACCTCATTCTCCTGACATTATCTCAAATGTAAACAGCTAGAGATCTCACAGGACTCTACAGAAAGCTACATGTTTGGTTGATATTACAGTTGCAAGCCTTGATCATTTTTCCACACTGAACCCTTTGGCTGAACTAACATATCCTTAAACAAGTGACAACAGACATTTTAATTATAACAGCTCTGTGTAGAGGTCATATGAGGAAGGTGAGCTATCTCATCTTCAAAAGAATGCAAAGCAATACTAGAGGGAAAGAACATGATCTGTTTAATGAACTAAACACATCTAACAAAAAAAGAATGCAATTGAGTCACTTTCACTCCAAGGAGATAAAGGTGAAAGGAGATGGACAAAACTATTAAAACTGAGAATACTTGAATTCATTCATTATATTGCAATCAGAACAATTTGGGGTATTTCTAAGCATGCTATCCATTTTTGCAGGACACAAAGCTGAAGCTCTCTCTCTCTGGACCATGTTTCCATTGGCATCATACCACCTGGAATGCTAAAGATGACCTAGTCTCCATTTGCTCCCATAGTGGCTCCATCTCAACAGTTTTCCCCTGGAGTCAAGCAGCTATGAATAATGAGATGAAGCCCCATGCATTAATGTAACAGCACAGCCCCTAAAGGAGCATGTGGTAGTGGGTGATTGTTCGCAGCCTCTGTGGGGCTGTCAGTAAACATCTGCCCCCTGTAGCGTGGGGCATTTTAGCAAGAGCAGCGCCCCATGCCGACACTCCTCACCCTGCATCCTGGGAAATTATGGATGGGTTTCTATCTAGCCCCTGAGCAGCATGCTAGCTTTGTGGCCTCCTCAGGCTGAAAGTGATTTATGAATACACATCAAATTGAACATTGCTTATAATACAGTTAAATTTAAATGACGACAAAGATCACAGTCAGTGCATCATGGATAATTGAACAGATTGCATATTCCTAAAGTAGAATTGAGCATAAAGTGCCTTATATGATATTTGCTAAGGTAATACAATGATACCTCCTGAAATATTGAAATGACAATATGGTGAAGATATTTCTTCACACCTTGATATTTGCGATAGGATCTATAGAATTTCAAATGAATCAATTATCTATAAGAACATTTAATGGCCGATGCACAAAAAGTAAGTCCTACTAACCACTTCAACACTGCTGGCAGAACTGAATACTAAGTCAGATGAGCGAGAGAAAACATATTTCAATCTCAGAAGATTTAACAGCTGATCAGGCCCTACATAACTCCCTACTGAAGTATATCACAAACATATCTCTAAATTTGTATGTAGTCTTTTGAAGTTTTGCTTGGATTTGTAGAAGTTTCATTTTGAATTTCCTACGAAGTTTGTTGAAAAAGCTTTTCTTTGTTTTCATTCACTCACAACAAAATCGTGAGAAATAAGTCATCACTTCTTTTTCCATACTCGCTCTGTCCAAAATTTGGTGGAAATAGTTTACTTGACAAAGATTTTTTCTGTTAGCCATAAATGACATCAAATTTCAACAGGTCCTTGAAAATGGACAAATTAAATATGAGGATCTGATATTTGACTGCTAGTTTTTTTTTTCAGGTACATTGTTTTAATATATAGTGTAGTGGCTTATATATCCTGTATACAGGCTAAAAGTGGGTTTTGTTCAGATGAGCCTGAAACATCTTTTAGTGGTACCCAGGCTACCCAGTACTCACATTGTGCGCTGAACACTTCTTTTCTGCTTCTGGCTTCTTCCCTGTTCTCTCTTTTTAAGCATTTTTCCTCAGGTATCTATGTATGTTTCTACTGCTGACATCACAAACCTGCTCAGTGTTTAACACTGTAATTTGTGGTGGGGTGATTAACTTTACTCTTTTATCAATTTCATGCATTTATATACTGCAACAATATTTGCAAAACAGAAAAAGTGCTTAATTTTAAGAATCAGAATCAGAATTAGAATCAGAATCAGAATCAGAATAAGGTTTATTGCCAAGTAGGTTTTTAGACTTACAAGGAATTTGCCTTGGTGTTTGGTGCACAACACAAAACTTCTATGAGAAGCAAGGAAGGAAATAAAATGTAGAAATAAAAATATAGGACAGAAAATATAAAACTGAAAAATACAATCTAAAAATATAGATCCGAATGTACAAATGAACAATTGAAATGTGCAATGTTGATCTGCAACGACAGACTAGAAAATGCTGAAAGCATTGGGTAAATTAATGAGGTAGAGGGGGGTTGGAGAAGAATACTGTAGGTGGGGGTCGCTAGCCTTGTTGATGAGGCCAGTTGCTGCTGGATAGAAACTGTCTTTATGGCGTGAGGTTTTGGTCCTGATGGTCCTCAACCTTCTGCCAGAGGGGAGAGTTTCAAAAAGTTTGTGACCAGGGTGAGAAGGGTCAGTGCATTTTAATTCTAGTTGACAGGTATATATACAAAGATGTCCTTGTATGATGGTGTTTCAGATTTACTTACATGCTCTCGCGTCAACCACCACGAAATATCCTTATGACGTTCTGCATTTAAAAAAAAAAGATTTTAACTCTCCAAGATGGCTTACTATTATTCTTCAAGGTTAGCCCTAAATAGAACAGAAACCCTTCTGCTGCATAGTCCTTTGCATTACGACCTTTTTTATGAAGTATAACATTCATAACTTTTAGTTGTCCAGTTAAAGCTGGAGCCATTGTGTAATATAATCAATTTATTTGCAATCGTGGCCTCATCCAACTCAAAATCACATTTGACATTCTTGTAAAGATGGCACATTTCTGATTTTACCAAGATGATGTCTTTTGTCACCTGCTGTAGCTCAGGAGACACTAAGGTGATCTGCTTGCATGACACTGGCTAACGGTGGGGTTCCTGTTCCCCTTTGCATTTACAGAAGTGTCCTCATGCAGGATATTGAGCTTTCCTTTGTCTCCAATAGAAAACACCACTATACCCTTAACAAGTTATTGATTAATAAATGCTGGGTGGGTGTATTTGTAGTAAAAAAAGAACTTTGAGTGGGCAACATTACTTGAAAAATTCTGTATAGTTTCTATCCGTTCCCAAGTTGTTTACTGTCTCACAAGAACAAATACATTAAATGCTTGGGCTTTGTTATAGCCTTGTGTATGTCGTCCTAACTGGTGCATGAAATGTTGAATCTGAATACACAGACCAACGCACACACCACTGTACTCTAGCTAAAGTGTTTATTCCCCTGATTTAATGCACGATTATTCATCATACAGTGCTGTTCAGAGAAGATTTCCATATTTTTTTAATGTGAAGATTTGCTTCCTCCTTATCAGATTTGCTTGCCACCACGTTCCTGAAAATTTTTCACTTTCATCTTTCCTCTGGGAATGAACAGCAGGTGACTTTAAGCTCTTGCATTTTCTTCTGTCATATAATGTACCTACAAAAGACGAGCTTACTGTACATAAAAAAGGAAAAATATCAAAACAAAACCTTCAGGTCCTTATGGGCCTCATTCATGTTGTTTGTGTACAGTAATGTGTTATTGTTTTATATGCATGATGTAAGCAGTTGTAAAAAAGAAAGAAAGAAATGGCACAATTGATGGATGTTCCCATACACCACTTTGCTAGCCTGACCTACACTTTAACACAATATGCCTCTGGCATCTCACATTATGTTCGTAGTTTTATCACGTGACCTTTGATTCGATCTAATTAACCATGGTTGTCTAAAACTCTGCTTCAAGGTGTTTTTTTAAAGCTGCTTATAAAGGAGATTGGAGTCATAAATGAAAGAAAAAGGCCTATTAAAAAAAGATCTATAAGAAAAACTATTTTTAAAAAGTGTAAGAAAAACTGTCTGACATTACTGAGTAAATTGTTTCTTTATATGGGAAAACACACTTGGACAAGCAAGACAAAGGCTTCACTCATGCTATATTAATTGCATTCTCAATTGTTGCTTCATTCTGACAACATGACCAAATTAATAAAGACAGAAGTAAAAAAATAAAACATGAAGGCCCATAAAATCTTTAAACCAAGCTTTTCTAGAGTCTCTGAACATTCCCTTTTAGGCCAGCCTTTTTCCAGAACACGTAATGACATTCCCATACAGCATAAACACATATCAGCATCACAAGAGTATCACCAAACTTGCTAGATGATTATTGTATGTTGACAATTGCTCTTTATAAATTAGACTGAAACATGACCATGCTTATTTAAAAATTTCTAGAACTAGCTAAATTTTTTTTTTTTAATTAAACAGTTACACTCTCAATGGGCAGTAAAAAACTGAAAAAACAATGGCTCAGTCTAGGGTCACTGTTGGGTCAGTATAATACTGAACTTCCTACTTCATTACTTTAAAGCTGATATTCGGCAAGAGGCACACCATGGACAGGTTGCAAGTCCACCACAGGACCACATACAAAGGAACAACCACACACCCTCCTAAGGGCAATTTAAAGTATTCAAGTAACCTAACATGCATGTTTTTGGAGTGTGGAAGGAAGGCAAAGTATTCCAAGAGAACCAACATATACACATGGAGATTAATCTGAAATTTCCTGAACTGATTAATTCATCAAAACAGTTTCTCACTTTTCTCATGTCAGTGAATTCATTGTTTGAAGAGGAAAACAAAAAAATAACAATTCCCGTGACGCAAATGTGTGTGAATAATAACTTCCATCTCAAAATATGCATCGAATAGTGAGAAATAAAATATCTGCCTTACATATTCTTCGAATATAGATGAACTAAGGTTGATCCCAGCATATTTTATGTCTGACCCCCAGTCTTTTTTTCCAGTAATACGCTCCATTCCAGATGCGTGCCTCAAAGTGCCTTTACATGCACTGCTGGTAAACATGCTAACTTAGGTACTTTTTAAAACATTATAAATAGTAATCGAGGGCGGCATATGTTCTGACCCAGTCTTTGGCATATAGCATACTGCAAAAGAGCTTTTCGCTTAGTTCAACTCATTTCACAAACAAGTACTTTTTTTAATATCAACAACAAGGTTAGATGACACAGTAGGTAATTGGTTGTCAGTCCAATGATAGCTTTTTAATTGCTCAGCAATGCACAAAGATGATGAGAAACAATAAGGAAGTGTCACCGTGTCCTCTTTGCAGACACATCATTCTGTTACACGACGTGTGGACTGCACTTTATTGTATATGTGACAGAGCTGTTATGCAGCTTGATAAGATGTGGGAGCCACCAGCCGTTCTTTAAGCTTTTTCCAGGGAATCTGTCAGCCAAACAGTTGTCAATGTTGCTTATATCCATCACTCTCCTGTTCAAGCCAAAATGCAAATTGTGGAAATTGGAAAATGCTTAGTCAGCCCTTACTGCGTTCATTTTGTTTTCTCTCTATTTCTTGTATTTTCCTGCTTGCGTTCCGCTAAATTGCACAGTGACCCCAATACCGCGGCCCTGCAACACAAAGATGCACACATGCTACGCCTGTCTTGTCCCCAAACAGCACTGACAGCCCCTGAAGATACAAGTGAGTCAGTGCTGAACACAGGAAACAATTTATTGTTGCTCCTCTGCAGTTATCCACATCTGGAAGTCAAGATTAGAGGAACCTCATTGATCTTAGTAAGTGCAAGGTATGGTTGAGAAGCAAGGAAAGTGGGGGAGGTTTCATCGAGATCAAGTGATGTTACTAAGAGGGAGAGAGAGGGGATGTGTTGAGACTTCTTTCCACATAGGCACAAATGTTTCATTGTGAACATAACAAGATTGTTATGAAACAACTCTCAACTGACTTCCTGCATTGGCAAACATTCAAAACAGACAATGTCTGCACCGTGCTGCACTGGAGCAGCACAAATAACTGACAATGGAAACTTACAGGCACGTGTCATAGGAAAGCAAAATCATCTTCAAATGCTCTTTACTGTATTTATGAGCGTTTCTATCCCCACCGCAAAAACAAAGTAGAAAAAATAAAGAATTTCAAAAGACGTGAGATCTTGAAGAGCCTCAGAGGGATCTCCACATAGTTAGATTGACAGTAAAGTGGTACATTAGGCTGACACCCAACTAATTTAGATGAACTTGATAAGAGTAGAAGATGCGCCAGTGAGGCATTTGTTAAATAAAACGTATATCACAGAGGTTGCTGTCTGAAAAATCAAACCTATCTATTTTGAGGCTCCGCAGGCAGAAATACATTTATTTATTTCTGTGACAGTGATTTTCAAGTTATTGCAACATTTTTGAAGTTTTCACTTTGAGGTAGAGAATTTATTGTCAGACCTGGCTTCCTCCCCATATGCTGGTCAAGTTACCGCCCCCACACTTGTCACTCATGTTGATAGGCGCTCTTCGGTGAAACAGCTTTCAGCCTGAGGCGTATGTAACTAGTATCTATAAAGTCACTTTATGTGTGAAAAAAAATGCAGTACTCCAGAAAAAAGAAAAAGAAAAAATAAGGAAAGAGTGGTTGATTATATGCCTTATTCAGTGTTTTCTATGTGTTTAAAGTTGCTGCCTTCCCTCTCTCGTTTTAATTTCACCTGTGTTAAGTTCACAGAGGTTACTCTCCCTGTTCTCCTGAATATTCTAATTCAAATCCCCTCACAGCTGCTTACACTTTAATTAGGAGGCTGATATTAGTGTACTGTGTGTAAGAAGCACAGATAATCTATTTAAACCTTTTTTTTCAATAAAATTCAGTGTTCTGTAAGGTCGTATTTGCCTTATCAGTGTTTAAAGACTGAAGCTCTATTCCAAGAACTTGCATTGCCTTGTCCCTTGCAGAATTTTTGAACCAGGAGAAAATATTGGCAAAGGTCAGATAAGCTGTACCAGATGGATTCGATAAAATCTGCTCTCCAGGATCTGGTGGACAAAAAGCTAGCCAGACCAAATCCGATTCAGAAGGTTGTGAAAGTGCCCGAAGGAACTCAAACTTCTATGATCAATATTTCTTTACACATAAAGAAACCAACAACTGTTTTCACTCCTCTTCTTTGGAATTTGGACTGCATTGTATTTACAAGTCATATCACTAATTTTGTGTTATGCATACCAGTCTGGAAATATATTCTTTATATTTTCTTTATTGTTCCAAATTCTGAATGTCAGAGTACAAGTGTTGCAATCAATCTTTTATCTTTGCAGCCACTGACATTTAAATGGGTCCTTTAAACACCTACACTTAGCATGAAACCACTATGTAGCAATCAACTTTAATGAATCATTGGGTAATTGAACTGAGAAAGCTTTCTTTTTATTTATCAGTAAAATTCTCCTAATTTCTATTTCACGTCAGTGCATTTCTATGCACAGAAGATTTCCAATTAGTTGCTATTCTTTTGTGAACACATATTAGACAAAAACACGTGCATATGTTTACGAGAGGTGTCAAAAACACGCACACACACACACACACACATGCACACACACTCCAATATATTCAAATAAACAGGTGGATTCGTTGAGCCTTGAGACTTTACCAATATATATTTTTTTATTGTCTTGACCCTCATAACAGTTGCTGTCTTGATCGTTTGTCTTTGTGTTTAATTGACTTTTGACCACATAATTCTAATTAAGTTTGTTCCTGATCTTTAGGGAGATGAGTCTATGTTTTGTTTCCCAGCTTCGTAGCTGTGTGCCTACTTTTTTAGTACAATGGCCTTTCCAGCTGGTTTACTTCTTTTGATTTGTCCAGTCCCTAGAAAGAGTTTCATTCTGTGGGCATAATTGGTTGTTCAACCACAGTTGAAGCAGCCACCATTTTGTTAGATACTTTACCATGTTTGGAGTGCAGGGAAGATTCATGACAGACAGTGGTTTGGTCCAAACATCTGCAGCAAACATGAAATCACAAATCAATCTCACCACCAAAAGTGCTCATGATTGTTGATTAGTGAATTTGATAATTGCTTCATTTTATTCGTTATTTATGAAGTTTGATATGTTACAATTTATTTTCTCCATCTGCATGTGACACTCCAAAGTTAATCCCTCGATGTAATTACATGTCACTCATCTGTCTTCTTTTAACATTCCTTCACGCATTGAAATATTGATGATTTCATCACACATCTGACCGAGTTCAGCCTAATATATGCATCCAGCTAAGCCATTGATCTGTGGTTTATTTTTGCCTGTTCATGTTGCATCTCTGATGGTTAGTAAAAAATGTCATGTTGACTGTTAATTATTGCAGGGATCAAATCACCTCTGAGATGGAATAAACATGTTGTTGACTGAAAAAAAGGTCCTTTCAATTTGTGCAACAAACCAGCGTCAATGAGTTTGCCCTTACTGTGAAAGTTGCGTGATTTGAAGTGGTTACTTGAAAAATGCTAAATAAGCTGCTTTAATATGGGGCTTTTCAAGCCTAGTTGACCACTTAGAGTAGTTTCACACCTTTAGGCTCTGCTCATACAGACATTCATAGAGCATTTCTTAGACCCGTGTTTTTTCCACCACAAACATTCACCCACAGATGTATGAAATGTGGGTCGCAATGGTGATTAGACTTAACATATCTGAAGGTTACAGGCAGTTTATTGTGTTGTGATAAGGGGGTGACGGAAATCCAATTAATTGAACAGCGTTTTTCTTCCCGTTGCTTTTGAAAATTCTGCTGCTTCTCCAAATTGTGAAAAAGCAAGACAGTAATGGACGTGATTTTCTTAAAATAATCATAATAAGTTAGATTTAGAATGGTGAAGTCATTGTCAAAGGTAGATCTTTTTACAAATCATATGGTACACATCACACCATAAATATTAACCCAAACAAGCACCTTTAATCAAATATTTAAAATGAAGATGATATAAACAGCTGCCCAAGTCATTTTCCAGTTGAGTGCAATGATTTGCCCTCCACATCTTCAGTGTGTGAAACAATAGCACACATAGAGGCTATTAGAAAACGACTCTGGACGCATGGATCCTTGTCAGTTTGTTGTTTTGTGAGTCAGTTTAATTTGGGATTTCCCCCTGACGCTCTCTTGTCCCAGATTTTTACAACTGAAGTAAAATGAAAAAGTTTGCGGTAAAAGCATATCATTCTCTCTCTCAGTTTTTTTTAATAGCCACATGCCCCTTTTGTAGAGATGTAGAATGTAGACAGTGCTTTGAAATGCAGATGAAGTCACATCGTCATTGTATTTGTGCAAGCACATTTTACTCTCAAAGAGCAGAAAGAGAAGAGCAGGACAGTCTTGACAAGACAGGAACGAGAACTAAAAAAATCAGCCTTTTTATTTTTGTAGTGGAAATAGCAAACTGAGGAAAGGAAACAAATTGGGTGTGCCAATCTCGTTCTTGTCAAATGTCTACCAAGATAACCCAACAGGTCTTATTCTCTTTCTATTTTTCTTATAAATAGAAACATTTACCCAATAATAAGTTTTAGATACAATTAGATTCTTGATGTTTGTTTCAGGGTATTGACATATTGATCTTTACAGTCCGCTTTAATTTACCCATTTATTTTTGCTCATGGAAAACAGATACTATTCTAAAAAAACAGAACATCTTTCCTCTCAAAGACTAACAAATACTATGCTAGTCTGCCAAAAATTCAACTACACAGTGCGAATAATATGCAGTCACCTCGTTTTTTTTTTCAAGAGAGAACAGACCCGTCATTTTTTTAATGCAATGCTAAGGAAGATTTTTGGACCTCCGACTTGCAGCATTTCCATGCAGGACTCTTTTTTTGTGTCTGCCCCAAGGTCACGCTCACATGTTTTTTCTGAACTTCTCAAGCAAATCAGCTTTATTTGCCATGATTTTCTACTGCTCAAATAAAATCTCTGATGTGCATATTTTTTCATGTAACAGCTCTATACTGCAATCGCACGAGAGGAGTCAGCGTTCCATTCACTGATCCGTGTCCCTCTGGCTACAATACATATTGTGCAGCTGACTGGGTCTAAGATGGCTGCAGCCACGTGAAGATCTCTTTTTGAATGGAGAAGACCTGGTTATTATTGCGGTTGCTCAGTACAGTGTTGATACTCCAGGGGCTTTTTGTGTAAGACAGAGGAGAGGAGTAGCAGGGCATCCACTAAAATCAGGAATGGAAAAAAGCCATGCCCTCGTGTTTTAGGGCAGTGATGAGTCAATTGCAAAGCCAACAATTTCAGGGATACGCTTCCCTCACAAGATAAATACTAAATTGTGACCTTGGCTCTGAAAATAAAACCCACAGGAAAACAAGTCTTCAATTTCATTTGAACTTGTGGGCACATAACTCATCATCTGGTTACCGCCACCCTTTCTCTTCCTTTCCTTCTCTCCCTTCTGAAAACATCTGTGCCGAGAAGCTGCATGTTATGATATACTGATAGCTTCAGCTTTTGTAAAGTATGATATGATTAAAAACTGCCATTACATACAGAGGAAGGAATCTGGGTGATCTGAATATTTTAGCACAATCTATCTAATGTATCTAACCATTTTCTCTAACTGTATATTCCTGTGAGAGTTTTGACGTGGCTCAGATCAATCTACACTCACACTTATCAAGAGGTGGAATACATCCTGAATAGATTGCTGATCCATCACAATGTTAACTGAGAACAACACAATAAGGCATAGTCTAATCACCCATTAGTGGAACAAACATATCCTTTGGGTTGTGGAATGAAACTACCAGTGAGCCTTTTTTTAAGGTCTATAAATGTCAGTCTGTGATGTCGCTATTGTAAATGAACACTAAGACAAAGCTGATGAGAAAATAAAATAAAAGGACCATCTTTTTTAGTTCTATAACTGCAACTGTTAACAAGCCCCTGTGTCAGGAAACACCTGCCAGCTCAAAGACTGACCTTAAATGATCAATTAAAGTAATCTTTACAATTAGGATGGAAAATGATTTTTTGATATTTTTTCACTTATTCACTATTAGTCGGCATGCATTTTTCAGACAGTACAATTGTGAACACACTCACATGATCAGTTCTTAATATTTTACTCATTCACATGATTTCTCAAAAATACTGAAAGAACCAATGCAAAATAAAGCCTAAACTTGTATGGATCCGAGGATATTAAATATCGATTTCAACATTATGATGGATCCCAGAGGCAGAAAAGAAATTTCATTTGAAAGAACATATTTAATTTTGAGCACAAAGATCATACCTGCTGGCACAAATCAATTAGCTGTTCCTCATCTTCATCGCTATCTGAACCTCAACAAAGATAATGATCGGCTCCATCGCTCAGGCAGAGGGAGTTAGGCTCGTACTACTAAGATCCTTCCTATGAGGCTTTGATTAGAAATAGGCAGAAAATGATAAACGATGTAAATATGGCCTGCAGATGAAAAAAAAAAAAATCAAATAAATGCACGATTTCATGGAATTTGTTGAACTTGTTACCTAAAAAAAAAGGAGACTTCACAGACTAGTCTAGAAACATTTTGGGGAGGGGTTTTCATGACTTGGTGGAAGTGATCAGTCAAGAATGAGTGTACAATTGGTTCCTAATTTGATTTTAAATCTTCAGAATAATTATCAGTCTGCTGTAGGAGTATTTTTGTATTAAAATACCATGTAAATGATCAGATTCTAAGTATTTTAAATAGGTTCGCTACTAAAATTCAATTGTAACATGAAAAACAAAAAACAGAAAACAACCTTGGTTGGTTAAAAAACCTACTGAGCCCCGCAAGGGAAATGGAGAATAGACCTAATGATAAATGGATCCGACTTACTTTTGTGAGATCTCGCAAAATTGTCTATATTACGGGTCAATCCTAAGGCATATAAAACAACTCCTGCTATGGAGGACAAACTCATATGGAGATTTATAGATTTTTATTTTGTGCTTGGCGTAAAACTATAAACGCATTGGATAAGCGCTGGATGGAAGACAGAGTTTCATAATAGTAAGAGATAACTTTAATTAAGTTTTTCACTCACTGGACACATAGAAACCAGTGTTTTATGCAACCTTGTTGTGTTCCTTGTCTTTGCTTATGCATAATATCCTCTTCTGGGACATCTCTTGACTGCAAGAAAACATTGTAAATCACCCCCCTTCTCTTGCCCAAAAAACCTTGGATGGCAAATTTTGCATAAACTTAATAAACAAAATAATTTCACCCAAACAAAATCAACAGCTGGCAACAAATGTAGTCAGCTCTTGAAAAAAGTAAGTCTGAATTCACTTATTATATTTGAAAGTTGTTTCTATTTTCCTCTTTTGGTGTGGGCCAATGTTGCTCTTACCATCAACCTACAGAAACCCATGAATTGTATTTGACTTTAATACTGATGTCTGTCTTTAAACAAGCCTTATGAAACAAGCAAACTGAGGGAAATGTTTAAAAGATAGTAAATGTCAAACCAACTTTAATTCATTCACCTAAAAAGAGACACCAAATTGAAACTGGTTTTCATGGATGAATCCTTCTGACTCAGAGTTAGGGGCTGCATGCATATTCAAGGGGCAATTGCAATACTCTACTAATTATAAACATTTAGTTTTCTTGGTTGCAGGACAGTTTCTGACATTATTTGTGTGCCTTACACAAGAGTTTCTGATTTGCAGCATAACATCGCGGTTCTATGTCTCTAAACAATTTTGAAAAACAAACTGCCGGGTGATTTAACATTCTGGGTCTGATTAATCACATCATCTTGTAGAACTGTTGTGCTTCCTTTCTAACTATGCATCTTACACAGTGAAGCATGTGTTCTTTGACTTTAGATGAAAAAAAATGTAAACATGTCTTGTGATCATCTCACACATCAGGTACATCACGCTGCACTCAAACATGCTGCAGTCAGGACAAACTGCTGGGGACAAACTGCTATGGACACTTCAACTTTGACCTATTCTCCAACTCCCGGATGAAGAAATGATCCTGTGTTTCCAGGTGGAAAGTCAGACATCTGTGTGCTGTATATGGAATGAAAGGTTCCCTGCTGCCTGCGTGCTGCCATTGGATTGTCACTGCTGATCATCACACTGACCATTGATTTCCAACAGGAAAACTACACACAGATATCACAATGCATTTACCAAAATGTGCCTAAGTCCCTCTTTCGTGAATCTGGCCTACCTGCTGAGACACTGAATATCCTTTAACTGGTAGGCACGTGTTTAGAAGAAGAAATACTTCCTTCTATTATTTTAAGAATCAAGCCAAGCAAATGTCAAATGTTAAAAAAAGGGAAAAGAAAGAGGGCAAGTGGGTGGGGGTTGGGGGACTGTCACCTTTATGTTTCCACAGCAGTTTTTCATTGAAGTCAGTCTCAGAGGGAAAGTGGTAAGGAAAACATCATTATGTGGGGGGGAAATGTACCAGTAATAAACCCAAATGGCACTGAGAGGTGCAGTTGTCAAGCATGATAAATAGCACCTATGCATTCTGAATTTGTTTGGTGCCCTTGACATGTTGACTCTTCCTCCTGAGGGCGGCCTCTTGTCTGCTAGCGGTGGCCTGAAGCACAAACCTTAACTTCTCCGTCAGAGGCTCAACACTGACGGGACAGAGGCAGCGCTGAAATTGCCAGGACATCTGACTCATAGGGATTGAATTATTTCCAGTTGAGGTTAAAATGAGCAACAAACGTTCCAGCCTGTTTTGTGAAAGAATGATATGGCATGGCCATAGAGCAACATAACGCATAATTAACCTCATTAACCTCATGGGTGCTTTTCTGAGAAAACTTGATGCCTTACTTCAACATTCACTTATCTGATCTTTTCTCCTTTTTTTAAATCAGAATCATCAAAGCCCAGAAAGCTTTCTGACGTCAAAATGCAATGTGTCTTATAGTCCAACTCCCTGGAAATGCAGTGTGTATACCAAAAGGCGTAAAGATAAACAGACAATTAAGCAGCAGACCTGCCCTCCATCATTTGAAAAATTCAAGCAGCAGTGTTTAATGGAATCACACTAAGACGCATCATGATGCCTCAAAATGCATTAAAAAAGTGATAATCGATTACATGGTTAAAAGCAGTTGAGCAGAGCAGGAAATTAACTTTTGCATTCATAATGAAATCATTTACTAATTGGTTGTTAGACAGGTGAGTTGAAGACACACTGTGTTAGCACAATAAGCATTACTTATGGCTAGAAGTCCTGCTGTGATAACACAGCATCTGCAGATAGGACATCCAGCTGGGATGGATTGAGCGCACTGTCTGTAGAAGGAGAAGCTATAAGATGAATCTTGGAGCACTAAATTCAGTACTTAACTTTAGATATATATGTAATCTTATAACCTTTAACTTGGCAACAATTCCTTCTATTTAGCATTGTTTATCCATATCAGACTAGCAAGCGCTTTCAAAACAAATGCAAAATAAATGAAATGGAAACTGATGTAGTCTGGTGTACTGCTGTGAAATAGAATCCGCAAAATGTGTCTCGAGTTCGGGTTGAGGGCATGAAAACGGTAAAATGGATGATTACAGAGAAGGCGAATTACATTAGTGTGTCGAATTAAAGGGACGTCTGGTATATCCAGCTGAGATAGAAGCAAAGACCCTGGGTAAGAAGGCGGGGGGTGGCACAAGATGAATCCAAAAGACATGGACAAAGATACTATGTGTGAGTGAGGGGGGAAAAGGATGGAGAATGAGAGAAAAAATGAGACATCCTGCTAAAAATATCCCAGATTCTATTTTTTTGTCTGTTGTTGGCCATAGAAGATGTGATGTGAGCTGAATTAAAGTTTTATGTACAGAAAATGCATTGCATCCTAAGAGGAATGCCCTTTCCAGATTCTCTGGTTGAGGCTTTAGCTTGCTACTGCCCAGCGAAAATAAAAGATGAAAATGAGCAATCAAAACAAGAATAAAAGAGAATTAAATGACACAATGATGTCTAATGAAGCTTAAACTTAGAAACTCCCATTCTAAACCCATTACTTTGGTCAATGTTTGACCAGTGGCGGTTTCCCATTGTTCCTTAGGAAAAACTGAAAGGACTACGATGTTTCTTCTTTTTGCACTTCTGCTCTAAAACAAAGCAACCTTTTGTAGTAGTAATGTTCAAAGAGAACAAAAGGAAGGCCTCAAGACAATGCAAACAATGCTGTTTTTAAGAAAAAAAGAATTCATGAATATTTTCCCCCGTCACAAAATGCTTTCAAACTGTTTGTTAGGCCTTCAGGATACACACAATACGTTTAGATGAGAACTGCTGACTGCAAACAAAACCTTTTTGTTCACATTGCATGTACTACACTGTACCCTTCATTTTCCATTCCTCTAAGTAAAAGATGCCTCAGTCTAAAAGTATTGCACCTTAACATCTTAAGATTGTTCACGCTGACGTGAAGAGGTGCCATTCCCAATGTCCCAGAAACAGAACAGACATTAAGCATGATCTTTCCGGGCTTGAAAGAGTTTAAGGTACAAACAATAGTGGTGCAGCCTTGAAGATATTTTGGGAGTCAAACATTAAGGACGTGCAAGTTTCTGCTGTGTTTCCAGAGTCATGTGCAGCACTGCAGGTAATATCTGTATTTCCTAAAAAGACGTAATGGAAAATTCCATTTCCCCTTCAGGTGATTTTGGCATTCCTACACTTCTGTATATTATGTCTTTTAAAATCTACATATCACTGCCATTGCATCAATTAAAAAAAAAAAATTCGGATTTCATTAACAGCTCATTCTCATTAATTTAAACAATATTGTTCTGATTCTCCTTGATACTCCTTTTTAGTTGTATGTAATGTTTTTTTGTCCCACTTCAGTTAACTCAAATATAGTAATGATTATTTATAAGCTGTTATAAGCCGCTTAACTGCTTCTGCAAAATGGAGATACTAAGTAGAATGTAGATATGTGATTATACAGACAATAATGTCTTCAACATTTAGTTTTACGAATTTTGTTATGAGGGTTGCTTTTTCTGTCACAGCCTGTTCTCTTCAGCATGAATTAGTTTGAACGTGAGAAAAAACCCAATGTGCAACTTTGTGCTCATGGAAATGACAGTTACTTTAAATGTGATTCCGCTGACTACCATGAGGGGCTGCCTCTCATCTCTCACTTCAACACCCTGATTATCTTCTGAAAGTTATTCCCTTGTAGCCAACAACAACTCCTGAAAAGGAGAACTGCCTGGGTTGATTGATATGGCACAGAGCCAATAGCTGTAACAATCCCCAAGTTGTCATTCAGCAGTGAAGTCACCATATTTGTTGTTATTCCTTTAGAAATTCATAATAAACCGGAGCTTTCAGCTTTGTGTTCAGCACCATGGACAACACATTGAGCATTGAAAGTAACTGTGCATCACAGGCAAAGCTTGCAGTTGTTTTTGCAAATATATGTGCTGATAACTCTCCAGCAATAAGAGTTGCTCCACATCTGACTGTGGAAATAAATTCCTGAGACAATCTTGTTAAGCTACCTGACCACCTTCCCAGTGGAGCAACTTCCTCAAGAAGGATATGTTCTGGACAGAAGATAAGCCCCCTTGCCCATAACTTGCTGAGTTGATCAGATATGTCATTGTCCCTTTCCAAAAGAGTCGCATTGCTAAATCCTGTTAGAACATGCCCATGACACAGATATATCCACCTGATTTGCTGGTCCAAATATACTAATGTGGTGCCATAATATTTATGTATTTCCATCAAAGTGTGAGGGTGGATAGAATTGGTTGGGATGTGTTCGCTTTCACATCTTTCAGTGAAATTAACAGACCCAATACCAACCGCAAATCTCCAAAATGGACAGTGTCACATGAAAAAAAAAAGGGAAAAGTACTCTCTAGTGGGTGTAGTCTTTTGTATAACTCTGAAGACATAAATTAAACATCAAATTAATGATGTGACTAGGGTTACATCCATATAGTATGTAGTGTATTGAAAGATCTATTTTTCCTCCTATATTAATGCATCCTTGTGCATATCAAATTTTGTGTGAATCTCCAAAGTGACTGTCAAGAAAGTTCCAGTAGAACTGATAGACTGTCAACACCAGGGAAGGAAGTAACATGGGCTCATCCAAAACATTGTATTAATTATGAGAAAGTCTCACATAAGCCCCATCATGAGAAGACAGTGGATGAATCAAGTTGCTGCAGATCTACCTGCTAATCTTCTCTGACAAGAAGAGAGCATTCCTTTATTCACTGAACATCCACTCAGACTCTAAGCCTGGTGTCACGAATAAAGAGAAGCAAATAAGTTTAACACTTGGATCTCATGGGTCAGTAACACTGAGAGGGCTGACTAAACATAGAAGTGGAAGAAGAAGACTGTTCTGGGTATCAAGGAAAATGGTCAACTAACCACCTTGACAGTGAATTTATCCAGAGGAAGACCTGGAAACCATATTAAAGGTGTTAGAAGCAACAAACCGTTACAGCACAACAGAGTAAAAGCAAGAGCACGTAAAGTTAAACATCTCAGCAGCCTTTTCCTTTCCAACTATCTAATCAGATAGCTCTTATATTGCAGGGACCAGAATATACACTGCGGTTATAAGAGCATTTCTGTTCATATGAAGCAGACTGTACTCCAAAGGAAGTCAGTCCTTAGTCAAAGAAATATTCTGACAGAGTAGGATCTAATGGACATTTTACATCAACCCACAAAAGACATTGATAGGATCTTAGAGGACCATCTCATCTGTAAGGTCTGACAATAATGGACAAAATGGTTTTTAATCATGTCACATGCAAGGTACTGTTGCATATATTGAGTTTCATGTAAACTGGGGAGGGTTCAGACTCTTAGAGTTGCCATTGCTTCGAGGATTCAATTACCTTTGAAGGTCAAGATCAAACCCTGAAAGCAAAAATGTTTATGGAACAAGTGAGCCCAGCATGGAAGGCGTGTATACTTGGTTGCTCCGAAGGTGGATAGGCAAGCACAACGGCATCCTCACAAGACAGAATACTGCTGTCCTTTGCAGATCAAAACAGCACAAACAGAATGAATAAGAAAATATAGGTGGTTTAAAAGTTTTAGGTGTTGGGAAGCCAAATCTGGGACAACAATCCTTGAAAAATGGAGAGAGGGTTATGGGTGTCATATTGGCAGCTTAAAATTATCTTCATAGATTCATAGATCATTCGGTGACAAAATAACTCACTTTAATTTTTCGGTCTTAAAGCATGAGTTTTACATTGCACTGCAGTTTCAAAAGTATTTGTGGTAGACAGAACCACATTCCTTTCAGCATGACGTTTTTGCTGTTTCCTTATTATATTATGCAACTAATGGAATTGCACCAATCAAGTTATTTTTCAGCCTGTTTATTGCAGTGTTATATTCAGTTATAGTATTTTGTTGGCCCTTGTATTGTCCTTGAGCGAGGCTCAGCCAAGCGGAATAAGAGATTTTTATGTGGAGAGGTTTGCATTTCACACAATGCCATCAATCATATCAGAGAGTAAGGAATGCTGATCAAGAACTATAACATAAAGGCAGACTGTCGCAAATTATATATTTCTGTAAGAGTTTCAGCGGTGTTCATACACTCACATTTGTGATTTAATTCCTGTTCAGTCGGCTGTTCAAGTAGTGGGGCAGGAAACTATAGAACAGTGCTGTATATACAGGATTTTAGTTTAGCAAGGTGTCAAACTAGGCTTTGGTGTCAAGTAGTGCATTGGATCATTGGTTGGACTATCAACAGATTTTCCCCAGATTATCTTCTATGAGTATTCATCCATCAAATGTCCACCACTTATTAGGGGTTGGGTCACGGGGGCAGCATACGGAGCAGGGAAACCCAGACTTCCCTCTCCCCTGCCACTTCTGCCAGCTCCTCCGGGGGGGCCAAGGCATTCCCAGGCCAGCCGAGAGACATAGTCCCTCCAATGTGTCCTGGGTCTTCCTCTGCAGGGAGGCGACCTCACCAGGGAGGCGACCAGGAGGCATCCTAATCAGATGCCTGAGCCACCTCAACTGGCTTCTCTCAACAGGAGAGCAGTGGCTCTACTCTGAACCCCTCCCGGATGGCCAAGCTCCTCACCCTATCTCTTAGGGAGAGCTCAGCCATCCAGCGGAACATACCCATGTCAGCCGCTTGTATCCGCAATCTCGTTCTTGCGGTAACTACCCAAAGTGATCATAGATGAGGGTAGGAATCTAGATCGACTGATAAATCGAGGGCTTCACTGTTAAGCTCTGCTCTCTCATCATCACGACAGACCGGTACAGTTCCCTCCATTACTGCCGCCACTGCGCCGATCTGCCTGTCACTCTCCCGCTCCATTTTACCCCCATTCGCAAACAAGTGGTACTGTGGTACTTGAACTTCTCCACTTGGAGATGGACATCCGCCGTGACCCGGAGGACGGACCCTTTTCTGGTCCATACAAGTTATGAACAGAATTGGAGACAAAGGGCAGCCTTGGCAGAATCCAACCCTCACTGGAAACGAGTTCGACTTACTACCGCCGATACAGACCAAGCTCTGATTGTTAGGTCATACAGAGACCTAACATCCCGTAACAAAGGGCCTGGTTTCCCATATTCCCGGAGCATCCCCCACAGGATCCCCCAAGGGATATGGTAGAATCGGAAGGGGTACCCATGTTGCCTCTTAAGGCTGGGCCTGGTCGGGGCTTTATGGGTGAAAGCCTGGCCACCAGGCGCTCGCCAATGTGCCCCACCTCAAGGCCTTGCTCCAGAATGGCACCCTGGTGGCCCGTATCCAGGTGAGGGAGCACTAGGTTCATTTAATCATCAGGGGTCTTTGGGCTGTGAGCAAATGACCCTATTTCAAAGCCAAATAAGAGCTACTCAGACTTAATTTTTATAGACAGGAGGGGGGTTAACCCTGGTATACTTTTCTTAAAATGTCTTTTACCAACACCAACAAATTAGCTTGAAAATTATGACATTATTGTTCTTCTTTTTTTGTATTTAAGAAAATGCTGCCACTTATTAAAAAAATTGAATGAAGAAAATATTTCTTTTGCGTGGTATTCTGCCATATATCAACTTTTTTCAGATATAGAAATGATCTCTGCACATATTACACTTCTCCCTCAAAGCAGTGCTGGGAATGTAAATCTTTTAACACCGTATAAGTGACATTTATTTTCTCATCACTGAGGAACTATAGCAAGAAAATGAATGACCATGAGCCACAAAGAAAAACCTAGAAGAAATACAGTGTGGGTGATTAAACCTTCAGAATCTGTTTACAAGCCAATAGAGCAACATTTCAAACTGAAAAACAATTGGCGTAATGTAATTTTCTTTTTTTTCACTATATTAACACTTTTATATTTGATGAATGTCAGGAAATGCCATTCGAGGTTTTTTTTGGGAATAAATGAAGACAAAGAAACACTGAAAAATGTTACATTCAGCTGAAGTGATCAGATGCCGTAGCCAGTAAAGCAACTTCACTTGATTGTTTTAAATGGAATCTACATTAGCTATGACTTAATACACACCACACTCCTGAGGTTCAGTTTGTAGACTGAGTTGCATTGTGGGTATTAGACCTCAGTCACATGGCTAATTTTCAGGCAGAAGCATGTTATTGTAGAACACTAATAAATGGTAATACTTGCAAACTAAGTTCACTAAGTCCATTTAGGTAATATTTTGTTCTTAAGATGTTTCATAACTAGTTTTTTATAAGGAATTATTTATGTGGAGTACAAGAAAAAATACAGTTGCAAAGAAAACACCCCAAAGGAAACAAAAGAGGAGCAAACGAAGAGAATTTATAATCATCATTTATAGTTCATGGTCATTTTTCCTCATAGTCATTCCAAGTACAGGTCTGTGGAAAGCAGAATTGATGGACAGAATGACAGAACAAACACAGAACAGTTGAAATGGAGACTTACTTGAGCTAATCCCCTCTGGGATTTTGTGACAGCCCAAGCACACATTTGGACAGTCTTAATAATACCACTTGGAAAAAACACATACAGCAGGTTTATTTATTCTAATCATTGTCTTCATCCATTATCACTTATCTTGTTGGTCTTCATTCTCTCTCATTTAAGTCAGGATTGAGGAGGAAGGCAGTGATTCTTAAAAGAGAGCCACACAAGTTGTGAAGAAACACGTCTTCACTGTCAATGCCAATGTAGTTTTTGGGAATGGATAGGCTATTACTGGTCCAGGATTATCTATCTCAGCTTGGCATTTGTATAAAAACTATATAGGAACACATGTAAAAACAGGGAAAGAGGGGTCAAATTATCGTCCAACTGAAAAAAGCATGTCCTCATAAAATCTTCTATGTCTAGCAACACTTATCAACACTTACATCTTCTTTTTGTCTTTTGAAATTTTATTCCAAAATGGTAGAGGAGAAGTTATAGTTTGCATCATCTATACAACAGGCTATAAAACACCACTTTGTCACAGTCCAGAAAGCACATATAGATGTGGTTGTACTGTATATAAACATAGGTACTGTAATAAGATAATTTTGCGTGCATGGCTCCGCTTATTGAGAGGATTCTGAGTAAACCTCCTCCTTAGAGATCACACAATGTGAAAACAAAGGCCTCCACAATTCTTTCTGGCACAATTGACATATTCTTTTAAAATCAAAGTCTTTGAGAGATTGCCATCCATTCTAATCTTTGCACTGCAGGAGCACAGCCAACCAGGTGTTAGTCTTTGCCGGACATCACTGCCTCTCAGTGAATACTTTGGCTGTTTTCTGAATCCTTGGTTTCACTGTCGCCTGCTTATTATCTTCCTTTTCATCCACAGTACATGTTTGGCAGATGTGTGTAAGTATTTATCTATGGTTTGTGCCATTTTCTCCAGAAAAAGTCTCAACAAGACAAACACAGGCGATGTAAATGCAAATGTCAACTTTGTAATGCTGAACCTCCATTTGCAAAGTGCATCTATGTTCCTCTGTTTACCAGAAACAATAGAGTTAGATCGCATCATCATGGCCAAGGAACTAGTCACAACGGGTTAATGTTGTTGGAGCGACATGTTAGATATGTGTCTAGTCTATTTTCAAGTGTTCACCATATCCATTTTCCCATTTGTCTCTTGTCTCGTACACATTGCATCCTTTCAGTCTTTAGTCTTGAGAGTGGTTCTTCTTTTCCTTTTTTCTAGACTTTTGCAGAGTTTTGAATAGTTGGAAAATGACTAAATATCGTTCATCTTTGTTATTACACTGTACATATGTTGATGTCCTGATTTGTCTTTTTGATTGATCTTCAAGTGGTCTAGTGAAGACCAAAGCTTTGACAATCACACATAGTACTCCTTATCCTTATTCTTCTTGTTCTTGTTTGAGGTCTTTGTGGTGTTGACAGGTTTCTCTTTGACTATAGTGCCATTGGATTGTGCTGAGTTGCTGATGTAGTTGCGGCTCTCATCTACATGGTACGAACCTTCATCTCTGTTTCGATATTTGTACATAGCATAAAGCAAGATTAAAATACACAGAGCAGCTGCTGCTACGATGCCAACCACCATCCCTGTAGTGCTGCTGGACTCCCGGAAGACCTCTGATGTGCCTGGGTGACCCTTCGGTCCAGCACCTGTAGGATTGGCTGCAAGGAAGACAGAGATATGATTACCATATCAAACTCACTATCTTTTAACATCTTACACCTTTATAACAGTAAATTAATCAATATTTCAAGCTGCATGTGCAGGTCATATTATCAAGATTAGATTATACTTCAGACATCATGAAGATGTAGACATGATTCTTACCAAATGGAGGAGCATGCAGTTATACAATGGGGAGACAACAATGCACAATGTACATTAATGATACAGAATGAAATTGCACACAATGATGAAGATCCCTGTAAAATTCTTTCTCAGGTAAATTATATAACTGAACAGAATTTGATTTTTAGATGTTTGAGAAGCCCACTTGAGTGACAGCTAAAACTGTCAAAATGGTCTACTGATGACACCTCATGAGAATTCTCTTGAAAAAACTCAAAATTCTTGTATTGGCTGTCAAAAAAAATTCTAAAACTGACTATGCAAATTTAACAGAAATTCCCCACAAAACTGGAAAACCTGTCTATATATAAAAAAAGAAACGAATGGAAAAACCAAAAGAACCAAATAACTTTGGCTAAGAAAACATACACACAAACAAAGACAGTAGTAAAATGCAGACTCTTATTAATTCTATAAAGCAATAATTTCCCTCCAGAAGAAGCTGCAGCACACATAACGAATAGTTCATCAACCTATGCCGACACCCCGATAAAGCTAGGTGTCAGTTTCCAGATTTTTAATCAGCAGGCACTCCTCCATCGCCTTCACACTGCAATAGATCTAATTCTGGATACAACTGGAAAACATTTACTTGTTGGGAAAGCCAGGTTAAAAAAAGAGAAAACAACAAGACTGTGAAAAAAAGGGGGAGAGAGGGATCTGCTATCTCCAGAAGCAAAGCTGACAAGACAACTAATGTGTGAATGATTAATAGAAGAACACAGTTTAAAACTTATTACATTAGCTCATTATATGTTTTATACCACAGTCATGAATGGGAAGGCCACTTTTCTTTCATTCACGATATAACCGAGCACAGTTATCCATGGTAACTGTCTCTGAAAGAAACAATTCTTCAGTCGAATCAGCATATTTTGCTAAGCTTGTACCTTATTCTGTTTACAAAATGTGGCCTTTTAACCAAGCACATTCTGAAAACGCATCAGATCCCTGTTTGCAGTCCTCTTGGCAGATTTATCATTCTGTTTTTTGGAGCATTCATGCTTTCTATTTATGGCTTCTTTGTTGCAGTTTTTTTAAAATCCAAGCATTGAACCATGTAAGAGTAGGAAATGCGAAGAGTATGGTTACATTTAATTTGAGGAAAAAAACTAACTGAAGGTTGTTGTATTTAGGAAAAATTGATGTCTGGATCTTTACTCCCCAATTAGGCAAAGGATCAATGTGCTTAGTTAAGATAGTTTAAAAATACCTATGTAAAGATGCAGGTACTGGCACAGCACAGAACGTTCTACACACACTTCTATCATTTTTACACAGAGGGAGGCTGTAAATGTGCTGTGGCATAGGAAATCCCATATTTTAAAGTAATGGGCCTCTCCCTACTTAATATGAATGATATTCAGACTGGTCATTGCAAGATTACTTCAGTCGTTGATATTTTTATTAGCTTCAACCTTAAAACTAATATGTTAAGTGTTTGCTTTACAACTAAACTTGATCCTTTCAAAAATTCTACTGGCAAATAAATCTATGGATAGTTTTAATGGGATGAATTTAGGATCTGCTTCTTGGGGTCATATCTAAAATACAAATATGATTCAGTTTTTTTATGCTCTATGTGTCTAAAACCAGCTCCATGTTTTCAGTATTTTAAACTAGATCTCAAGACTTTTCAGCTTACCACAACATTGTATTAATTTAAACTAGTAATTTCATCATGATTTGCACTTCACTGTGTTTGTGACGAGTTAGGCCACCATTCAGAAGAAGTTGTGCTCTAAATCACAGGAACAGAAGCTAATGACATTCATAGTAACTACAGTATTTATTTTACTCAAGTGAGAAAGATGTTACTTTTTCCAATATTTTTTTTTGTGTTGAATTAATTAGAAATGTGCTGTTCTTCTTGTCCTATTTTACAGTACAAGGTTAAGAATTTGCCATTCCAGTCATAGTACAGTACTGTCTGATTCTTCATTTCCTCCCCTCTTGTGTCTTATTAATTCATGAGGGTTTTATTTACTGTTTAATTATATTTTTTCATCCTCATGACTGACAGTTCAGTGTTTAGACAGGCACTGCTGTGAATGGGGAAATACTAGCTAATTACCAGCATAGATTGCAGACATCTCTGTTTATACGTAATCTTGTCCATGTAAGACTAAAGGCCATTATAAGTGTAAACTGTAAAGGGCAAAAGTCCTCTATAGTGTCTGTCAGGAGGGGTGATGCTGCTGCTCTTCATTGACATGTTTTCCTCCACGGTTGGACTGATCAACAGCCCAAGTATGCTTCCAGTGCCAGCAGACATTCAAGGACAAGCGTAGAGTTCCACTAGAGGATTGAGTGTGACTGAGCGTTGCAACAGATTAGCTCTGCTTGTGACAAGCCCACTTATCCTTGCAGACAGGTGTGAAGAATGCCCTCGGCTTGTGGGCCAAAGCCACTGGTTGACTCGTCCCCAGCATGTTTTTGTGCGGACGTTTATGGTTATTTTCATATTTACTATCAATCCTCTTTGAGTCAAAAGGTTGAAATAAGGATAACATGGATGGAAGAAAAAAGCTCTATCTGCAAATTGGATGAGGTGTTCGTGGCTCCTGTGGTAAGACAGAGCTGAAAAAGTTTAGAAACTTCACCTCGATGTAGCAGGTTGAGGTTCTGGGGTGAGCCATGTGACTGAAGTACCACTGTGTGCCATTTTCCCCTGTATGATCTAACACCTCCAGCTCTGGGCTTTGTTATTTCCTCCTGCCTGGATCTGTTGATTGGCTCCCCACAGGCTGCATTCACACAAAGGCTTTAAACTCTCAATCAACTGACCAAGAATGTTTATTTTTTGCTGGCAAAGTAAGAAAAATGATGAATAAAAGAAAAAGTAACTATGCAATAATTCATGCTTCTTTCTGGAAAACATTGAACTAAAATCTTAACAAAGATGGCTGAATAGTAATCAATAATTACCACTGCATTAAGGCAGGTATTGATTATCTTTTTTTTGTCTGAAATGACAAGCACTTATTTTAGCTTATTAGTTCACAGCTAGTCTCAGCAGTCACTGTCAAACAGACATCAAATGGGATCTTCAACAGTTCACTAGATCACCTTGTGACGTATCTCATTTGTTACCTGAGCTTAGGAGAGCATCCTGACCTGCTTTTCCTCAGGAAAAGTAATATGTTCGCCACAAGGCCTTCAAGACCTCATCATAAGGACCTCAGCAAATTGCATCTGCCTGTCAGTTCATTAGCACTCCATCACCTCAGAATGAAGGCACATAAACTGCGAAAGAAATAGCGCCTGAAACAAGTGTTTAAAATGATGGCTGCTCTCATACGCTCTACTCGAGCGTACCCATGGGTAAAATTAGACATGATGGAAATGACCTTAAAGTGGCAGTGGGCTTCATGGTGGCTCAGCAGGGATGCACTTGTGAAGGGATGGAGGTAAACTCAGGGGAGGTTAACTTTTGAAGAATTGCAGTTGTGTAAAATCTGCAAAAATAACTTTCTCCTCTTTATCTTAACCCAGAGTGAGACTTATGAGTAAGAGGCAGAAGTAGAGTTCAGGCCAGTGCATAATCCTTGCCGTTTTCTCTCCAAGGACAACAATTAACATTTCATCTGCTCACAAACCAATCACCTACAGCAGAGGTTTTTGCAAAAAGAGATGTAGAATTATTCTTTTACAGCAAACTGGCAAAGAGGGGCTTATACAAAACCTGGACGCACAAAGATTGGTGCAACAAATAAAACAGCCTGGATGAGAGTAAGATTGACCATACAAAGAGGAGATGAGCAGCCCAACGATGTGAAGGCTAAGATTGCTTTGACTTGAAGCATCCGTCTATTGTGAGGTTTATGTGATAGCATCTGTCCTTTTAATCTCCCAGGATTCTTTAGTATGAATACGTGAGCTCACCTGGCAAAGATATCAAGTAACATGTCATTTGAAAGCCTGATGTGATTCTCCTTCTTTTGCCTGATTTCCTTTTTTCCTATATGTACTCAACAAGAGAAATGGGATCAGAGATTCCACCCTGTCAAGTAAGATTTGGATAAATGGTTCACTTCAAAGACTATTTTTCCTCATTTGTCTCCAGTGAGAGGGTTCATTTGTTTGGTAATTTGTAACATATTGAACAGGTTGATGGAGGCCATGGATGAAGGAAGACGCGTAATAGTAGAGGAGAGAGATGGTGCTTCAGGTGTGTTTGTGACGCCTGTTAAGAGGTAATGGAGCAACCAGAGCTACTCAGAATATATTGAATGGACAGAATGGGCTTGACCTTTCATTAACTGTCAGTGCTACTTGGTCAAAAGCATTTATTTAGAGAAGAGGAGAGAGATGAGAACCAGGCTTTTCAATAAATGGATTACCATGACAGCGCTGCATTTAAATTTCAGGCAAATTGGTTGAAAGGATAAAGTGATTTTTAGTTAAAAAAGGTGACGTTGGGAGATTTTGTGTGAAGCTGGCCTCCACAACCCGCAGCAGCTTATAGATATGAGCAGTGCATCGCGCATCTTTGGGAGCTTAAGGAGGTGTGCCTGTGGGTTGCTTTCAGATCTTCCCAGGCTTAGTTGGCTTGCTTGGTGACACACTGCTGTTATTCAGTAAGATTAATGTTATACTATCTTCTTATTTCACATATCCAGCTATAATCATGAGCTGTCAAAGCCGCCATATTGTAGGGGATCAGTCTGAAGATTGGTCACTGTATCAACGGCAGAAGAGTGCCAACGTTTATTAAATCCCTGCTCTCTCTTTAATTATCTTAGTGTCCTCAAGAAGTGATGCAAGCCATCCTATACTTGAGACGTGTTGGCAGCATGCCACGTGATAGCATGTGTGTGTGAATCTGAAGTGGCCCAGCTCACGCTGATGATGGATGATTAGCTGAGAGCTGACTGAGCATGAACAGGAAGGGGAATTATTAAAAGGTGTTTGATTTATCCCAGTTAAAGGTACGGTGCCGTTTAAGTCTTTGTCCAGAAGGGTTCCACAAAGGAAGGCAAGATGACAAAAGAGGGCCAAGCTTACCTGGTTTAATGGCAAATGTTTTGAGTTCATCTCTTGATCAGATTCTTAAAACATCAGGTTATACTCTTAATTATCTATATTTGCATCATATGTACACTGGACCTGAATTTATATGTTGTTTTAGTTATGAGACAAGATTACACAACCATTGCAGGTATTTTCTTCAGCAACTGTATTCTTCTAAAACAACTGATCGGATAACCATGCGCTATTTCCAAGCACTTCGTTTTCTTAACTGACCGTTGGCTGGGGTGCTTTTCTTCTCATGGTTGAGCAAAGTCTACTTAAGACTTATATACAGACACATTGTGGCAGCATCAATGTCATCATGCCAAAATGATGTGATGTAGAAAAAATAACAATAACTGGAAATATAAATATGCTGGGATCAGTAAAGAAAAAGACAGTAAGTGTGAAATCCTGTTTTCTCTCAAAAATCATTACGGTTAAATAAGGATGCAGAGAAAAGGACTTGAATCGGCCAATCCTGTGTGAAGAAGTGAAGAAAACCAATGCCATAGTATAGAGTATTTTGAAAAATAAAAGATATTTCAAGGTAATCACTGTTTTATGACTAACCATCTCAGCTCAAAGCAGTTAAGAATGCTGTCTGCTGATATGTAAGGTGCACATAACTGTATTCAGCAAAAGAAAAAAAGAACAAAAAGAACTCCAGCAGAGTATGATTGAATAACTATTAAATATGGGCAGTGACCTCTGCAGCCATCACAGTACTCTTAATGTTTCATTAATCTCACAGCTACTTTTAAAACAATAATTTACTCTATTTTTCCGCATCTGGGTTCATACCAGTCACAGCCATAGAATTAAAGAGAGGATTCAATTGGAGTTTGATTTATTGGTTAACTCTACATATTGTTTCCACACCCGTGAATTTAATCTATTAAAACAAATGCCAAATACATTAGTATCCACTAATGTCACAGCGGAATGCTTGAGGACAGAAAATGATGAGAGGGCATAGAGTGAGAAGGAAACTAGAGATGATTAACCTTGACCTGCCTTTGGGCAATTCGAAGTGAAGGGCTACTGGAGCTGAGAACAAAAGCACTGTGATATTATTTTGAAACACAGGGGAATGTGGAGTCAAAAATGCACTGGTGCTGCTGGTATGTGTCAAAGGGACCCTCTTACATTCACACAAATTGTATTTGTATTGTTCGTGTTAGTACCTCTTGAAAAAATAATGATTGTGGGATGGTAGATCATTTAAAGTTCAAACTTATAAAAGATACACATCCATCTGAATTGTGCAATGCCACGTGAGGTAAGCATTCTACGTCTTCAAATTCAGTGCATAGAGAAACTAGAGAGAAACTGGGATCAGAGAATCAAAAGATCAGAAGAAAGACACATTGAGTATTCTTTCAGGAGCCAGGAAAACATCTTTCTGTTTCTCTTCATCCCTTTTCAGCTTGTGCTCTGATGAGGTTTGTTCTCAAATAACATTCAGTTTAGCATAGAACAAAGAATGTCTTTGAGGTATAGGAGTTATAAATAGTATCACACCAATCAGTTATGAATTGTGAGCATCACTGAGCATAAAAAAATGTTTGTATTTACTCATAATCATTCACCATCTATTCATTAAAAATAGTTTTACATTTCAAATTTCAGTAAATATTAGGATAATTATCCAAATTTGGCCATTTGGTGTTAATCCCCACCTCATAGCAGGTCAGTGAGACAAAAAAAATCTTGTGGATGAGCTGCATCTTCCCCGAATACTCAGGGAGTACAACATTAATATCTTCTTTAAATTCAAACAGAAAAATACTTTTAACCAGAGTTGATTTTATGATTTGGTTAAAATAACAGTTAGCTCTTTCAAACTGTTTCCTTCAAATAGTATATGCATACATGATGCATATTTTTGTTTTTGCCTCCTCTGGAAATCAATACAAAATAGATCCAAAAGAGAAAAAAGGGTAAAACTGTCAAGCCAAAAACATTTTTTTTTAAATCAGTGCATTTTGCATTTGAAAAAACTGTATGGTGCAGTAAAATACCAAGGGTCAACAACAATTTACAGTGGAATTAAATGATCACTTCAAACATAATTTCACATCATGTATTTGTAAACGACGCTTTATGCCTTTTCTAAGCAATAAATGTTGCATAAAAGATATAGAATCCATTCAAATTTGTAAATTTAAGCCTGAATTATGTACTCAGAGGAAATGGAACAATTTATGTGGAACAAAAGCAGCTCCAACAGTCACTATGACACCACTGAAATGAAGCAGGTAGGTAACATCCGTTTATCTGACCCCATGTAGCTCTGCAACAACCCCTTCCATTAAGTTTCACCATGAAAATTGAGGTTAGCACTGATCCTGATAGTGCTCACCAAGCTATATTCCCACAGCAAAGTCTACATCTATATATTTTCAGATTATTGGCAAGCACTTTATCATATATATATATATATGTATATATATATATATATTTTTTTTTTTTAGGAAAAGCTTTTGCATTAAACATCACACAGACAGGAACATCTTGTGCACTTGTAATCATGGCTAAAATGATACTTTGTTTCGGGCTGGTCTGCAGAGGCTGTGCACGCTCTCGTTCCATCCCCTGTTACAAATCAGATGCGTTGCAGCATCATGAGCTGTGTATTCCTCTGTGGTTTCCTGAACCAAGGGGGAGGATTCAATTTGGTGCAGTGTGATCTAATCAAAGTCCTGCCGGGTGATAAGCTCTGCTGGTACTACTGGCTTTCCATGCTTTCCCAGAAGTAAGGGTAATAAAGCTTAGCAATAAGTAAGTTTACCCAATTCATGTCTTTCAATGGCTGATAGCGACTGCTGGGGGCAAGACTCCAGTGAGATACAAAATGATGTAGAGCTGCCCTTGGACCACAGATAGCTCACATTATAGTGTTTTTCTGAGCTCACCTGTTGGGATCACTTATGCATCAGCATTGCAGCAGTGTATCCATACATGAGACAGAGAGCAAGAGTGCAAGGTTGGCACTGGAAGAGATATTAACGGTGAGATTCAGGTTTCTGCTTTGACCTAGCAAATAGAACTGGCTGTCAAAGTGTAAGATGAAATATTTTAGATTGTTGGCATCATCAAAGGAGATAGTTCCACGGTAATATGAGAAAGTACTCTATTATCAGTCACAGCAAAAACAGATCTTTATGCAGAGAAGCGCTGTCCGAGGCGCGGTGAGTGCTTGGCAGAGCACGTGAATGGGGCTGAGTGTAGATATTAATCAGGAGACGGTGTTAGACAGCTGCCACCCTGGGATCCCACAGCTCTGGTGTCAAATCTCCTTCAGTGATCACAGAAGGAGCAGAATACTTTGCACAGAGAGAGCACATTGTAATCCAGCCATAGTTTGTAGCCGTTGTTTTGGCAAATGCTCTTGTCTGCAAATACGTGTGAGGGCACAACCCTGTCTCCTGTCCATGGTATTTGACTGAAGTCAGATGTACAAGGAAGTACTTATCAAAATGTTGCCCATGTCATGCTCAAGTGTACCAACACGAAAGGAACAGAACAAATGTGGAAAAGATAATACTGCAAACTAAAGGCTATAAGACAAGTAGGAGAGACAGACTAGAAAGCTGATTGTCTTTGCTGTGGGCAAGACATTAATTTAGTGAGGGCTTTATGACCACACACTGATCAATAGCACATTTAGATGGAGTGGGGAGCCTTGAGTTTGGACTTAATTGTTCTCTCTGTTTCTCATCACTTCAGAGTGCATTTGAAATTCCTCTTTTCATAGGCAGATGCTTGAGTTAGACTTAATTGCCCTCCGTGTGTGGCAACAGAATAGATTAAAAGTTTTGGAGGAATTGCAGGGAACAAACAGATTAAAAAATATATTTGTCAGATAGATACTGAGAATCAGTATTTTTAAACACTTCTGGGGAAACAAAAAGTGCCTCTTTATTTTCACATTAATCTTGGTTCACAAACACAGAAACCCATTTTTTCTGTGAAAATCTCAAATGTACTTCAATCAAAATCTCAGAGGGAAGTTAAGTGCAGCTATGGCACATAGTGGTACATGAGAAACATGAAGAACTCCCAATGCCCACTGTAGAATCTAATCAACAACATTAGAGACCTTCTACACGACTGTAAAAATCAGCCCTGGCACATTTATCTCTGGGTATACGCTCTGTGTATATTATGTATTGGAATCATGTGGGTTTTGTAATTACACCTGGATCTCCCTAAAATCTCCCCATGTGCAGATTAAGACAGATACCGTAGGTGCCAAATTAAAAACAGTAAAAATAGATGCAATGATACATACAAAACACCTCAGGCAGTGTTGAGTTTTAGTTATGCATGCAACTCTCAGTGAGATCTTTTATAAAAAATATGTATACAAATTTGTGTCATAAGTGTAAGCTTGATGAGTGTGTAGTTAATAAAACTGTTCAGTAGGGATCTGAAACTAATTAATGGATGAGGAATCTACTAACATAAAACTCTTTAAGTTTGCAGCAAATTAAAATAATGAAGTTATCTTGGCATAAAAAAGCTGTGGGTCTGGTTAAAAAACTGTTCTGTTGATACTACTGGTACTACACCACAGTTTTGTACAAATTAAATATATTTTTAGAGATGTTTTAAGAGACGTTTTGAAACTAACGGGAAGTATGTCTTCTTCCATCAAACCTGAATGCGATTTGCTTTTATACTTATACTTATGTAACCTTACTCTTAATATAGAAGCAAATATGTCAGTTTCTGTCTTAAAGAGCCAACGTTTTGTCATATTCTTTCTTTAAAGAAAAACATTTTTTCCTGTACTTTAAAATTGTCGTGGCACATATTTCCCCTTCGGTCTGAAATGCTTCACATTCATGAAAAAATACATTTTGTTCCCAAAATTGAATATAAAAAATTCATATTTTATAACTACCACTGCTTTTCAGTTTTCACATACGCTTCCAGTATACATCTAGTCATTCAAAATGATGTGTCCAGACATTTTATTGACTCTGTTTCTGCACAATTAAAAGATTCATGAAAAACAGGTGAAAAAATGCATTCTAAATAGAAAAAAAAGCTAGTTTGCAGTGTTCTGCCGTGAGTGGTTGCCAGAAGAAATGTAGCGCTGAGAAGTGTGCATGCTTTGAGTATTGCTTGAATTCACTATTTCTTACAGAGTGTGTCAGCTTGTACTGTTTTGATGGGGGTGGACTATGACACACAAAGACACACTGACACATGGAGAGAGAAGTAGAATAATAAAAGAGATGACTAACCTAACCCACCTGAGCTCGGCTCACAGGAATCAATGTCCTCATCATCGCTCGGACACTCGGCTGAAGCCACCAGCAAGTCGTCAGTTGTCTGAAAAGAGAAGGGTTGAGATGTGAGGGCATGAAATACTTTAGCTACATCCATGAGGTAAGAGGATGCCCTCTCAAAACGACCAAAAGGACAGTTTCAAGAGCTTAAGGTTAAGGAGTGTGGGGCAGACGGCATGTGAATCTAGACACCTACAATTGTTTGGCTGCTGGATTCATCTGTCAACACCACCACATGCTGCCTGGTGCGGCAGCTGCTGCGCTGCTTTCCAGGCAGCAGAAATTAGGTCTGATTATCGGGGAACAGTGCAGGCTGAGGTTCACAGCACAATCGTCAACTTGCATGCTCAATTTATGTTTCAGTGTGCGGCTTTGAAAAGTACTTCAAGGCATTGTTAAGAGCCATCACAAAACACCGCTGACATTTGCAGGACAACTGGCCATGAAAGCTTAAAAAAGAGATGGCAAACAAAGGGCACAGCAGCCGGGGTTTAAATCAATATTTTTTTCTTCTCTCAATGTGAATCAGTATCTCTTTTACAGAATAAGGATACAAAATAAACCAAAATCATTACTCTGCTGACATGTCTACGCTTACGCCAAAACCATTTTAGATTGTTCTTGGGCCACTTCCTCACATGCCAAGCATCACACATTTCATCCTCTAGGAAAATGGGAAAGGGCAAACAAAAGAAGAGCAAAAAGCACACTGTAAAACATTACACTGCAATGTTCTTTTATAGCCTTGCTTAAGGCCATTTGATCAGCTCTGCGTTAAAGGTCATTTCATTTAAGCGTGGCAGGCTCTTCAAGACCAGTTCAGATTTTTGGTTTTTGAATGCTGCAAAGCAGAAAAAGCTGGTGTCACAAATTCATCCTTCCACATATCCATTTTGCAAATTTTTGTTTTAAAAGATGTAATCAATGCTTTTCTAGATAATTTGTTTTTTATCTTTGATAGCCACATTATAAATAAAGAAACAGTGTGCATGGAAGACATCAGGCCTAAAAATGAAGATGGACTTTGGTCATTATTGAATTTGTGCCCTTGTTCATGTTGCTGCATCAAAACATCTGCAAGTTGGATTAGAATTGACTCATCTTCAGGAAATTAAAGATGATGTCATTGCACTGAGCATCCATTTGGCTGCACATAATGTGATTTTATTGTGACTGTAACATAATTTTGACATGCTGAACATAGGGCAACATCATCTTTACATAATAGACCTGGGAATGATAGATCAAACCCATTAAGGATGCTGTGGTAGAGGGCTGTTTTGGTGCATCTGTGAAGTGTGAGGCCTGGGGAAGCCGTCCAAATGTAAATTTAATTTGCTGTGCATGAGGCTGATATACAGTGTCGGCCATCCAGATGGCAACACCACCAGATCCTAGAGTGCCACATCCATCACTTTTGCCGCTTGATTTGTTTTTCCTGGCAGGAGATCTTGACACTCTGCGCTCACTGGCAGAAGTATGGGAATCAAGGAATCAATAATCCTTCTCTTGTCGTCCCACCTTTCAACTCTTATTCTCTGTCTTGCATCCTCCTTCTCCTTTCTATTTCTCTCTAACACAGTTCCTCCATATTATTTGCAAGTTTAGAAGTGGAAATAGTGTGATGTGGGTGTACTCGATGTAGGTTAACTCCCTGTAGGAAAACCTAAGCGGAGGTTTTTATAATTATGTTCGGTTGCCTCAAACAGGTCAGAAAACTATATGATGAGGTTTTAAACTCCACTGCCAAAGTATGATTTAATACATATGCATATTTACATCCCTCTGTATGTGATAATCTTTGATTTTGTGTTTAAGGCTACATTTCCCAGCCACTTTGTAGAAACAGATGAAAACAATTAATTAGGATATGTTGGATTATATCTATGCACACAAACATATCAAAGGCATACACCTCCTCAAATAATAGATGGATATGAAAGCTACATTTGTATCCACCTATTTGATCAAATCATTTATCGAAACTAATAAAATGTGGCTTGTTTTTCAATACATTTTTGTAGCAGATATAAGCCTCTAAATAAACACAAAGATGATTTCACGTGTAGCCGGGCATCTGTCTGCCATCCAGGATTAGTGTGTAGGTCAACATTTTGATGTGGTCATGACCTGGTTGAAATCCAATAACATTACCAATTCATGGTGTCCTCTTCCACTGCCTTGCTTCTTTTTCACCCGTGACAATTCAATGTGGACTATGTGGGAGGCTTACTATGCAATTTAGTCCCAGTGATGAAAACTGACAGGTAGTTTGGGCTGAAAGTCCAGAAAAAAGACTCTGAAATCTTTGGAGATTCTTTTTTCAAAGATCTTCTAAAGGCCACTGGGTAGTCATGTGATCTTTTTTTAAAAACACTATTAGAAATTAGGCTTATTGATGTTTACACCATTAGGAGAGATGCCCCAATAGCTGGGAGTATAAACAAAATATACCTGCAGTTTATTTCATGAAGATACTTCTAAAATGCTAAAATCAAAGACTCGAGGCTTGTAAGGCATCATTAATCTAGCTGTAAAGTGCTGAAGCCATGGTGAACCTACAGCACAGCTCATTTATCTGCCTCTGCTCAGAGCAGCAGAGAACTCATTCCTGTGAGAATACCTGGAGAGACCACTGGAAAAGTGGGAGAAAAGAAGTGCCAGTGAAAACTACACAAACTGTTATTTGACGTTTTGAAGAGCTAAATACAGAGATGTAAATAAAAGTCAGTCTTGGTGAATATATTCTTAGAAGTAAAGCTATTGACCTTGACACATGCACTGATTGAGCCATCAAAGGTGATGCGGATCAGGGAATTCCAGCCTGACTCAGCCAAAGTTTCCCTGGTGCTTTCTTTACTGTCATGCTGGTTTTCGATCTTTGAGGATTGATAATGTTCCTCTATAATGGGATGTCCAGGTCGAGCCGTGCTCTGCATGTGCTCACTACAGCTTTGTCAGCAGTCACATGGACACCAGTAGATCTACAGCTCTACAAACACTTAACGGTTTTCTACCAACACGAAACAGCCACTGTTTCAAAGTTACTACATAGAGCAGGTAGTTGTCCTATAATGCACTGAATTTTAACAGTTCTCAATGAACTTTCTTTGTACTGGCCTGTATAAAGAGGGGGAGGGGAGAACTGTTCTTCAGGGAGGATGCTGTGTACTGGTGCCCTGGTGCTTGAGAGCAAGAGACACCTTTGCTGTGATAACCCGTCGGCATGTCTCTATGGACTGCTGTGGGTTTTCACATTGCTTTCTCTCTGGTCTAATTTGATGAATGCTCCCTGGCATACAACACGTCTCTTTGGAGATGAACTGAAAGTCAGGAGGACACTGAAGGCATCTGAAGGGTTTATCCAAAGCGTGTCTCTGCTGTCCTTGTAATGTATTCCACTGAGGCAGCATGCTGTTTTCTTTTGCTTTCCTGTGTTTTTACCTGAGTAAAATGGATACAAATCTCCAGATTTACCTTCCAGCTGACACAGCAAACAAGCAATTATTTTAAGAAAACTGCAGAATAACAGCTCCCATGAATCTGTGTCATTTTCAGGAGATCAAGATCAGGTTACAATCAATCCATTGGTAGCATAAGTGAACCAATCTCAGGGAACACAGATTTTTTTAAAGAATATAATAACTAATTCATTCGAATAAGAAAATCAAGCTTAATTTTTTAAAGCATTATGTATTATATCCATTTCACTTTAAGAGGAATGTGTTATGTGCTAAACCATAAAGACATCAATATTTAACCCTTACCTATTATATTAAAAAAGGGAATATGTGGTCTTTCTAAAATCTTCCAGCGTTTATAAATTAGATACAACTCAAGTAAATATGCGTTAGTGTTTTGTGTTAGATTAGTCACAATATCTTACCTTAATTATGTTCAACTAATAATAATTTGAGGGAAAAAAGTCCAGTTTAAGTCAATATTAGTGTTAAAATGTATATTCATATCTTGTCTGTATGGAAACTACCGCCAACCATACACAGATAAAAAATACTTATGTATATATATTCCTTCGTAGAAGATGTGCTATTATTTCCAAATCTGGCAACTATTTAAACTGATGTCAGCCTGGTCAGGCCTATGTCTGACCAGAGCTGCAGTGTGCACACTACAATAATTGGGAGGAGTTTGTTGTCCTGAGCTTCAGTGTTGCAGCAACACATCATTAGTGAGCCAGTGAAAGGCAGAAAAGAGGCAGTGGGACAGGACTCTTGGTTCGACACAGGATGAAAAATGCCTCTGTATTCTTTCACTGAGAGCACCACACCTAAAGGCTCTGTTATACAAAACTAAAGTCTGTAACAATGAAATGGTGGCAAGTACTCTTTACGATGCAGGCACATAGTCTCTGTTCAAGCATGACAGCTATCACACTGCAGCAGCAGTCTCTCTTATCAGGACGTCCAATGACATCCAAGTATCTAACTTAGCACACTCGAACTGGGTCGATGTTGATGAATAATTTAGTCCCAGATGCTCAATAGATTCTAACTGAATAATGAAGGCGTGGGGGACTCTCAGACTGTGAGTTCAGATCAGTGTATTGCTTGGCCTTCGCCCACACTCTTCCTACTTGTTGCCTGCCAAGCTGTCAACATCATGTCCTTGCACTGATACAGACTTGCAAGGCCGAAAGACAATGAAATGGGATTAATGGGATCAATAAAAACGTTATTATTAATAAACACTAAATGATTTGTAAACAAAAAGTAATATTTTCCCTCAGGTCTCTCTTTAACAATTAAAAAAGCTCTGACGTAAGGCTTGAAGGTGACATAACAGATTGTCACAGCAACTCACACTAGTGATGAAGAATGGCAAGCAACCAGCTGGGTAGAAATTTGGCTATTTTGAACTGTATCCACCGTGAATGGGATATACTTTGAAAGACTCTGCAGCATTTCTTTTTTACAAATATCATCAAGTCTCAGAATCAGACACGTCCTCAAACATCAGTAGATAAATAAAGGACAACCATTAATAGACAAACTATGAGCGATGCCAAACCTAGTGAAGATTTTCACAGGCAAGTTCTGTCATAAAATACATTTTAAAATAAGATAAAGATTTTTCATCATCATCCGATCTGACAAATTTAAAGTCATTATGCTGTAAACCAATGAGTCAGCTTTACAGTTCTACCTAATTTCAATATTTCAAATTGAGAGGTTATTTCAATAGCCGAAAGCTTTCAGTAATTGCTGGAAGCATTAAACTGTGCTTAACTTTATTCTTAAAATTGTATAAGATAGGAAATATTCTATAGGTAGTATAATCTTAGGAACACTGAAAGATTAATCTAAAAAAGGGACATTTTTTAGAGTTAATTAACTCGAATAATCTGTATTTTTTTCTGTTTTGTATATGCATTGACATAAAACTGGTCACAGTGGACTGCTGTTTGTACTTTTTTGGTTACCAGAACCAGTCCCTCTTGGGAGAACAGGCTTTGCTTTATTTAAAATGAAGCAGCTGTTGCAGCAAGCGGACCTCAGGCTGAGTATCAGAGTGTCATTAAAAAAAGAATGGTCTAAGGCTCTCTGTCTCCTCCCCTGGTTCCTGCATGTTCCTGTCTTGCCATACATCTTCCTCAGGGCTTAAATCACTGCACCCTAGACAGTCTAACAAGGTGCTGGGAGGCAACTTTGCACACCTTGTAAACTAACAGCATGCACTGTGGATGTATAGTTTATCAAGAAAATACACACATGATGTTGTTAGTCTTATTTGGTCTGTCTGCAACAGAGTGAAAGGTTTCATTTTGAAAGATTTTTTGTTGAGGTTTCACTCAGTGTAAATGCACTTTGACTATTTCTAACTGAAGAAATGGTGACAATTAAACTTTTGACGATACAATAAGATTGGGTAAGTGAGCTTACAGGTCAGTTGTTTGACCTAGGATAGCTGTCTGCATAATAAGAAGGAGCACATTTGAGAGAAGGGGTTAACATTAACGAATTGGGGCTTGTTTTGGAGTGTAAAGGTGTTTAACACAAGAGGATGTAGATATGAGGTAATTGCTGAGATACTTTAAAATGTGCACAGATACCGTTAAATCTTCCTCTGTGGGACCCGATAACACTGCTTTGTGAGGACTGCTTTAAATGTGGCTGCTTCAATGCACTGCTTTGTAGACGTTACACAGGTCCCCCTCAGGACCCCATTCAGCTCATTTTCCAGGAAGAGTCATCTGTACGGCCCTAATGCAGATTCTAGATGCGATATGACTGAGACACCCCAGTAACCAGTATAGTTGTCTGGCTGCGTAGGAGGAAACACCAAGTCCATTTCCCAGTCAGCGTCTGTGTCACATTGTCGCCATGTCCATCACTGACTCAGAGTGAACCATGTGCAACGGAAACCTAATTTATCCTCTCAGACAACTTGAGACATTCAGTTCGACATATGACAAGCAGCTGATGTTTTGATTTCTGATTGAGCCTGGTCGTTATTATTTATTACTGGGGATGTATAAATAATGTCCACACAATATGGAAGTGCTTGTAGTCATCTCCCGGTGTTGTGTGAGTGCATATTGAGTGGCTGCCATGTAGGGTGAAGCTTCTAGCAGATTGCACAGACACAGGCTGGATGCCTTGTGTTAGCTACATGCTCTAAATGATACAATCTGAATATGATATTCATAAAACCCTATCTACTTCCATCTACCTCCTACGCTCCTTCCTCATGTTCCCTCATTTATTCTCTCTCTTGTCTTTGCATAAACACTGCTCTCTAAAATTATATTGCATGGTTGACTTTGTCTCTTCCCCTTATCCTTGCTTTCACACTTCTCAGATAAATGAAATCTGTCGGCATTGAAGCATTTTCCCCTCTGGATGCCCTGATATTTTTGTTATCTGAAATCGAATCTGGAGCTCTGTGCGTGTCTGTTGCTCGCCTTGGTAGTAATCTGGCTTGAGAGCAGGGAACTGCCCAGGAGGAATATAATACACAAAGGACATGCTAGTGAATAAGGGAGGCATAAGAATCACTAAAGAATATCTTGTAATCATCATGCTCTCTATCTAAATGGTAGCATGCACATAGTTGTAAAGTTGGTGATGTATGTCTGCACACTCTGGAAAAAAATACTATGCATTTCTCCACGTTCATATTCTCTCTCTAGAAATCTAAAAATAGATGACAAATCTAAGCATGATGCTGTGTGTGTTTGGAGAAGTGCACAGGAGAGGAAGAGATATGCAGCTTGGTCACAAATCACTGTCTTTCTGACTTTGCCTGCGCCTTGACATGCAGTCCCAGTCCCTCATGAGGTGACAGGAACAAATTTCTCATCCTAATATAGATGCCATCATTGCTGAGATGAATGTACTCAGGCTTAATTCCCATGTGTAACGTTTGCAAAAACATGGCATGAGAAATGAGAAAGAGTAACTTTTCCTCCAACAGCAGACCAGGTCGCCCGTGGCACATGTAGAGTGCCATCACAACAACATTCCTGTCCTCCAGGTCAGGATTTGTCATCCTTAAAAGGGACAATTTAAATGTTAAAAACTAATAAGTGATGATTTCATTTAGAGAAAACAAAAACAAAGAAGGCTAAAAATCCCAAAAAGGTTTAAAGAATGGGAACACTGGATTGGGCAGATGAACATTTTGCAAATAATTGTTTTGTTTTTTTTGTCATCAGAACTCTAGTCAATCCAAAGGTGAAAGAACCCAACTTTAATGTAAAACAGTCTTTTTTAGTGGTCTAACAGCACTGAGCCAAGGCATAAGGCAGACAATCTTTTATGAAACCAGATTTGCGAAGAAAAAAACGGCTGACTTGAATGCATAACCTGAGCCATGTAAGTCTATTTATGCTATTTTGTTGGTCCAGGTTTATTTATTGCAGAGAAAAAAATGATTTCCCAGGTCTCTGCAAGAAAGTAAACACAAGTGGATGTATTCTTTTTTCTGCTGCTCTCTCAGTTACTGTATCACTTAAACAAACTTGTCAGTCAAACTAATAAGTTTTATCTGCTGGAATGAAGATGTCTCCATGTCCTTTTTATGCCTCCTGGTATTTATTCTATCGTAAGTTAGTCTAGTCACGATGTTATGTCATATTATCCTCTCATCACTCCGTGATCTGATCTCAAATTGAGGTTCTCTGGACAAAATCAATTAAAATCTTGATCTTAAGCTACCGACTCCATTTAGACAAACACATGTTGTAAAGATTATTACATTAACTAAAAACTGTGCGTCTAAAAATTTTTTATATCCTCCCTCGACACATTTTCAATAAATACTTTTCGCATAATCCTGTTCACAAACAGACAGACAAAGTAAAAACCTCCGCCTCTGCATTTATCTTGGTGAATTCATACCAGGGCTTTTGAATGCATAAGCACATGTGCATACGTGCATCTTACTTCCCATTAGCCCCTGAGAAATGTATTTTGAGAATGGAGAAAGCTTGGCACAGCTCAATGAGCAGTTGGCACTGAGATCCTGCTTGTAAATGCTATGTACAAACCAGTTGATATTGAATGATGTTGGTGGGAGAAAAACATTGGAACACAATTTGTATTTTGAGTTTAAATCATCAGAGCAAATATCCTAAACAGTGTGGTCTCTAAAACCTGCTGTACATCTGTCAGTGTCGCCCCCAAACTCAAAGCAACACTACAGATAGTGCAGCTGCACTGTGTGGGTTTCATTCTTGTTATCCAGACAGACCTAGTGGGTAGATCTCTAGTCAAGTATTGCTAGAAGTCATGTAGAACCTCCAAATAATATGCTTTCTACGGTAATAATGGTCTCTGTGGTTACTATGGTATTCTTGGCTGAAGCAACTGTCAGGAAACTTTAATATAGGCAAACAAAAAGAAATGGCATGCAGTTGTCTCTGCAGGGCGGTGTGCCAATCATCTACCTGCTGCAAACACTTCTTTCTATGTGTACCATCAAAAAAACTGCAAACATTCATCAGACAAACCGAACACATGCCACTGGGTTGTGTGTGTCCAAGGTGGATTGGATTGGACCGAGAATTCAGATAGTCGACACTGGTCCAACACTACCTTGAAGGGCAGTTTCTGTAATGGCCCCTGGTGTGGTCGAGATGATGGATATGATCTGTCGCTGGGAGTGAACACTGCAGGCCTGGGGGCAATGCAGGTCTTTGGCATTGCCTCGTTTACCATCTGTCAGCACTGGGTGGGCACAAAACCATGACCAGACTCCAGGACCACCAACAATGACACAACTCACTTCAGGGACAAGGTGAGGAGGTCAAAAAGTCATACATTAGCTGAAGAGATGCTATCTATCTATCTATCTATCTATCTATCTATCTATCTATCTATCTATCTATCTATCTATCTATCTATCTATCTATCTATCTATCTATCTATCTATCTATCTATCTATCTATCTATCTATCTATCTATCTATCTATCTATCTATCTATCTTTAATTCAACCTTTGTGGCAACTTAGATTATTTAGTTTCTTTTCCTTCAGTATATTATAACAGTGTTGTTATGGAAATTCTATTTTTAAGCCAGAGTCTTAGTCCATCTGAGAAAGTAAGAATAAGAAAAATAATTAAAAGGGAAAACTTCATGAAATAAGAGCAACCAGCACGATCATAAAAGTGTTTCATACTATGTACCGAGTCGCTCTAAAGCAAACAAAATGATATTACATTTTATACCCTCCCTAAACATGGGAAGAGGGGGATGGTATGTCTTCCATCATAGTGTACACTGCACGTGTCATGAAGGCCATCTTCCATCATTCTTAATTTCACTCTTGCTTAAAAATAGAATTTCAACAACAATTGTTTATTGTGTGAGAAAAAGATAAAGAATGTAATACCCACCAAAGTGTTGATAGTGAAGTGAGTTGTACAACTGCTAACTTTTATACTGAGGTCTACCGTCTGTTAGTCATGTGATGGTCAATCCCATACATCTGCAATGCAGTGGAAATCTTATCCTGAGGATGTTTTCTTTCTTTGAATAATTGAAGGGACCACAAGCTGACATGGAGACTAAACACTGCAGTCTGAGAGATGACTCTATTTGATATTTTGAATGAAATAAGACTCATCTATTATGACTGAACCACTGCTGATGATTTTTGCCTCCTTTAAACTGGGAACACTCTATGCTTTAATATTTAACTGACTTTTCCATGTGCATGTTTCTTGTCTGTTTGGTGGGCATACAGATTTTGGGCCTTAAGGATAAGGGGTAGCTCATTGTCATTTGACTGCAAGAAGTCTGTCTTTAAGTTGAAAGAAGCATGGATTGGCAATTGAGAGGGAACTCTTAAGTACCAAAGACTCAAATCCCAATTTTGAAGCAGAGCAAGATTGAAGTCTAAGATATGGGGACCAAACACAGTCTCAGTTTGTAAAACAATAACTCATCCCAATGAGCATCAGAACTATCACATGCCACCAGGTAGAAACAAACACCACAAAAACATCAACTGCATGGATGAATTTTAGGGTGAGATTCTGCCGACTGAGCAGTTATTGGATAATAAGATGCTGAAAATTGTTCACTGTGAGATTATTGTAGCACTAACTTTATTATTGTGTGTTTGCTAGACTCAGCAAGAGAGCCTTGAAGGCACTCAAACATCAGAATGAAGTTGCTGCAGTGCAGCATGTCAAATCTTCTATTACCTTGTGAATTACAGAGATACTGGGTTTCTGCCCTTCCTGTCAGGAACCAAGGCAAACATGGCCTCTATGAGGCAGCTCAGTTTTTACTCAGCTATGTGCTGTGATTGCAAATGAAATGGCCCACAAAATGTGTTTTGAATGCTCCTCACCTCACCGAGAGGCCATTACTACAACCTTACTTAGGGTTGATTTAGAAATAGTGGGGCCAATTGGCTATTTGGTGGCAATGATGTTCCATTGTGGCCATTCATTCTCCCTTAAAACAGTGTATAGTCCTGCACTTCTTTTTTTTCCTTTTCACCTTCATCAAAATTGTTGAATGTGAACCAGAAAAGTGAAAACCTGAAATACCCTGTGGAGTTTAAACATACTGCTGTATTCAAGTAAGGGTTGTCTTTAATATTCAATATTCCCACGGCAGACTTTTTCATAGTTTGCAATTCTCTGACTTTTCCCCCTCAAGAAGCACAAGTGGGCCAACAGTTTGATTTATTCAAGAAAATTGCTTTGCATGATATAGATGAAATAGTGAATTTTGTATTACATTTATCTGTCAGGCATCTTTAACCCAAAATCGGATATTTTTTAACATCATGTGAATTTTAAACACAATTAGGAAGCTTCAAAGCCAGTAAAGGAACTAAGTATATGGGATAAAAAGTACAGAATTGATATTAATACAATCATAACCACAGCTAACTTAAAATGTACATATTATATAACCATTCTTAAAGGGTTAAAATAACCTGTGATATCAGCTGAAATGAAAGTTTATATTTGGTATTAAATTTAAAAATGCATGGACAAATTTGGCCAGTTTATGTTGTACTTGAGTACATTGCCATGGAACGTTACTGTTTATGGACCAACATTTTTCTCTTACAGTATTTCACCCTTGTGTCTTTCCATGACACTGAAGCCATTACCAACTTTAGATGATGTTCCTGCAAACAACCCTGGTGGATGGAAACTTCAAACTAGGAATACTGGTGAGATTTATGTACTGTACTGTTAGTGTGCTGGCTGAGGTTGATAATACCAAGTAATGCAGGTGAGGATCCATCACTGTCATGAGAAGTGGCTCAATGGCTCTTCCAGATAGCAGACATTCATCTTTTTTCTTTTCTTTTTGCTGAGAGCATAACCGCTACCTAGGGTCCTATTTCTTATCCTCGAATGGTTTTGATTAAGCTATAATTTGTTTTTTAAATACTATCAGTCTGCTCTGTTTTCTTGTTTTACCCACCAGCACTTCAAAACATTACACTTATAAAACACATTTTCCTCAGATTTGTTTACATAAAACTACAGGGAAAGAAAGCAGTTTAAATAATTTTCCTTTCAATTTGGCTGTCTAAAAAACTTTTAAAAAATACTGACACTTTTAAATTATAAAAGAAAGACAAGGATAATTACGACCTGAAAGATCTGAAAACTGGTTACAATACGTGGTTTTGTCATTAGCTCTCAACTGTCATCAGCAGATATAGCATTCTACTACTTATTTATCCAAGTTACACAAAATAAATCTTTTTAGCTACATGAGAACAATAACTTATCCGCAAGGCTTAGAGTATGAATAGTTCAGATCCTGCCAGAAGAGTGCATTGCATCTCTCTGTGACTATATGTGTACAGTAGTAAGTTTATTGTTTCTGAATGCAAACACAAGTGGATTATGGTTTAATTGTATGTGAGCAGAAACTGCAGCAGAAAGAGACACTTCATGAAAAAATGATAGTCCAAGACATACAACATTACAACTCCCCCATATTTGGCAGACTATATTACACACAAAGTTTAGAGCCCCTAAGTCAGGAGCCCTCAAGATATGAGGCAACACGAATGCAAGCCCTCTTGTGTTATTCACTTTCTTTGCATTGAGGTAAGGTTCAAAACAGAGACACATTTAAACGACTAACTCATCAGCTTTTTTTCCCCGCGTCACATTTCTCTCCTGATTAAACCACTGCGATGTACTTAAATGATAATACTCTTGTTAATAAAGCATACATTTGAAACAGTGGCTTCTGAATAACGACATCAATGTCATAGTTCCAATAAGCTGAAGCTTTATAGCAGAATGATAGAAAAGCATTAACAGAAATTTCTGACAGGGCACCTGAGGAGAGGTAAACCTTTAAATATTTATTTTATGCAATGACTGTATTCTACACTTAGAGAGTATTGGAGCAATGCATAAATACGTTATGAATCTGTGGAGCCAGCAACACAGAGATTTTACACTACTGAAACTTTCGGCATAAGGAAGGCATAAGTACATAGAACTTTAATTTTCCATACAACACAAGTATCAGAAGCTTTAACACACAATTTAAGAGGGTTAACAAACTGGCTGAAAACTATAAAGTTATGTGTTGGTTATAATTTGAGTTCTTATCCTATGACTATTTTTTAAATTTTTTGTTTGCATGTTTAGATGTTTTACAGCTCAATCTCTCATTCTGTAATGCAGAACAATGTTTGAATGACTCCACATAAAGCTGGGGTTTACACATTTATCCACTCATATATGTCGTATTCGTAACAGTATAACCATCCAGAGACTAAAAATCAAAATTCACCATGAGTTGATGTGTCACTGTGCAAAGCTGTGGTTGGGAATTATTAACCCGTCATAATTCCAAATCTAAGGAATATCTGTCCTGGTGATATTAAGCCTCTAAGGACATAAAGACAGTCAGTGAATACAATTCACTGTCAGAGGGGAGATGAAACATCAGTATAATGATAAACGTTGACTATTTAAAAGTAAGTTGAATGAACCGTCTCTTTGCACTGAGAACAAACACAATGTCTTTCTAAGTGCAGTGTCCTGAGACAGTCATGTCCTACTGAAGAAGCTCATGAGCTTGTCACATTGAATCAATGTGAACACAATGACATCTCTCAATGAGCACAGTTTTGCATGCCTCATTCATCACCCATTCATGTTGCTGACAATCTCTTTAATCTTTTAACCTTTCTCTATATAAATGCCTCTGATGAAACTGAAACAAACACATTTTCTAACCATGTGACTTTCTCTAATCCTTTGAGAGCCACACAGCCTTACAATAAAACCTGAATACATAACATCTCCCATCATATGTATTCAGTTAAGTGTTATCAAGACAACCTCATTGGACCATTAACAGCAAACCTACATACCATAAATGACTTTGTCAATTCATAAGCAAGAAACACAAGTGGATCTTAAGTTCTCAATCAATTGCTTTAAGTGTGTGTAAGTACAACAAGAACAATAATTTGAAAAAAAATGTAGCAAAACGACCAATCAATGTTGATTAGAAAGAACCGAACAGAATAATATTATTATAAAATTGATATTGCATGATGATACTGTTACTTTATATTGCCCTGGACATACATTGTAAACCATATAACAACATTTTCAATGTAATTGTAATTTATATCTCTTTAAATCCCATAGAAAAAAACAGAAAGGAAACCATGTGATCTGTTCCTTTATGTCAAAGGTAGTATCTGAGACAGAGTTGTGGGCCATTGTCTGCTATTTCACCTGCATTGCATGCTCTTGCAATGATTCAGGAATCATGCTGAGTGTTAGAGAAAACCATTCCACTTGATCAATATTTATGATTGTATTATTTCTTAGAATCCGCAGGCCCCTACACAAACTGTTATGATGGCCTCTGGCCATACAGAATAAGAGGGCAGCTGTCCTTACCGCTGCTGCTGAGTTGGTATTTCAGTTAAATAGTCTACAAATTCAAAAGAAAAATTGATAATATATCTTGCTTTAAATAGAGCATTAGATAGGTTAATCTGTATGTCAAAGAAGAAGAAATTCAACTTATGGGTTACATATTCCTTCAAGGTTCAAAGCATTCGTGACAGGATAGTAGTAGAACCAAAAGGGAAAAATAAATACAGTACATAGTTTCCACCAAAAATGTTGCACTGGACTGAAACAGATGTTAAAAAAAATGAATATCCGAGAGATGATATAGCCAAATCAGTTTAACCCAAAATGAAGTAAACCCAAACATAATTTAACTTGTGTTAATAAAAGCTAATTAAGCCCTGAATAAAGGTTAACATATGTTTATGAAAATTCTTAAGCTTTGGCACCAAGTATGTTTTCTGTACAAATCAATGACTCAATAGTGTATATCTGACATACTATTGAACTACAGATGTTTTACCCCTGTTTTTGAAAGGCTGCATCACACAATCATTAGACCTAAGGTGTACTTTTTTTACATTATTAAGTGAAAAATGAAAATGATAAAAAATAAAAAATGAAAAATTGAAAAAATAAAAGTTCTATCTACTTTTTACACAATATGTAATGATGGCATTTTGTGGGACATAGTCTAGGTACTCTTGACATTTGAGAGGTAATATGATCTGAGAAATGGTGCGGTGCTTATGCAGGATGGACAAAGATGATAGAGTACCTCTAAGATGACTTTCACTAACACATACAGACCTCATGGTGCCAGTGGGTTTCTAATGGGAAAATACTGCATGCGGTGTTGGTTCCATTCATGAAATGATACTTATATCCCCTTTTTTAGGTCATGGGACCGGTGACTAATCAATCAAATCAGACATGTTTTATTCAGGTAAAAGTGTTGACGTGTGCAATAATATCATTATCTACAGTATAATGTGTTTAATTGAATGTATGCATGAACAAAGCTTTCCATTTAGATAATAACAACAAAAAGTCCCAAGTGACAGAATCAAAGCCAGTCTTACCTGTTGAGGCTCTCTTGGTGTAGTAGTCTGCTTGACTCTCCTGCTGGATGCTGTGGTGGTGGTAATTTCCATGATGGACGTGGATGTCTCTGAGCGATTGGCTGTGGTGCTCGACTGTGGTGTGATAGAGGAGGGTGACTCTCCAACAAGACGCACACTGCCCTGGATCTTTATGTTTGGATCCCCTTCAGCAGCCATGTTGAACACCTTTAAGCCATTATAGTAGAGGCCAGAGAGCTGGCCCTGAAAGGATCGACTTCGATCTGGTTCCCAGCCTCCAATCTGTATAGTAGTTTGGCTGTTGAAGATAGTAAGTTGTCGTCCTGTGGACAAAGAATGTTACATGTATACGAGAATGCTAAACTGTGGACTCAGCCACTTCCACTGAACAAGAATAATTAAAGACAGGAAGACAGATTATTTGCCGAGGGGCTAATGAGATCAATAAATTACAGGGTGTAGAGGCAAACCCAGATAATTTATTGGAAATATAATGATGAGATGCCTATAAAAAGAAATACATAAAATAAGCATGGGAGTTGAAAAAACAAAAATAAATGCTTTGCTAAAAGAGCATCCTAGAAAGTAATTACTCGAAATGTAAATAGAAATATTGCTTGAAGAACAATGTATGGAAATTAAAGTGTATATGTTACATATTGTATTGTCACATTATTTTCAATTTCCCCTTTTAATTTTTATTGTAAACAAATTTGCTCTGACTGTAGGATTTCCATCCTTTTAGCAAAAGCAGCCAAAGGAAATAAAGTCATAAAAAGTATGGTTGGGCACAAAGAAAAATCCCTAAAAGATTTAAAAAGTAAAAGGAAAGGACAGAAACCAAAACTTCTAAGAGCAGTATTTTAATAATGCTATTCTAAAGGAATAAACAAGAAAAAATCATGAAAAAAATGATAGGGATAATCTCACATTTTGAGTGAAAAATATGAATTAGTTATTGAACTATAAAAAATACAAAGCATGCACTCAGTTTGTTTTATATTACAGTTCCTGTCTCTGATACCCTATTCATATTTACGAAGTCTGTTAAAGGGACTTAAAATTCTGATGCCAATTGATATTGCATACTATTTATCGCTTCTAGCAGTTTAATCAGAATAAAATCAAATGGCACTAAATAATATACTGGAATATGAATGTACAATAAATGTTTCAGAAGTGTTTTTGATAACACTTATCAACTAATGAATAACTATACAGCAACTTTTAAATTTATCACAGATGTTTACAGCAAAATGCTACAATAATTTAAAAACATTTTAACAATAGTGTTGTTCTTTCTGTACGAAGATTTATATTCATATTTACAGTCCCTTTAACCATAAGTTGACAAGAAACACGTATTAAAACAGCTGAAATATATCAAATGTATGCATTATTATGAAAAGTATAAAACATTACACACTAAATTTAACTGCTCATATCATTTTGATTTGAAATTTATACTGAACATTTATTTTTAGGTTTATTATTTACAAAAGACTGCTAAAACTTTAAGATCAATTTATTTTATTTGAAATTTTAATCAGTGATTTTACCTTTGTCGAGTAGCCATTCGTCAACTACTCGACCAAGTCGATATGGGATTCGCTGTCTAGCAATCGCCAGGCGTTCGTTATCAATGTTGCCTTTAAAGTTTAAAGAGACATTTCATTGGTTACAATCTGTAAGGTCAAAAGTTAGATATCCATTCTTAATGCTGAAGTTATACAACTGCACAAGAGTTTTCTATTTAAAATGTTTAGTAAATTTAAAAAAAACAATATTAACTAAAACATTATTTAAACAACCTTCATTCATTTAATTTTATTTTAGCCAAAAAATTATGCCTAAATTAATTGAAAATATGCGAACTAGCATGGACATGTTTCATCTATATTAGTAAAACTATGTTATAAACCAACCAAAATCACAACTTTCCATTACAAAGTCTTTACCCAAAAATTCCCATCCCATTTATAATTTCCCTTTAATATTTTTTACTAACTTTTAATTGGTTATACAAATGAATCATCATTTAAATTTATTATTAAATCAACCTTTTGTAGTTTAAAGGATCAACAAATTTAACATGTTACAAATGCACAACCCCATTTATAAAAATTCTTAATTGACAAGTAATAAAAGGCTATTTGCTTTATCACATATAACAGTACTATCAGGACCTGTAGGCAGAGAAAAGTGAAAAGACAAAGTAGATACATTCACTGTAAGTCCTTTAATAAAACAGCTTTGACAAAAGCTATGACTCGTAAACTCATAAATTTAGCAAAATGAAGTCAGAGGGGTTTTGAAAAGACGGTTTAGAACATCAGCTGAATAAGTCACAGGGGAAACGGCAAGAAACTACAAAAAACACTCCACGGCAACACTGGACGGACACTTTGGTTTTAATGAGGGCAAACTCTGCATCACCCTTCTGTCAAGGCCAATAACCTCTTCAGAACAGAAGATGTTCGGTAAAGTGGCACTGTCTCTGAGTGCTTTACCCCTGGTATTGTGGGTTGAGATTGAATTCAGTCAGCTCCATTCTTCTAGTAGATTGACAGTGTTTGTCCCATCAACTATATTAATTTAGTTCCGACACATGAAAGATCTGGTGGCTAACAATGATTCAATGGGGAATGCCTTCAGATAGGAATGGATTGCAAACAGTTCAGTGTTATAAGAAAAGTAGAAAGCACACAACATTTGAAATGGCTTTGATTGGTTAATGAGAGTGCAACACTTTAAATTGTACCTTATCATCGAATGCTATACAAAACATTATGGTAATTAAGACTGCAATGGACACAATCTCAAAATGCATTGAAAGCTTCAAATTCAACCATTTTGTCAGCCAGTGTGTGTCGGTAAACAGAGATTAGAAAAACAAATTGCAAAGAAAATGGAAAAAAAGGGAGTGACAAAACTATTACCTATGTAACTCACCTAAAACTGGACATTTCTGATCATTTTTTTTTAGAGGCAAAGCTAAGTACTTTAGCTGTAAAAGGATCTGACATTTCAACATGCATTTTTTGTCAAGGCAATCCTACATTGTCACCATACAGTTGCCGAGCTAAAAATGATCTGAGATTTGGATCTTAAAAAGAAAGTTTTCACAGCCATTAGAGAAAGAGACCCCTCATCCTTGTATACACACCTCAGGAGGTGCTGATAATTTCAGCTCATGTAACTGGAAATCTATTTTCAACGACAAAGCACTCATTTGACACAAAAATAACTGTCTGTTCTTACCTATCAGCTGTCTATTCTAGCTAACCACTCAAAGCCCTTATACACAGCGTGTTACACAGTGTTCTGTTCTATGCATTCATGCACATTCATACATAAATGTGAGGTGACTGGTGGAGGACCACTAACCTACAGCTGCCCCTTTCCATTGTAAAGTGATTATTCCACATAATGTAATTCCATGCAATGTGTTCTGTCACTACTCTCTGCAGTCACTGTTTTCATCAGTGAGCCTTCTTTGGATCTGTGAGGTCTGAATTAAGTTATTTGGCAATGAGGGTTTGTTTCGAGTAATTTGGAGACAAAAAGAGGGAGATTTTACAGCAATTATGTGGACTGTGTTATATTTCTGGTCCAAAAGACTCTCTAATATAATCTATTCTCTATCCTCATCAATCAAGGTATCTTAAGAAGCTTCATTCTTGACAGGATGAATGCACTTTAATCTTAGTTGCAAAATAATTTTAGGAAAACCTTTTGAAATGAGTAAAACTGCTAAACCCAGTTTCTTTTTTAAAAGGATGAAAGACTTCCTGAAGATGCTTTTTTTAGCATACGTCATTCAGGAGTTATCAAATGGTGCATTTATTGAGGCAAACATCCTAAGGATCAAAGCTGTGCTTCCTGATATTTTCAGTGAGATAAATTAATGAATAATCCTCAATTGCTTTTGCAATGACTCATTCAAAGGGATTGTTCATTTCACCTCCATTTGTCAGTCATGGGGTGTTAGTTATGTCACCTCTCCATTTCCTGCAACTGTGACACCTCATCTGAGAAGAGGTCAGCATCAAACTGGGCTCTGGAGAAGAGTTAGCCTACAGCTGCTCAGAGGACAGAGAGGACACACACATTTAGACTAAAAAAGAGCAATATCTATTATAAAGACCTTTCTACTAATACAGACATTTTCCGTAGGTGTAATATCCTGACATGCAAGCTGCCTCAGATTCTTGACTGTGAGGTTGGAACAAAATTGGTCAATTCCTTATCTTTATTCAGAAACACAAAATAGAAAACCTAATAAAACAACATAATATAATACAATCCTAAAATTTTTATGAGGGCGGTTAAGGAACTAATGTGAACACACTCGTGCAGACTTCACACAGACCATGCTGCTGTTCCAAAATCCTTCCCCCCAGAAAGACCATAGACTGTATCTTATCTGTTTGGCTGTTACCTCATAGCACACCCAGTCTGTCCTTACACTGAGGTTAATTATGCGTGGATATAATCAAGTTCTGATCTTGTATTGATCCTCACGGTGGGACATCAGAGTTAAACAATGCTATCCCCTGGGCTTTGATGGAGCACCAATGCTCATTCTTACTGCCTGAGAGTGGAGCCTGTGACCGCTGCTAAGCGGTGATTTGGTTCAGTGTGGGACAGCGTAGCTTATCTCCACAGCCAGGCAGCAGCGATTCAACTGAGCCGTCCCACCCGACCCGCTTTGCCCTCATTCACTTGTTTTCTATTTTGTTAATAAAGTGGTCAGATAAGGTGGGGGACTTTATCTCATTACAAGCCACAGGACATTAAATGAACAAATATGCAAATGCCTGTTCATGAAAGCAGAAGAATTTAATAGGATAAACCCACAAAAATCACAAAATCATCTTCATTAATCTGCATCTTTTTTCCCTCTCCCTGATTATGATGGTAAGTGAACCTTTTTTTTAGCATCCTTGGTGATGACAGCATTGACAATGAGTGGAATATGCTCAAAGCTAGAACAGAGAAAAGAATAAGTAGATGAGATAGAGCCTTGGTGGATAAAGCTAACCTTGCTTTTCTTGGATCCCACACACCAGACACCCAACTGATAGGTGAAACAACGGTGAGGGGGATCGGAAAGGGTAAGGGGTGGACAGACTGAGCTGGAGAGGCTAGAAAGACAGTGAAGAGAGTGAAGAAAGCTAAAGAAAGGGAATGATAGAGAGCTCTGTAAGTGCACCACGCTCTGATAACAGTAAAAGAATAAGTCCAGGGACTTCGCCATTATCTTTGTGTGCAGCGCATGTTCATTGGTGCTCTGATAGGATACTGCGCCATGCCCTGCAGGCCTGGCAGCACCATTGTGATGGTATTACTTCCATGGCCGAGACTCAAGAGAACCGGAGGATTTTTTTTGTTGCTGTCCAGCCTTTTGTGTACTGCACGGAATGAAAGCAGGGAGAGGATAAAGGCGGGAGAGCTAAAACTACAACAAATAGAAGGTTTCGTCTGTGTCTGTGTGTTCGCTGAGCATTTTAGATTTTAATAATTGTACTGAAGACTTCTAATGGCCTTTAAGCATGCAGTATGAGACTTTTTAATGAGATTACGAGGGCAGCAATTGAGGGTCTGGTGAAGCAATTATTTCCTTGCTTTGAGAGTGAACGCTCCCCCTGTAAACTCCTCTCTCTTTGTCACTCTGGAGCCATCATTTTTATCTTTGCTGTCTACTTTTATTATAATCACTGTTGATCTGTGAGTGGCCTAAGAGTGGCTGAAGGCTACTATTATGAGTGTGTTAGAGGCATACATGGATACTAATCAAACTACAGGCGAGCTGAGAGAATAATGGCTTTGTGTGCTAGGGGTGAGGGGAGGGACCGCACTGTAATTGTGATTAGATGTAATTAGACTGCAATGGGCCAAATACGGTTGTGGCACTTGGCTCTGTCACAGATGCATGATTGGTAGGGACAAGAGCACAATTCCCTGTGGTGTTTGTTACTCAGAACCAACCATGGCAGTATTTATGATTATACAGTCTTATACATTGTTATGTAAGTTCTAAATATGAACTACCAGTTTAGACTGACTGAATTCAAAATGTCCCATTCTGATCATTTAACCCTTGCGTTCCCTCCTGGAGTCATCCGGTTTAACTGAATTCGGGGTATGAATGACCAAAAGGGTTAAGCTGATACATGTTCATGGAATTAAAGATAAAATTTGAGCTCGGTCACTCATAACAGGAATACAACCTTAAATCTGCTCAGCCACCTCCTATGTTGTATCCGTGTTTAGAACAAAGCAATTAGTCATTTCTCCAGTTTATGTGCAGCATATCCTCCTGCTTGTTGAAGCTTGATAGCATACATGCTTCACACCTTCCTGCACAGGTTGACTTGTTTACATAATTTCAAAAGACCTCATTTTCCTTTCCCCCTCACAAAATTAGGACTGAATCTTAGTCATAAAATTTGATCTCATATGGATGATAGTACTGGTTATAGCCAAAATGTCACCACCAAACATTATGCAGAAGAAGAGAGACAGGTTGCCCACTCATTTTTTGCGTCCTTGCGACAGTGAATGTGATGCAGCAGCTCTTTAGGCTTGCAGAATAAAAACTGCACTTTTTCTTTCAGTAATGACGTTGTTTCCAGTTTCAATAGTTATTTCGACATGTCTTTAAGCCTTTATAGCTTTTGTCAAAGCCTTTCAGTGGTTAGAAAGTTAACAATTTTAACAACACAAGCAGTAGCATTTCAATTCAAACAACTGACATTTTACCATGTTGACACTCTACAGAAACATAGCAGTGTTATTGAATTTGCATTCATTTTTCCATTGAATTCTAAATATATATATATATACACTCATTTGTTTATGCATATAATAAACTGGTCCAGGATAATCAAACTGACTGATGGGTAACATCAGATATTAAATAAAATAACTCAGTATCACTGGTATTTTCCCTAACAACTGCTGAAACAGAAACATAAAACGTAATTAAAGCACAGATAAGGCTCTGAGAGTTGGATCGATAATAATTTTGTCATTTTATTGCCTTAACACAGGACATAAAGTTATTAAAGACAAAATGGGAGACTCACCTGCAGGGTAGCGCTCAATGACTGGCAGGTCATCCACCTGCAGAGTGGCATTACCCCCACTCCTTGTAAACTTCACTATATGGTATTTTCCATCATTTACAAACTTTGATGTCTCCTCAATATTAATATCATCTGTTCCAACATTAAAGACGACGGCAATGTTCCCGTTTTCCTGAAAAGAGAAAAGCACAGAAAACAAAAAAATGTTTAGTCACCCAACAATATAATTTTTATAGTGTTTCTATATATATTTATATATATAACTTAACTTTAAATGTTTATGTATTTATGTATGTATTTCATGTATTTAGCAGACACTTTTATCCAAAGCGCCTTACAAAGTAGGGGTCTGCAAGAGTCTAACTGGGGACCTCTTGATCTGCTCTACCACTGAGCTATCCCCCCTCAAAACAAAAAAATAAAATGAAATCCTTTTGCAGAGTGTATGTTTTCTTTAGAATGTAGTTTATGAAAATGTGCGTAGACACAAACACATCAATAAGCAATAACCAGTTGTGGTGCAGGGTAAATATTTATTTGTACTGAAGATAATAACATTTGTAGTTACTAGTTACAAAATGCTAATTACTACAAAAAAATACAAATAAAATCACGATTTTGCTGCAAACGCAATTTGTGATGTATCCCAAGCGTCTAATAGTTAAAATACAAGACCCCCTGGGTTCACCATAAGGTAGATTACTATACGGATATTGGCCCTGGCAGAAACATTTAAACAACAAATGTGTTGTGGCTAAATGTGGCATTGCACATGGATGTTTTGGAGTCCTCATAAAAACCTGTCACTCTATGCATACTATGCTTTCTACATTTATCATGGACAAAACTGCGTGTTGAGTCAAATACACAGCCAAGTGCATGCCTGCTATGGCCCTTTTTGTGACATCACCATCTGTCTCCCTAAAGTACAACAAACACAAACAATCCTCTAAACCCTGACTTAACAATAAGATTTATTTTAACTTTATTGCAGGAAAACCATAATTACACACTTTGCGTGAGCATGTAAGTGTGGAGGGAAAAAAACAAAACAAAATAAAAATATACTTAAAACTCAAAACCCAGCTTAGCCACAGCTTCTTTCACATGATGAGTATCAGCTTTAATAAGCCCTTTTTACAGTACATGGTTGAAGTCCCTGAATCCTCCTGCTTAATCCAACAAAGATGAACACGTATGTCAGTGCAGCCTTGTGCTCTCTGTTCATGAGCTGCAGTGAAACGAGCATCTGGTTGGAGGCTCAGTCTACTATAGCAGTGCAGCACTCTGCATGTCATTATCCAGTCAGCATAGCAGATTTCTACACAGCATCTCTCTCCCATGTGCTCAGGGAGACTCCTTTTGAGCTCCCAAACTAAACACACATACGCATACTCTCTCCCTTGAAGTGCAGAATGAGTTGAGCACATCGGAAGAGCCAGAAGCCACAGTGCAATTAAAACCATTTGTAATGTGTCACACTACATTACCAAAACTAGGACAATTGTAGGCTTTGGTATGTAATTTCAACATATTATATAATCTGATGTATTTTCTTCATAGTACTAACAATTTACTTTCCAATTGCCCGACTACTTCCCATATATAGATCCCAGATGTAGCTATTGTCATATCTCAGGAAGAAAAGGAGATGCTTGTGAAGGAAAAAGTGTATCATTCTAAAAAAAGCACTCCTTTTCAAATCCTTTTCTACAAGATACACAGAGTAATAATATTCTCTGTTAGAGTAAACACAGTCAGTGACAATGGAAACTGTAACATCTGGTGCCGTCAGACCTCGCACCAGATCAGATTTTCACACAGATTTAACAGTTTTACAGATATATTTTAGGTGAAAAGGGAGGGAACATTCCTTCAAGGACTAGCACACACGGAACACATTAAATCAGAACTTTTTTTTAGAAAAAAAAGTTTTAGTGGAGGGACCAACCCAATTAAATTCCTGCTTTTTATAGCCTCCTTCAATTGACTTTTAATGTTCCCTGCGGTCTCATTAATAAATTTACAGCATTTAGTCACAAACTGCCAACTTGAATTTCCATAGCATAAAGAGGCTTCTTTCACAGACTTGAAACAAACGAAGAGGTAGATGAAAGAGGGTAGAGAGGATAAAAACCAGACCAGCTGAAGTAGGGAGTCAGATGAAAGAACTGACTCCTCAAGCTGAGCAAACACAATGTTTTTGACGTTTAAAAATCATATAATTTACATACTAATACTTCATACTTCATCCCTATCACTGCCATCTAAGAAAGTCAAAGCTTTTGACACTCCAATATTTTCCAACTAATTATCCACTTAATTTTGTATCTCTGGAAATTTGATTGATTTGGACAAGTATTTTCTAGTTTTTTCTGCCCTGAAAAGCCTAATCCAGAAGCTCTAATAGGGTGCAGGCTTATGTCAGGGGGTGATTGATAACTGCTTACTTAAACCCAGTTCCTTATGTCCTGCACAGTTTTCGGTGTTCTCACTGGTAAGTGCACGTATACCGCTGCACTCGAGGAGCTCTGTCCTGTCTGACTCTATGCATGCTGTCTTGATTAATTGCTCATCAAGCTGCAATAGAGTTTAATTAACTGATGAAGTTGATCCACCATTCTCCACTAATCTGCTATTTTTTATGCCTCTCATCCTTGCAGCTGGAGGGTGGAGTAGCTGTTGCAATACTCAGGGTGTCAGTTTCTCACTAAAACTCCCCATCTGCACTCATTATACAACCATGGAGATTATTATTTTACCAGCAATAAACACTCCAAAATAGCCTCTATAGCCTCTTTTTCCCTCCCTGTGGTCATTACATATATTGAGTTCCATCATAATTTTTCTTTCAATCATGTCAAAATAACAATGTTGCAACAGATGTTTTAAACGCTTCAAGTCATTTAACAAAACCACCACTATAGCTTAGATAAAACTGACTGGAACCTATTGTTGACAGGGTTCTGATGAATAATTAATGAGAAAACGAATTGCACTCTTTTGTTTATGTGTTCATTCAAAGGATATGGGATGTTCACAAAATGCCCAAGGCTTGAGCAAACCATGTTCTAAACAGTACAATCCACTGGCATTAGAATTATTTACTGGGGCAAGCCTATTTTCCCACCGTTGTGAATTTATTGCAGAAAAGAAAGGAAGTGAGAAGCGGTATATGGTGTCAGGTTTCCTATCTGATCTCTGTAAAAATGAGCACCATGGTGTAGTCTGTCCTAATGTTTTACTTGTTTATAAGCCATTCATGTTGACAACCATTGTGCACCCGTCACTTTTCATATCTCACCAGTCTGACGCCACAGGACAGCAACACATCTCCCCCCAGTGCCTTTGTCTGTCAGGGTTCGGTTGGCAGGTAGGAGAGCACCTCTGTCATCCCGTCACTGTGTAATGTTTGTGTGCATAGAATGTATGCATGTTGAGGGATATTATGCTCCCTCTGCAGAAGCTGGATTTCTTAGTGCTGCTGGGGCAGGAAAACTGTACTCTGCATGTTATCTTTTAATTACCTCTGACAGTCTCTGCTTCTCCCCCTTTTCAACCAAAGATTAGTTAATGACATTAGAGAAGTAATGCAAGCATTAAGCAAAAGAAAACAGATTTTTGTGGCCTGATCACCAAATTATTTGAACTCTTTACTGTACATTATGCTGTTACATTAGTAATTAATTATACCTACCATAAACCTGCAGTATACATACAAAGACATGAAGAATTTTATGTTATAAAAAGTATTCGTTGTGGGGGAAGTGACCCAGCCAATGCTAGTCCAAATTCAGATAATGCATCCATCAACACAATAAAAAGGAAGTAATTTCTCTGAAGGATAAACATTTAAAAAATGGCCAATGACGAAAACATCTGAATTGCAGAAGCAGAATCTAACATTGTTACAGCAGAGAAAAATACAGAGCCATCAGCTAACATACAGTGTAGCTTTCCTCTAATACAGCTAACTGCTCAAGCTGTCATAATATATACTATATATATTTCATTTTATGACATTTCTAAAATCATCTGTTTATCACGGACAAAAATGACTTATTTCTCTTATCTATGAATCACACTTTAGGCTGACTTTCTGCCATTACTAACTGTGGATACCGTTCCCAAAGATCTGGAGACAACATTTTGACATCTGTATTTATAGAGTTGAAATTGAGTGTAAGTCGGTGTCTATGTTGTGAAAAATATAGCAGTTCTTCAAGGTTTTTCTTTCCTTTCATGTCAAAACCACCTTGATGCATTTCCTACGATAAATGAATCACTGCATATGGTATGCTAGAAGCTCTATATATTTTAAAAGCAAGTTAAAGTTAAAGTGGTTTTGTGATATTGACCTTACTAAAAAAAAAAAACGTAAAAAAAAGATCAGACCAACAACTCTTGATTTATGCTCTATATCATAAATAACCATCAGTATTTCATTCAACTGTAAAACTTACAGTACAAGAAGTTACTGCAATAAAGAAAATTGTCTCCTAATTAGACATGGAAGTCATAAACTTACATTCAAATAATGTGACAGGACTGCCAGTAATGAGAGCTTGCCAGTGGTGCTCCTCAAAAGGTTTTGCTAGTCTTTTCCTGACATTTGCTGTCTGTCTACGTTCTTTCTCTCACTCCATCCAGTCTGTGACAGTCCATCAAGAGAGGTCAACAGATATCTGAAAATTTTGTTCTCTCACACTCAAAGAAATCAATTCAGGTTTCAGGTGATTCTCCTGTCTGTTCAGTTGTGACAGCTGGCTCGCACTCAGGGTTAGGTGACCTTCATCTCTGTCCTCTCCTCCAGGACTTCCTGCATTCCCTTGAGCACGGTCAGACTCAAGCTCACTTCATCTGTATAATTCATATTGCAAGCCTTTCTTTCTAAATACGATTGTATAAAATTGGTCTTGGCTTCTGAGAGACAGGAGTTATAGTACAACAATAGAACAATAGCCCGAGTGTGACATAAAGAAAAATGGTTGTTCAAGTAGAGCATATGTACAAGTAAGTGGCATATGCCTGAAAACTGGGAACATTTGTTGTGAGTGACCCTTAATCCATAACATGATGCTTTCAGATACTGAACATAATATGCGTTCTCACAGCTAATTTCTATTTAAAAGGAAAAGAAAATCCATCCACAAATCTAATTTACAGCATTTTTTGTTTCCATGTAAGATAGAGTCAGAACTACGGTCGGGACTTGCTGTTGTTTGGAGGATTTTCACCATGTCAAGTGGACTGATTCTTTTTTGTTTGGCCGACATCTAAACTGCCAACGTTATTCATTGTGTGAGCTTATCATGCAGTTATGTGGCAGGTTTGCTAATGGACTAAAAGTTGTAACATGTTTTTACCATTAATTCACCACTGAAGTTTCAGCACAGTTCAGCTCAATCATGTCAGATATTATTAATGACATGGTAAAGTAATTTATAGTCATGTAAATGCATCGTGCTAAATTCAGGTGTGTGGTCATATGTTTTAAACATGACAGAATACAATATATCAGGTTTGATCTTGTGACTTATTTTTATGACTATGAAGGGAAATTAACATTTTTATTCAAAAGCTATGAAAAGTTGTATTGGTATGAGATTTCTAGATGACATCTTGAAGAAGTCCCAGAAAATCAGATAACTTTGAAAACAGAATCTATTTAAATTTCATGATGGGCATTGAAAATAACGGGGTCTACAACCAGTCCAGAACAATGAATTTCACAAATGTTTTATCACTCAATTTTCCCATATGTACATTAACACTTGCAACAAAATCTTTAGAGGGAGACGATGTTTGAATAAAGAAAAGGCAGCCTAAAAATATGATGAAAAGACCTGCCTTCACACTGCAGAGTTCTTTTCCACCATTGGCCCTTTTAAAAAAGACTAATTTCTTTGCTGTCGTGGACGTCTTCCAGCACTCTTCGACACCACCATCAACTGAAACATTGAGGCTATCTTACAATTCACAGCAAAACCAGCAAAAAGTTACTTTTATATCCACGGCACAAATAATTCACCACCTTGACTATTTGCACAAGATTGCATCAAAAATCAAAGTTAGAGCAGCTTCCAACACATTTCTAAAACATCTTTGTAAATGAATAAAGAAAATGCATGAAGTGTGATGGATGCATGATGTTATTCAAGGGATTATTGTTAATGATCTGATCTAGCTAAGCAATGACAATGGCAAATTTTCCAACATACGAAGTGGAATTCGATCAAATATTTGACTCGACACCCGAAGTTAATTTCTATGACGTCGAAGTCATACATTTTTTTGGATCAAGTATCAAAATTAAATAAAAATGAATAAGCTAAGTTACTTTAAAGTTCACGTAGTGAAAGTTAAAGTAAGTTACCCTTCCGTACTGTATCTCAGTCACCACCTCTACCTCCACACCAACCATCTCCTCCGTTTCCTGCATTGCTAAGCCTACACCCCCGTTCCCTACTCTCTAAGGTAAAGAGTCAATAAAAAAACCTTTTTATTGATTATTTCCTTATTATTTATTTCTTTTTACATCTGTCTATTATAATGCATTTGTTTTATTGCTATGTGTAATTATCTGCAGTATTTATTAAGGAGTTATCGTAGCTTTTGGGGCTGTGGAACGAATGATATGAATTACGGTGTATTCTAATGAGAATATTTGAACATACGAAGTAGGTCCCAGAACGAATTAAATTTGTATGTAAGGTTTCTACTGTATATGTATATACATATATATGTATATATGTTTGTGTGTGTGTGTATTAAATATTTACATCACATACTTTCATAACATTTTAAAATATGTGATACTTTGCAGAAAGGAAAAGTCCAATCACCACAAGGAACGGCTGTGGAAATGTATGATTTTTTTTGCAGCAAATTGGGTATTTACTGTTTTTTATCCTTGTTTTTCTCAGACAGTGTTTGAATTCCATTATGCTGCCAGCGATATCTTTTCAACACACAAAGGAGCCGGATACTTACACACAGAAACCTAAAGAGATGTCTTGTCGTTTGTCTTGATCCCCAGGCCCAGCAGCTATTTTTGAAGAAAAAGACCCAGTATCTTTGTGCCAAGGGCTCCTTCGATCCTTTGCAGAGGATCATCAGGGAACAATAGCCTTACTAGAACCAGACGCATTGCAAAATATATTGGTCACCGGCATTTTTGGATGTGATGTCCTTTTTCTTTTTGCATGTGTGTACTCATATCAGTTGGGAAGCCACTAAGGAGAGGGTTTGTTCTGTTAGAGCAAAAAGAAAGTATTCTTTAAATAAATGACCTCGCAGCTGACCATTTATCAAAGGCACCAACCCACTTCAATGCTTCAGCAATAAATGTTGATCTATTGGCTTGGAAATGTGCAACAAAAATAAAACATTTATAAGGATTTATCAGTTGACCTAATCAGTAATAGGGACAGAAACCATGTAAGAAAATTGAACTAAACAGCTCCCAAGTTTTTGCAAAAAAGATGGAAACACGCAGCTGCTGACACTGCAGGGACCTTTACCTATGGGACACTGACTAACATCACGGTGTCTATGCAGGAAACTGCCATTGTAAGCCCATTGATTCAGTTTTGAATAACACTATTTTAAGAAAATTCCATCTCCAGTCCTTTTCCTCTCTTCTAATCAACACATTATCACTGCAATCAGCATAGATTTGATGTGAGCTCAGTAATCCTAATCAACAATGAGATGTTTCAACTGTACATTCATTTCCACTAAAAACTCAAGCATCATCCACCCACTCAATTTCTGGATTGCCAACAATTATTCTCTCTTGTCATGTACAATGAGAACAGTAAGGAGCACCTGCTCTTGGATAAATGTTGTGTGGCAAATTTAGCCAACGAGTACACAGGCAATGTTGTTGACGGCCTCTCTGTGATGACAAGTAATGTCCAAGTGGTACATATTTGTATATTTGGCATCCCTGTGGACCTGACCAAGCACTTTCATCTTAGTTCACTGTGTTTAGATGCATCTGTGTCTGCTTGCCTCCCTGTCCTGCAATCATATATTATGGCACAGTTTGAAAGCGCAGATGTTTCCAACTCACCTAACATTTTTCTGTTTCTGTGAAATTAAATGTAGCTTTTATCACCTGATGCTCCACGTAGCAGTAATAGCTCTGGCGGCGACACAGTGTAAAATGGCTCATTTGCTCCCTCTGGGTTTGTTTGTTCACTTCCTCGTTCATCTTCACTCTGGCCATACTGGTCATTTTATATTCATTTATTAATTATCTTGAGGGAGACGAGGCTTTTCTAACTGTCTTGTGTAGAGATTGAATGTTTAACCAGACGTAGTAAGAAAGAATTTTCAATTCACCCAAATGAGTGGACATTTATTAATGCAAGATCATGTGCTAATTCAATAAGAAACTGATGATAGAAAAGTATAATTCACAGGATGTGGTATTTGTTTATATCTCATTCCCTGCTAATGAAACAGTGTCTCTTTCCTTCTGTATATAATACATTTTTGGAAATAACCTGCATGTTTCCTTTGGCAGGTATGATTTAGCTGACTCATTTCTGGGTTTCCTGATACTTTAAACCTTGGTGCAACCCCGACATACAAATAATTACTACCTCAGCCTTGTTATCATAAGCAAATCCTCTTTTGTGCATTTAAAATAACTCATCTGGAACTAGTAGACATAGTGTAAGGCAGCATTGTCATCGTAGGGATAAAGATATCTGGATGAAGTGGTTTTTTTCAAGCACTTACATACATAGCTCTGTTAAATCCTAATTTCTGTCCTTTGAGGGGGCTTGACACATACAATTTTCATCTCAATTTCATCATGAATATGTAAACTGCAGATACTTCTTTAGTAAAACATAATCTGCAGGGGCCAAGGCAATGTGATGAAGACTTGTGTCAGGCCAAGTGAGTTGGAACTGATGTTGCACATAATTAATGGTCTGAAATAGACTGAGAATTAGTGCTGGGCTGGAATGTTAATTGACTATGATACTTGGGCGGGTGCCTCGCAGCCTGAGGCTTTTACTCTTTTTCCTATTCTTTGCTGTATCACTTTTCTTCAGTTTCCACTATGTCCTATTTTTTCATTTGCCTTGCTATTTCTTGATTTTGCCTCCTACTCAAGTCCCACTTTTTCAGTCTCATTTCCCATGTTCCTCACACTTCCTGTGTTCTTCACTTAAATGTATCTGGAAGTTCAAAAATTGAGAATTGACAAATTGACAAATACTTATCATGTTTGAACACACTATAAACTACATTCACAACTTTGGCAAGCCTTGGTCACCTGCTGCAGAGAAATAAGTTAAAAAAATAACATGTAAATTAACATGGATAGCTACAATGGGAGAGACCTGTAAGCTTTGCAATGAATAAGGACATTTGGACATATATAGTCATTTAGAATTTATAGACACGTGTCTACATTTTTGACCGTTACTGTATGGTACATGCAGCATAGTACGCATATGGTTGGCTGGAGACATTTGCCTAGTTTGGAAGTCATGGCCTTGAGTGCTTGCATAACCTCTGGTATCACTGGTAACTTCACTTCCTGTTTTAGCAGTGGAATTTTTCAATTTGCTACTTTTATTACCACTACTTTTACTTGTGGTTGGATGACTATGACATTATCTGGTTGATTAGCCATTATCAGTTTATTTTTCAGATCAGCTTTTTATATTTACTAAACTTGATGTAAAACACTTATTTAATCCGTCAGTGGCACATGCCATGCAGACGCTTATCCTTGCATAGTGGTGTATCTTCTTCTTTCTTCTATTCACTGTTTCAGCTGACTAAGGCACTCACATAGCGCTTTATCGCTGGTGGCCAATTTCACAATGGATTGCTTGATCCTTGTAGTTTTGCCCGGGATAGTGGCTCTGATGATCACCAGCCCGGGACCTCCCTATTTTTGCTTAGTGAACAGTCACAGGGTGCTTAATTTGAAGTGAAACACTCCATAGGTTTTGAGAACCCCACTCATATTATTATATCAGTGAGTTCTCTCTTCTCTTTTGAGCAGATTATCGTACCAGCTGAGTATAAGATAACTGGCAAAGCTTACATGTCAGTAGCTGAGAATGGGTTCTTCCCTTTTGATTTGTATACACTCTGAATAGACCAATATGTACACCTTTGTGATTCCCGCCACTCCATAAAATCCATAAATTGAAATGAGCACACTTTAACTAAAAGTGTAATTGTCGTGCAAATTAGTTTTATATTAAGGAGCTTTTCTAAAATGCAGTTTTTATTCTGTATTTGTAAAATATAAACATTCCGCTGAATGATAACAGAGCAATTCCAGAGGCTGCTTCCACACTCAAAGAGAAAATACAGCCGGGCTGTTACAGTTTAGGTTTGATAATAGAAAATCAGACACTGCCAAAGCTTTGCAACCATCATTAATCTCTGGCCCCTGCGCCTGACTCACAGGGAGTGACTGCTAAAATAGGGGAGGAGAAGTAGAAAAATAGAGCAAGAGTGGGAGATTGCAGTGAACGAGAAGAGTGAATTAGTGCGTAAAAGGACAGCACATCAAAGAAAGATGAAAAACTTGATTATAGAGAAGAGCGAGATGCGGGAAAAGGAAGGGACAGGTAGAGTGGATAGAGAAAAAGGTTTGTAGAAAACACATGAAGAGGTTCTAATGTAGACCACCTGGATGCAGGGTAAAAGGGTGACCTCATCACTCCATCAGAGAATACCTCCACATGTCTGGCTGCTCTTACACTGATAGCATCACTCCAAAACCTGACTTGTCTATCACTCTTTCATAAAGCCACATACCACACGTTTAGCCTTATAGATGGTCCTTGGGTCATTGCACATTCATTAAAGTTGTAATGCACATTAAAATGACCTTACATACAACTGAATATGCTTCTTTGTAGACAGCTGCAACACAAAACAAGTAAAAACCACAGATGAGTTGCTGTTCAGAAGGAGGGGTAGTAGAGCTGAGGCTGCACCAACTATCAGGGTTGAAAGACTGCTAGAGATCTGAGACAGCTCGACATATATAGGAATTTATCATCAGCAAGGTAACTGACTTCTCTGAAAGCAACTCAGGCGAAAAATGAACAGCTGCCATGGCAGCACTCACAAAGATCCCACTAATTTTTTTCTCTTTCACAGGCCTCAGTTTCCAGATGCATGAAATAGACATTTCCATTCAAAATACATAATGACTCAGAAATTATTATATTTATCTGATTTGAATCAAATGTTGGAAATAAAAACTTCGACTCTGTAATAAAAAAAAGAAATATAAAAAAAGAAAAACAGAAAATGAGCTGAGTGACCTTGCCTGAATAAATTGATGCCTACACTGTCACAGGTCAAGGAAATTTGGAAATAACATTATTTGATAAGATTATAGTATTAGATGTGTTATATGAGTGTTCACTGCTAAGATCTAGCTAATTCAAAATAAAAACTTCGACTAGCTAATTCAAAATGAATAAATCTTTAATAAATCCATATAGTTTTGGTATTCAGAAACTGTCTCTATAACAACATAGGGACCAGTGTGCATCTTGTCACAAGTGCACTCCTTCACCTCTGATGTAAGAAAGTAATTGGCATTTCCTAGTGCTTGTAAACACTGCTTATCCTTTTTTGTTTATTCTTTTACTCTGTACTACCCTTGCTCAACAGGCTCACCCTCCTAATTCCCTATTATATCAATATAGTTTCACCACATTCTTTCTGTCTATGCCCATGGTTCCATATCTTTGTCTTATTGAAACTCAAACAGACTGCGGGCCCATTTGCCTGTGCAGGGTAGAGTGTTGGGGAGGGCTGTAGATTAAAAAAGCCTTCCCCTGAGTGTGCTCACCAGGCTGTTCAGCATTGCTCGCAAGGGAGATTCACTACATACATTCTCTTTTATGGCCCTTTCCTTATTCATCATAACACAGCTTCAATTTTATTAACTTCTCCAGTCAAGCATACATCTTTCTCTCTGCCATCAGTCTTTTTTTCTCTGGTTCTATCCATATAGCACCCTGCTCCACCAAGTTCTTCATGATGCTCATAAGCACACGTAAATAAGCGTGTACTTCTTTTTGACTTGCAAGAATACCTATCTATCATGAGGGAATATGATGTAATTGTCTTTCATACAAACATCTTTTTCTCCCTGTTGGATGCTCCACATGGCATTTTCTTGACACTGTCTCAGGCCCAGCTGGCCTTCGCATACAACATGCTGAACATGGAAAACAGATAGAGGGATGCCTGTAGGCATATATTTATGTAAAATGGAAAGAAATCAGGAGCAATGTGAATTTTGTGCACTTAGAGAAAAGAATGGGAGACTTTATGTATTGAAAATTAAATTCTTACCTTTGAATATTTTATCACACTTTCTAAAATATTAACTATGATGTCTATGTTACATAGTGACATAAGTAAAGATGCAGTCATTTTAATTTTGTCCAATACCCCTGTTTCCCCAGGTGTCTCCAGACACTGCATTACAGGCAAATTTTGTTGGTCACAGTTTTCCCTGCCACACAAAATAAAGAAAAAGGAGACTGCCCTTAAACCCAGCCCTTTGATGACTTTTGTATACTTCACTGACTGGCTCTCCCATGCCACAAAAAAAGAAAAAGCGGTGGAAGCGGTGGATCCGACCGTAGTCTCACGAGGAAGGTGATGACACATGGGCCATCTCAGTGTGAAAAGCTTTGATGAAGAAGCTTCACCCATATTGTATCATGATAAGATAGAATGACAAATGGTGAGAGAGGGACACACATCTCTGAAGCCATTCCTCTGAAGTTTCTCTATGAAGAAAATCATGTGTTTTTTTTTAACATATTAACGTAGTAACCATGCAGTGTATGAGATGAAATGTTGCTACACAAAACATGCGCTCATAAGCAATTAAATGTACTGTTCTGTATTCTGAGCCGAAAGCATAACAAAACAACTGCAATCTCTCTTGTGACACCCTGGCAGCAAGATAGTTCCTGATGTGAATACTGGCTAGAGCTCCTCTGTGGGGAATTTGCATGTCCTCCTCAAAAATGAGACGACTATCTTTTACCCCGATAAGGCAATACGTTTTTTTTTCTATTGCAGTCTCTAAATTGTCTTAACAAGTGTGAGAATGCATGAGCAGGTCGCTACACAGAGGTTTGTCACAGTGTTGCCCTGTGATGGACTGGTGGGCTGGCTTTTCCAAATAGGAAAGGGTCCAACCACCTAAAACCTTGAAATGGACTAAATCTCTACAGTAAATTAGTATCCTTAAACATATCTGCAGTATATATTACATTTTGGAACACCATGGAGAAACTTACATATGCTACCCAGTCCCCCCCATCATGGAAAAAGCAGTTACGAAAATGGATGGATGGATGAATGGATGGAAGGATGGATGAAGAACTATCATAGACATAATGTAGCATGATAAAAACTTCTGGTAGAAGTTAGCAGAACCTATGGTTTTGTACAGAGAGAAAGGCACTTCAGCAGTCTTAAAGGTGCAGCTTTCAGATGTATGACATAAACCGGCACCTGATGAGAAACACAACGTGTCAAAAATTATGCCGTGCTTGACATTGAGGATTCAGGAGTTGCCCACAGAGATTCTATCCCCAATCAGAGTGCTGCACAAAGGCATCAAGTTGCAGTCCAGATAAAAATGAGAAAAGCAAAACTGTCGTGTTGAGTAGTCAGATTCTCACTTAATGCTACAGCCCCTGTTGACTACTAAGAGACAGCCAATTTAGTTCTTGAGGAGGATGAGCCACTTGTGATTTTTTACTGCAAACGCTTCATGCAGCTATTCCAGACCCACACACGCACAAACACAAAGCTTGGGGTAGAGGTTGCTGTAATAAGCAAAGAAGATTGGATAGACTGAGTGGACTGACTTACATCTGCTATATTTTATTGTGTAATGATCCATTACGGTTCCTAAATAACCTCCTATCACTGACCTACTCGCGGCTCTGACACCATTGGATTTTCCAGGAAAACAAGTTGACAAAACTGCTGTGTTCTAAAATTATACGGTATCAGTTTCTTCATTTCCATGATTATTTCTGAGCTCCTCAATGATACTGCAGATAGCTGAATGTGATCTCTATAATATTTACCATGCAGCCAGGAATTGTATCTCAAACCAATAGTTTTTGCGAGCAGCTGTCAGAAAATACATTTGGCTTAAAATATGCTGATTAAAACTACAGAGTATATTTGAAAAACTTTTGAACTTTCAGTTTTCTAAAGGAGAAATAATGATATATATGTCTGCAAGGATGAGAGACAACTAAAATCCGTTGTTGTACGGATAATAATTAACTCAGCCACCTATCTTTCACTGTTCTGAACAACAAATTAATGTATTATCATTTTTATATTAAAAACTGCAAAAATACAAAAAATTACAATCCAATTCCTATTCTCCGTCTCTGTATAGATTGATGAGATATAGAAAAAACACCCATCATCTCAGTTTTAAAGGATTTATATTTCTGAAAATGTCAGTGAAGTATGCTACAGGGTGGTGTGCTACCCTGATAAAGGGTTAAAAGGATTAAATAAGCAAGGAATCAGAAATCAGGGCACTGGGAATAATAAAAAAGAGATGCCTGGTCTTATAATTGCAAGACTGATAAAAAGCTTCTATTAGCAGAACCATCCAGGTGTAACGTGGGTATGAAGGTTGGGTACAGAGGGAAAACGCAGGAGCCTTGTTATGGTGACCATAAATTCAAGTTCACTGGGCCAGATATTAATTCATATGATGACTCAATATGCTCTTCATATCTCCACATTTTTGTGGACATGAATTTATGTGTGTATGTAGTTATGGAAACAGGAGAAATGTGCTCTGCTGTCAGGAGGGGCTGGAGGCACATGAATGAACTTATATTTTTGTACTTTTCTTTAGGACATTTTCTGATGTGGTGTAATCGCTTCATCATGGTGATAGAGACTCAATTTAATTTTTATCTTTTCTGATGCTGCACATGAATTCACCATCTCATCAGCTTTGAGGTTAAAATTGATAAATGATTCCTTGCTCACTGCCTCTTATCCAACACCAAGATGTTGCCTAACAATTAACATCTTGTATGTAAAAGTGGTAACATTGCATAATTAAGAACAATTATTCCCATCAAGTCATTATCCTTTCTGCTGATTTAGCTGAGTTGACAAAATAAGTTGTGTCTGGTGGTGGGGCAGTTACCCAGGCAGTATTGATTTGTATTTATTACACAGACAATGTGGAGGGCATAGAGGATTCATTTCTCCTAGGAGTGCCTCACAAGAAAGTTAATGAAAATATGAGAGGACAGCTACAACTATTGACATAAAGTACAGAAAAACTGAAATGATATCTGAAGTGTGCCATGTTCTAACTTTTGTGACTCCACCAACTATTCCTTATACGAAATCAAAAGGAGCTCAATGGTCCGTTTTTATATTAAAACTGTGCAGACATACAAATGTGTAACATGCAAGTTTAAAAGTTAAGAAAGAATAGACCTTACTAGATTTTAGGTATTTCAAGCATTTAAGGAAAAGCATTTTCTGTGAGGGAATAACTCCTTAGTGCATTTTCTCTTAGCAAACCATGGATAATCATGTGTGGGAAAAAATAATAGATAAATGTAAGAAAATAACATTTCCTAACAGGTCTCATTTAAAATTTCTTCACCACTTTTATACAAATATTGGAGTGCAAATTCGTAAAGCTGCCCTGCAGATCAAAGTGCTACCACATTCTAAATGCTGTCATCCACCCACCATCCTCTCCTGTGGAAGGGCCCCCATCATCTACGACACACCAAGACAGTCTGATTAATCCTCTAATAGTTCCAGTGAGATACAGACAGATACTGTAAAAGGGATGGAGACGGGAAAATAAACAAAATTGGGACTCAGTTATTGCATTACACTGTGTGTTCCAGAAGAGGAAGTGAAAAGCAGAAAAGCAAAGGGAGAAGGCTACCGAAAATGGCTATGCACTGTCTGTTTTTGCAGCTCTCACACGATTTAGCCTTTGAAACTGTAAGGATCCCCTGTCAGATTGCCGACTCACTGTGATATCACCTCCTGTTGTCCCTCATCTTGCCAGTTTCTTTCAGACAAACTGGGTCTGTTTGACAGGGTGATAATATAAAAAAGGACTCAAGAGAGATAGAAAATAAAGATTTAACTACAAAATAGGACAGAAGTTACTGCCACTTCTGGCTTGAGAGGCTAAAATCTTTAATAGGTCAGCTAAATTTGAGGACCAGACAGATAAGTAAAAAAAGAATACATTTTATTATTGGTGAAATAAAACACTTTACGCACTTTACTACATAATTTCCATGATTCAGGAGTAATTATGTAATTGTAAAAGTACTGTCAAAACCAGTTGTGGTGTGGCAAGCATGAAAAATAGACTCTATGAACACACTCGCTGTATAAACTACAGTATATACAGTAAGATATTACCTCTCTGAAGGTACTTATTTCTTAAAACGAATACAACAAATGGGGATACACATCTCAGAAACATATTGCTAATGAATGCATGATCGTGGTCATATTTCTCGCTTGGCTGGATGTCAGCCGTTGCAACACACGGGATTTATAGAAAATAATAGACTAGCCTGATTTCACACTCCTCCTTTGGCTCCCTGTGCACAGAGACCACACAGAGCGTAGAACTGTACTGCTCAAGATTACAGTCTAGAGCTGCCAACTGGTTTTTGCTCAATGGTGCCAGATCTGGTACCGAACCTGACATAAAGCAGTATCTATGCCAACTGTCCACAATTTTTCAGTACCAAGCAGAGATTCAAGTGGTTACATAACGAGATGTGGGAGTTTTCTGGTAAGACACACACAGCAGAACAACAGCCATGGCAGACAACATGTTTTGTTGTCTGTTGGTCACAAGTGTCAAATGTGTTGGCAGGAAATGCACCTTGTCCTTATACTCTGCTCAGTAGTCATAGGGAAAGTCTGTTTATTTGTCCGAAGACACCAATCTGTTGGTTGCAGCAGCATGGCTTTCTTGTTTTTTCTGTCTTTTCAGTCTTAGTCAGTATTTTTTATACACTGACAACGTCATTTTTGGTCAACTTGACAGCCTCCACCTGATATCTTAAAAAAACCTTTTTGATATATTCCTACAAATTTCCCTACATGTTTCATAAACACAGAAACCCCCAAAAAATGATTTTGTCGGTCAGAAACAATTTGCTTTTTCAACCAATTGTTCCAGTTGCCGCACTAAGCAGCATCAACTGGCTTAGAAAAACACTACAAATAGTCCCGTATTGTCTATCAGTCAGAAAACATTCACAGCATGACGGCAGTGTCAGAGCTGAGAGAAGTGATGCACACTACACTTTTAATTGCCAATTCAAGCTTTTGTGTAGACATATTTGTAGTAAATAATGACTGAAAGGCAGGACTGTGGAGCAGTGCACTTAAAGGCATCTCTACCTGTTAAGCAACTGTGAGTGAATGCTGGCTTCTCAGTTTGTCTATGACAGCGTCTGTCTTCATTCAGAACTCTTAAGTTGGCTTCAGAACCGATTGGAAATGGTTCTTTTATTATACACCCCCCCATAACTCCCTCTCTCATCAAAACCAGGCTATCTTTTATCTGGAAGATGACGTTTCCATTAGGGTCTGCCAACCTCTTACTGCTGCTCTGTGAGTTGTGGTGCTGGGGGATGAGCATTGTTAACCAACATCACAACAACAACACAATCTCACTGGCTGCAGAGAGCAAAAGCCTTGGTTGAAGAGGCAGTTCATCAGATGACTGCTCACCCAGAGCACACAGGAGCTCACACACAGACACACACCATATTTCTCTGGTTGTCTTTAACTTTCTCAATCTCATCCGTAGAGCAAGAGAGGCAAACATTTGCAGTTCTGACAAAGTCAGACAACATAGATGCCAAAAGGAGAGATCCTGGCCAAATGGGAATGTGTCCGTCTAGTTTTCCCTGTCTGTTTTATTGTTTCATCAAAGGTACGAGGGACCTTTAAGGATCAGCTGCCAATCTGGCAACAATTTCAGTCCCCAAACAGAGGAGTGGGGTTCTGTCAAAACTTGATGACTCCCTCCCTTCTGTCTCATTGTCTTCATTAACTTAATCTCTCGTCACAGCTCAAATTTTCAGCCAGACCTTGGTTTCTGATATCAGAATAATTTCAGAGAACAGAAAGCAGGCAATTTTCCCTCTCTACTGCATTTAACTCTGAATGTTGACCGGGACTGGTGACACTGTTGGTGCTAATGAGAACATCACTGTTCCTGGTGTGTGTACTGGTCAGCAGAGACATATGCCTCAGCCCCACTTTGGTAGTTTTAATTAGATCAATGCTATGACACTGTCTGTCCACACTGGTCCTATCAGTCACTGTTTGGATGCTTCATTAATAATGAGTTTAAGTGTTTACTACATACAGAAATTCCTTCTGCGCTTCATGTTAACTAACTGACCCAAAACATACAAAACGAAATGTCACTTCTTCCACCGGTGTGTTTTTCCTCTCGATTTCTTGGGGAGGCTGCAGGAAAATAGTCTTCTCTCCATCATGATCTCATCAGATCCACCTCCTTGACCTTTGTGCTTTGCTGTAAATGTCAAATTTCTTTATGAGGTCTGTGATGAGTTTATTGAACAATTCACACTCACTAAAACACACAAGGCCACACAAAATCACATACATTCACACCACACATGCATGAACAAACTGCCATGGGATCTGTCCTTCACAGGCCACTATAACTCTGATTTCAGGGTGTGTGCTGAAAATTCATGGTGTTCAGAGCTGGCAGCAGCATCTCAGCAGCTGACCACCATCGCATTGAGCCACCACAAATAAATCCAGATTTCACACGGACTGAAATCTAATATTTCAGAGGGTGAGCTTTTCAGTAACATTACCAGCAAGAAAATATCTGACAGCACAAGTCTACTTTTAAACCATTTAAAGTTTATATACACTTCTACTCTGAAAATGAAACATTTTCTCAAAAGATATTACAAAATAAATCTGACATTTGATTATTGAGCCAAAAGGTGTAGTCACCATCTCTCAGGAGAGAAAGAAAGTAAACCGTGATAAACCGTGGTAAAAATAATGATATTATCTTATCATATCACTACTGTTAACAAAAATAAAAAGGAAAATCGCTTCCAAGACGTGAAGCAATCTAAGGTGTACAGGATTATCAGCAGACCTATTCTCTTTGTTCATAGAAACAAGTGATACAGATGTTTAGATGGGGTTATTATACAGAAAAAAGCTCATTTGAAAAATCCATCACCACATTATTCATACAGGAATCAAATGATATTTGTGGGAAACTATGACCAGAGGATCAGAGGGTAGCCACGCATTGCTGAACGTCTTTGCAGTTCGTGCCAGTGTTTTCGAAAAGACAAATTAGTCCCCATGTTCATGAGCTAATAAAAATCTCTGAACTGTACAGTCTACTGAAGTCCTTTCATGTGTGTTTACAATACTACAAGGACAGTTGGACCAATGTAGCTTTTGCCCTGTCGTAGAACACCGATCTGATATCAGACCATTCCTGAATCAGCGTTCTTCTTGAGCTCTGGTTTATAACAGGTAGAGTGATCAGGCCAGGGAGGCAAGTACTACTGTCATGATGATAAATGTTGTGCATTAGAACTGTCTGCATCTGTGCACACAACCTGGCCTGCAACTCCGCCTAGCGGAGCACAGAGCTGGGGAGGGAACAGGAAGGTGGACTAACATGCTGTTCCTGAACACGCAGTACACTTTAACATAACTTTCAAATGAAATACTATTTTGTGCCAGAGGGTCATTAAGATGTCTCTAACTCTATCTCTCACAGCAGATGTCTGTGCAGTGAAATCTTGTATTCAACTTTGAATGAAACATATGATGCGCTGGCTTTACACATGTTATATAACGTCCAACTCCAAACAGGACACAGAGTTTTGGCAGAGGCAGCAACAAAGGGTCACAGAGCAGATTGCACTTAAAACAATCTGTCAGAAGTTTTCCAGAAACATACAAACATGTAAAATAACTAATTCCAGTCCATTTTCAGACTTCAGTCAAGACTTCAGTCATCCTCTTCTATATGTACCAGTAAAAGAATTGTCCTTTAATTAAATGCTTGGGTTCTTAGATGGTCCTTTCTTTGTGATATTTAACCTTTCTCTTTCCTCCAACTTCTTTTCAACGTCTTCTCTTTCGTCATTGTCTTTGGCTCTTTATCAGTCATCTTGCAGAGAAAGCTAATAAAAGGCTAACACGCTGAGGGAGCTCTGATCTGCTTTGTTATTTTGTTCTTGCACACCTTCTGTTTTGTCTTTTATTTTTGTTTGTAGCGGTAGTCGTTATCACAAAGATGGGCATGCGATATGGCCGCTGTGGTCTTTTGTGGTGAAATAATACGACAGACAGATAAGGCCTCGCAGGCGACCAGTACACAGCTTCTCTCCTCCTGCTATTGCCTTCTTCTCTTCCCAGGGTGCTCTAGGAAGTCCTCAGGGGCACCAAGAGATACCATATCTTTCTGTTGGGAAGTGCCTTTGTTGTGGTAATGTCAAACAGCCCCTTCCTTTTGGACTGCTAGCGACAACACATTCACACTGCATACTTTCTTACTTGGTAAAGCCCGTTCTAAGCGGTCCCCATTTTGTTGTTAAATATTATGACAGACACAATCACCAAACATCACGTATGTGATGAGGGTACGAAAAAAATCTAAATGGTATCAATTTAGCTCTGGATGACTACAAAAAACTTAACTGCCTGCAGTTAAATTCTGATTACGTCACCATCTCCTGGCTCATAACATTACTTTGTCTCTAATTGACAGAATCTATTAAGATTTCATGAAGTGGTAATGATTTTACAATTACTTTCAGCTTGGAAAAACATTGATGAGCCACGGGATTAAAACCACTTGACTAATATTGTGTCGTTTGTGCTCATGACACAAAACAGCTTTGATCTGTGGAGCTATGGAAGTTATGAGATCTTTGAAAATGTCTTCTGTTACAAGTCCCTAAAGATGTTGGGCCTTTGTGAAACACCTTGGTTTTTCTACCACATGTTTTTATGAATATGTCCTGATGGTCTTCACTTAGAACTTCTTAGGAGGCATAAAGTACCAGTTTAAGGAATAACAAGACTAAAAGGCAAAAATCTTAGATTTGAAGACTAATAATGAACTATACTGTACGCAATGTAAGATTTTGAAATGTAAGCTTATCTATGCTTCAGTCTTTGATCTTTAAAACAAAAACTTCCCTTCTAAGGCCATCTTTAGAGTTATAGGTAGTCTTTAATACCCGCCTGCATATCTGCAGGTAACCTTCAGCTATATAGTAAACAGAGCACGGCTGATGTTTGAATCTGACCAACCATTATAAGGCGTGAGAGCTTGCAGCAGAATAAAACTTTAACTTCCAGTGTTAGGCCTGTGTCAGCCTGTATACAGCGGAGACGCAGAATTCCCACAACAATTTTCCACATCTTTTATAGCAGCTCTTTGTGAGCCACTGGGCTATTTCGTAAAATGCCCTGGTGAAGTTTAAGAGAAGAAGAGGCTTCAAGCACAAATGATTCATTATACTAGGGAAGAGGAAGAGACACAAATAACAGAATGATTTAGGCTTTGCATGCATTTTTGGTTACTGCTGTCAAGGTGTTTGCTTTGCCCTTATGGGAAAAGCAAACTAAATTATTGCTCATATCTACAATTCAGAGGACCAACAGATTTGGCTAAGAAGTTCTTTATGCAATACATAATCCAACATAAATAGAACATAAACATAATTTCTTCCTGCAAACATTTAAGTTTTTTTTTCTCAGGAAATGTTTGCTGCATGGATGAGAAACAGAGCAGAATGAGGCCAGAGATTGAGCCATACTCTTCTGACCTAACACGCTTACATGGGAGATGGAAGAGGACAAAGAAACAACATGTGCTTGTCTGTTTGATCTTATTGTATGAGGTGCGTTACACATGTAGGCTGCTGGCATGTCATGGATTGCTTACTCTGGCACAGGCAGCGCTGCTGATCACCACTACACAGCTCTTATTACAACAGAGAGGATAAGAAAAATTTCCATGCACACATGCCCTTACATATAAACAAACAGAAAGCCCCTTCTTTGGATGAGGCTGTGGAACGAACAATCTGTGACCAGAGGCTTGGTTTAGAGCACCAAGCTTGTATGAAGCTCTTAGGGGTGAAAGACAAGAAACTGGCCTGACACTCTGCCCCTGGAGCAAAAATAATGAGAAATATAAACATTCTACTTGGAATATTTCACTCGATTGTCAGAGAGGCGCAGCATAAACATATTGTTAAAATCTCTGTATTTCAGTTGGAACTTAATACTTTTGAGCAGAAAGGAAGATATAGAGATGACCACTAGATCTATTATTCATAAATGAAAACGGGTGGGAAGAGAAGGGGATAGTTGTTTCTGCTGACAATGTGGTTGTTTTCTCAGAAGCCTGAGACATTTTAAGAGCAGATACAGTTCCCCGCCTAACCATTCCTTGTCATGATTGGTTTCAGATTTGCTGATTTCCGTATGTCCATATGATAGGTCCGGCCTCTCATTCATTTGCTTCCTGCTGCTCATTTGTTACGACTGAGGTCGTTTAATCTAATTATGTACCTGAGTGTGCAGGTGTTTTTCTTATTTGATTGGTGTTTGGAGGACGACGGGGGGACGTCCGATTGGTCGCTTCCCGGAGAGGACGGATAAAAGCTGGTGACGCGGACTTCCTGGGGTTCCATCCTCGAACCAATCCCTATCGACCACACTGTGTGTAACGTTTCGGAGTTTGTAGGAGTGAGCTGCCGTTTCTGTTTTCTTAGTTTTCTCCTGTTTTGTTAGTTAGGGAGGTAAGTTTTTGTCATTTGGTTTGTTTGCTTTTGGTTAGGTAAGTTCGGTTATATTCAGATAGTTTTTGTTTGTTTGTTGTTTTCGGCGATAGCTCACTCTGAGGTTATACGCTCAACTCCTTGTAAATTGAACATACATCTCTATAAAATAAATATCATATAAACTGTTCAACTTTGTGTGTTGGTTGCTTGGGGATCGGAAGAGGATGGATCCTTTATGTTGCGATCTGGCCTTGCCTAGACGGGTCGTAACAAGTTGTTTCTGCTGACAATGTGGTTGTTTTCTCAGAAGCCTGAGACATTTTAAGAGCAGATGCAGTTCCCCGCCTAACCATTCCTTGTCATGATTGGTTTCAGATTTGCTGATTTCCGTATGTCCATATGATAGGTCCGGCCTCTCATTCATTTGCTTCCTGCTGCTCATTTGCTCTTTATGTTTTATGAGTTTGTGTGGTTTATTGGTGAACGCAATCCATAACGAGGCAGTATCAATTTCTCATTTATGGGTGAAAAGATATCCCTGTCGGTAAAATAAAACTACATTAAAAAAAGAAAAGTTAATAAAATAGATACAAAGTAAAATTGCCTTTGCCACAATAACAATTTCTGCAGCAGCACATAATCAAACACACACTGCTTCTATGTGCATTATATTTACATGTGAATGGGTAACAAAGCTGTATGAAAAACACAGGGGCTGAGGATGAGAGTAGCACAACAGTGAAAAAGGTGATTAAGTTGACCAGAACAAGGTGAGCCTTGTGTTAAATATTTCATACAGCCCCCCACAAAGCCCTGTGGAAGAATATAACAATAAGGCACCAAGAACTATTATGAAATAATTAGCTAAGAGGCCACCTGGAAGAATTTTCATTTGCAGAGATGCATAGATGGTAATTCACTGTTAATTTGCCCAGTCCTAAATGACTTTGCAATTTCCTCTGTGCTGGTTTTCATGGTGTAAAAATGTACAAAAAGTACTAGTAGTACTAGTAGTAAAATGTTTTAAGTTTTGTACACTTATTTTGGCATTGACCTAAATTATGCCACTAGCTTCTGTTATTTGGTGAAAAGGCTATTAAAAAACATTTTTAGAATTCTTTTACAACTAGCCATCATCATCTTGATGTCTCAACATCAGCACAGCAGAAAGTGCACGTGGATATATACCAGATATTGGAATCATTGTCTATCAACGTCAGCCTCTCTTATAGAAAGCCAAAGCAATCAATGCCAAGCTTATTAATGGTCTTAGATTGCAGCTAAGGGTAGTGTACCTGAAATGTCAATATATACCATGTCTTTAAAAATTTCAAGAGAGAGGTTAAACTGTAGTCAAGCCTTCAGGACATTCAAGCATCAGGACTGCATCATGCTGAGGAGTAAGCTATTGAATAATTTTGGCCGGCTTATGGAAGTTGGGGTTTGACTGCTTGACAGACACTTTTGTTTTCCCAAGTATTGAAAAAAGTCAGCAAAGAGGCCATTTTTCTCTTAAGACTGCACCAAATACAAGGACTGAGAGAAGACATCTAGAGAGATGCCCTCAGAGGATGCTCTGTACTGGCTATTATGGTCATCTGGAAAATTGGTTATTTGAGGAACAAAAGGTGGATTTCATGATGCTATCTCATAAGTTATTCCATGAGTAAAGCACATATATCTAAATGTCTGGGGATTCCTTGCGACGATGGGCCTCATTCACAATTCTATCTGAAAACGCCGCTATAAAGAATAATGAAGGACTGGCATTAACACAATTTCCATTGATTAAAAATGAATAAGGTTACAATCTGAGCATTTTCCAGCTCTATGGACACCATGTCACAAGGCAAACATAATGATGAAGTAACACAGGGATCATGAACATTTAGGATCAGTGGTCTTAAAAGATTTTAATCTAAAAGGACCTGTGAACAATGAGTGGACAATCAGAAACCCACACATTGGGATCTTACTGATAAGACTGAGAAAAAGGGACTCATCAATCACAATTTGTTGATATTTTGATGCTGATTTGCAGAAAGATTTTAGACTTGAGACTTTTTCAGGGAATAAAAGTCACAACTTTAAGTAAAGTTGCTTATGATTACATGTCTGTGTGTAAACATTTTAGTTGAATTAAAGGGAAATACTAAATTTGATCGCTTTTTTATTCTTGCTGTTTTCATTTTCCGTCAAATCTTTCTCAGAATCATGCAAGAAAAATATACAGTATAATGAGGCATGTACTAATTCTACATTTGATAAACTCCATATGTGATAGTTGGGGGACGATGAACTTCATCTCGATGTAATGAAGTGAGAAAGTGGACTATTTTTATCTCACCCTGAAGCTAAGGGCAGCTGTGTCAAAAGTGAACAACTATAGAGACTCCATGCTGTGCCGTTCATTTCCTGAACACACACACAAACACACTCCTCCCTTTCCACAACTGCTACAACACATTCAAAGGCATGACGAATTTGATCTAACTATACAATCTAACAATCTAACTATATACGATTGAGTAATGCCTAAATAGTGTATGTGGTCAAATATGCTGAATGGCTGCTGTGATATCCAAAATTTAAAAAAGGCTGACAAAAACATGAAGAAAAAGAAAAAAAGAACCGTGAATGCATCATCTAACAATAAATAGAATGTCGATGTTCTTAACATTGTAACCTCAAAAAAGTGGACATGACAGTGTAATATTGACGATGAAATCAAATTTACTCCATGTTAGCGATGGCAATATTGCTTTGTATGAGGCAAGCCCATAATGTATTGATGTACAGCTTTGAGAATGACAAGCTGTAGTCACTATGATTTGTTACACTAATAAAAGTGAAGACACAGTATTGTCCTGCCCTCTCAAATACACACACACAAGGATCATTCTCTCTGTTCCTCTCCAATGCATGAACACATGCACACACACTTTCTCTTCATGGGCCACTTGGCTTTGTAGTGGCAAAGAGCTTGAACAAATTGAGAAATGATTGGAATTGAAAGATGAGTAATGGTGATTCTAGCGCTGTCCCTTCTCAATATGGATATGATGAGATTTGATTCTTTGAGGTCAGGTGCATCATCAGAGCTGAGTGGCTGCCCTGTCTATGACTAAAACGCTTATTCACTCGTACAGGCCTTTGTCACAATCGGTCAAAGCAGACATAAAACCATTGCTTTATTTACCAGCACGTTTACCTTGCCATTACCACTTCTCATTTCCACTTAAACCGTTACAGCCACTTTTTCATTCTATGTTAGCAGTGAAAAAGTATTGGAGTACAGGATTTACCCTTTATTACCATTGGATCCAGTCCGGGTTGAGAGTGAGTAAAAACATAGGTCTACCTCTCATTAACTGTAGTTAGCAGTTACATTACTTTAAAAGTATCATTAACCTACCTTTGCAACATACCACACATTAATCATCTGTGACATTTTTGCCATCATCTTTAAATGGTGGACCATCACTTTCAGACAATTTTGATAAAAGTGGAGAATGTATGTATTTCTGCCCGTCTGGAGATATTGTCCAGATAAGCGTGGGGAAACTGCACAAGTAAGAGTGACTGGTGTCAGCACAAGACATGTGAAGTCAATCTCTTGTGAGATGGATGTGTTTACCCTTTGTTCATTAGAGTGTAAAATCCAGTGATGAAGGATGTCACTTACAAGAACCTTGCGCTTCAATACTTTCTTTTTGATGCCAAAATACTTCCCTACAGGTTTAGTTTAGTTTAGATTTTATAGCTCTTGCTAGCATCTCTGTCATGGTGCTAGACATTATTTTACCTCTCATTTTCTTCCTTCACTGTTCTACACTTGTAACTTGTAACTCGATTTTAGGATTTCAAATTCCCAATAATTTACTCACACTACTTTTAAATTTGATTACCATGCATATCACCCCAATGTAGCTGAGTTCAATGTTGTACTATAATTATTACCATGGCAACAGCAGTTGAAGTATTGTGACAAAAAAATGGGTACCTAAACTAGCGACCAGTGTTCAAGCACAACAATGACACTGATTACAAAAGAAATAGATTTGGAGTATTTTTGAGCATTTGAACAGATTCTACACCCAAAAATCAAGTTACTAGTTGGAGCTATTCTAATCACATTTCCTTTTTACTGAGTGAACATAATAATGCATTGTGAAATGGGCTACGTGTCATTTGCTTACAAGGTTTGGTAATATTTGACTGATGTAATTTGACTAACCAAGCAACATGGAGAGCAGTGAATGAGAAAATCCTTTGGGTATTACGTGCAAGTCTGTTCTATGTCTGTGCGCAGAGCGGGCATGGGAGGTAATTAGTGACCTTAACAGGAGTAGTGGATGGGAACAAGATCTCCTCCCTGGGCAGGTGTTTTAATAAGAGTATGGGGGATAGCGTGAGACTCGTTCTCTTGTGAGACCTGCAGCACCTCTCACAGGTAACAACCTAACATGTAGCATCAAATTAGATGGTGCAGTTTTCACCTAATGAAGCACGCAATAGTGAAAAATAAGAAACGTGTAAGTAAGATGAAGCACCAAAATACATCTAATATGTCTAACTAACTTGAGAATGTAGATTTGGTAGAAAGTAGGCCTAGCAGTAGATAGGAAGCCTAGCTTTGCTCCAACCATTTTACATGATTAATAGGGTAGCGAGTAGGAGTTGAAACTGCAATTAAAGGTTCTTCCATCAGGAGAAGAAGCCCTTTCTGGTAGTCAGCTTTAGGAGGACCAAGGGGAGCAATGCACTACCGAGTCATTATTTCTCCACTATCCTGTCTGCTCTATGGAATACATTAACTTCACAGTCTTGCTGTCTAAGCCAGAGTGCCTTCATTGCTTGTTTTTTTTTTTTAAAGGGATGCATGCAATTAGAGGAATGGAAAGAAGAAAGTGTTCAGAATAGTCCCCAACCCCCACACAAAGATGAGTGCCAGCACAAAACAAGCTCAGTGGGCCCCTTGGGGCCCTGCCTGAGACTGAGCAGAACCCATGATAGTCAGTCATTCCTTCTGATTGACAACAAAAAAATGTAAGACTACAGCCACAAAGCCACCATCTCACTGAGTTAATGACTTCTTAAAAATATGCAGTTGGATTTCCAATAACAGATATGCAGCCTTGTTGATATTGTAGAGTAAATTGTTCTTTACTTCGTTTGTGTGAGATAAAACACCCTTGAAGCAAATATACATCACATATACTAGTCTGTGCAGAAATCATCCCTGTAAACTATCTTAGCATGTTAAATAGAGAAAGCACTGAACACCACATCCTACAAACTTAGTTCCAGCTTTTCTTATGGATTACTGTGCAGCACAGACCTACCAAGGATCATTACATCCATAATTCTCTCTTTTGCATAATGTATTGTGAATGTTTTCCTGGATTTGACTTTCAGCTGCAGTGCAATTAATTATATGCAGAGTCTTAGCTGGGGCATACTAGGATGTACAGACAAGACTTATATTCACGTAAGACACTGGTACTACAAGTCTCATTAATATGCTTTACCTGATATAATCTGAGCAGGATTGTGTGAAGTCATCAAAATTTAAGAAACATCAGAAATGTTATGATGAATCTCGCCTTGTAGCATGTGTACTACACTGATGAGCCTGAGGATTGTCATACATTTCATGAGTTACTGATTTCACAGTCATTGTCTTTTTCTACAGTGGAAAGGAGAGGATCATGATTCCTTTGAGGTGCATTTAAATCATAGACACTACATATTACTCAGAAAATTCCCATCTGAGTGTGAGCTGAGATGGCGTCCTTCAAGCCCCGCTGGGTTTCCTGTCATCATGAAATGGGCACATCAGATTAGAGGAGAGAGGGATATAGAGAATAGAGCAAGAGGGGGTAAATACTGAATTCTGCTCTAATCCCATCTTGAACAGCTGTGAATGCACTCCACCTAAGACACTTCTGTTCAGGGTTGTGGTAAATGAAAGATATGAGGCAAGTATGAATGGGATTAAATCTCATGATGCACAACACTGAATGTATGCACATTCAAATGAAGTGAAAAGTCTAAAAATGCTCAATAATAGGGATCAAGAAGCTGCCGCATTATTTCCTAAATGTAGATGAAAATGTGGATGAAAATGAACAGACTTACATCAAAGTGAATAAAAAGACCAGGTTCCCAGTACAGCCCAAAGGCAAATTAAACTACCGTAGTCAATATTCCATAATATTATTTTTATATTCAAAGATGGCCAACAAGAATTGGACCAGATAAGATTTTAGCAGGTGACCGCTTTTAATGGATAAGAAACACATCAAAGTAGCAATTTTGCACAGCTCACTGTGTTGAATGGAGTGCAGTAAAATATGTCCTTTGCAGTGTAATTAATGGCTTTACACTATTGTGAAATGCATATCTAGAGGGCTTGTATCATCAGCCTTCAAATTCCATAAAATGCTATGATTGAATTATCTCTTCTTTCATTTCACTGCAGCATGAAACACTCTTGACATAATCATCGAACATTTTTCTTGAATGAGACATACATTCAGTTGTAAAATTTATTTTTAAACAGGCTTTAAAAAATATTAACTGATGGCATATTTTTCACATTTAAATCAGCATCTGCAAAAATATACTGCCTTAGCTTGACAGCACATACACTAAATACTGAGTGAGTTATTTCCATATTCAAGGCCACTTTGGCGTAAATAGTATGACTTTCATGCCCCTATTCACAATCACATCTTTTTTTTTTAATCTTCCACTCTCATATTTATCTAAATGGCTAATGAAATGTAACATTTCACAAAACCCCCAGATCAATGTGGAGAAATAAATAAATAACAGGGAGCATTCATCGCGACTGCTGATGCGAGAGGAGAAAGGATTCTCACAACCCACTGCCCTCGCTGTAAGAACATGCCTTATCAACACTTTCTCCCTGTAAAATGTCAATGTCATGCTACTTATTTTATCAACAAGGCCAAATGTGCAACTGCTGCGCGTTGCATGATCTTTCTGATTCATTTTCACATATATGTGTGGCCTAACCTATGTTTTCCTCAGAAAATACCTGACTTTGTTTAGCTGGAGGTGTAAGGCAGTTAAATTGTATATAGGCCAGTATAACTCTCAGTATGACACAGAGGCATTGCCGTTGTGTCCCCGGGGCAAAGGTAACCAGTAGGGAACCTCCTCATCACTTGTGCTTCATTTGCAGACTCAGAGCACACAGCAGAATTATTGACTGAATGGTCCAGTTATGCCCTTGTAACCTCAACACCAGCTACTTCCTGTCTCCTGTCTCACACACACATATATATTTTATCTATATCTATATTTATCTTTATTCTGTTTTTACATATCTAAAGGAATTTAACTTTATTTGCAGTCACAAAGGCCTAAATGCTTATCAACTACCTCAAATATAAACTGCAAACAAATCAATTTATAAAAAGGTTTGATAAGTACATAATAGGCAATTTGTATGTTATGTGCATACAATACATGTATATATAGGACATTTGTATGTTCATTTAGCACTGCAGAAAATAGAGAATTGCACCCTTTGGGCTCAAAATGAAACCCAAAAAATGGGGGGGCTAAAAAAGCAAACATGCTGAACGAGGTACAATGATGTCTGTGAAAAGAATAAAAATCACAGCTGCTCTTTGTCCTCAGGACAGGCCTGCTTATGTCACCGTAAGCTTGCGGTGTGCATGAATCCCGGTGTGTGGGCAGCTGGAGTGGAGGCAAACTTCAAGACAAATTTCATGTTTGTGTATGTTCTGGTCTGAACTTTTCCCATGTGTGTAATGTTCCTGCATGCTGCTGTGTGGGCGTTAGAGAGATGAAGGTCATGTTATTAAGTTATGACCAGGTCACACATGCACTATTATACTGCATCATTTCCCTCACAGGGAATAATACGCTGGCAAGAAGATGTGACGTATTCTTTCATTTACATTGAATCTTGAATCTCACATTAGAGGTAAACAGATTCAAAAATGTACATCACAGCTACACACCTTGAAGCTTGAAATGATATCAAATGCAGTTTATGACCAATAGAACAGAGTTATTCAACCCAGAAATACCAAATATGGGTGTGTTTTAGTGTGGTTTTATCCTGTTTGATTAGCAGCAACCAAAAAAAAACAAACAAACCTGCAAACAAACAAAACAACTTATTTCATTCTGGCCTTACAGAAAAATTATGCCATTGGAATCTTAAATGAATGCAACGGAAGTCTATCATTTTCTTTTTGGTTCTTGAATGAATGTTGAGGAACAAGTTTATAACTTACAATGTGGAGCTTCAAAAAGTCTCCAAGTCCAGAGGAGCTGTCCACCCTCACCAGGACAGCATTCTTCAGGTGCGTGCTGAAGCCAATGGCTAAGCGGTCCGCCCTCGTGCTGGGACGGTCATTCGACGGCCACGTGTATGTGATCAGTCCACCATCCCGCCCAAATATGTATGTAGTTCCCGCTAGAGGACAAAAGAAAAGCGAAGATTTTAACAATACCACAGATGAAACTAATCTCATTAACAAAGCTAAGCAATAACATCAGCAGGGCGAGTTTCATTGTGCTCAGTAATGATTGTGCACAGCACTAAGTAACATATTACTCTTGAAAGCTCTCAGCCCTATCTGAGAGTTTTAGTACACTCCGGTCAATTCATGAGTCGAAGAAAATTCAGTAAAAATTAAGGAGATAGATAGCCAAGCTGCTCGCTTTAAAATTCTGCACAATTATTCACTTTTATTGCCATTGTCTGTTTCACCTCAAGAGGAAAGGGACAAAAGTGAATAAGAGAACCGGCCAAAGTGATTGCCTACAAAATTGCCGTTGTGTCCCCGGGGCAAAGGTAACCAGTATGCCAAATGGGCACCTCCTCATCACTTGTGCTTCATTAGCAGACTCAGAGCACACAGCAGAATTATTGACTGAATGGTCCAATTATGCCCTTGTAACCTCAACACCAGCTACTTCCTGTCTCTCTGAACGCTTAATCGTCTTAGCAGCCATGTTAAAGGTTGACCCGGTAGAAAGACAAGTGTTTGCATTAAGTCAGCTAATAAGTGCAAGAGTGTTCATGCAGTGACCAGTCAAAGTGACTCTTTAAATGATTCCTTCACAAATAAATGATGTATCAAAAGTGTTTTTGTATTTTAACACGAAGAAAGCGTTTTTCCAAAGTTTTCCAAAGACACAGGGTATATGGTTATGATAGGGGGTCTAAGTAAGTACCATTGTGAACAAACAATGGTGTGATTGGAAGTCAATACCTATGATAAAGGATGAAAATTGATGCATCTGTCAGATTAGCATAAAAACAACTATTTTCATGAAAAATAAGACAAGGAACTCTGCTGGTGTGTTGTGCACCTGCAAGTGTGAGGGTGAGTGAGAAGCAGAGAATGAGAAAATGAGAGACAGTGTGTTAATATTCGTAGGTGTGGAGAGTTGGACAGACTTAGCCTAAGGAAATATGATAGATCATTTGAGTGAAAATATTCTGTTTTCTAGTTAACCATAAATGAAATACAACCATCAATAAATGTTGCTGTCATTATATAATTCTAGATTTTCTTCATGGTGCTATGATTCAAGTGAGCCATTAAACTCTCAACTCTGTTCCAATTTCATCTCCTCATTTGTGCCAATAGATACAGTAAACCATTAGATAAAAATGACTATATAATTAATTAACAGAGATGTGATTATCAGATGATGTTGGGACAGATTGATCTATAATGGGATTTATTGTTTTCATAAAGCATAACTCGCATTTGAAAAACTTAATGATGATAACACAGTAAGCATTTTTGTTCTCCTAATGGATAAAGCGCCATGGAGCTAGATGACTTTGACAAAGGCAGAGGCATTATGTGAGATGCATTTGCTGGGCAGGAATAATTTCCTTTTCATGAAGTCTGGTAGCTATCACTGGAAACTTTTCTTGTTTCACCGACCTCTGAGCAGATCTCAAATGATTGTACCTCCCTTTGGATTGTCTGTAAGTCCCCCCCAAATAACACTCCTTGCTTCAGTTTGGTATAATTAAATGCATTTAGACAATGTCAGTATTGGAACTCACTGCACACTAAAGCATATATTTTCCACTTAGTCTATTTATACATTTGATCCCATCTTCATCCCACTCAGTCGATTTACTGCTGGTGAACATGATCATGTAACAATTACTCATTTAAGTGGACTGGAGTGTAGATCTTTAGATGAAATGGATTAACACTGATACATTCATGTCAAGGATAATTGTAAATGGTTCCAAGACACATTCCGTGAGTGAATGTATAGTTGCTGATATGTGGTCAAGCTGTGAAAAATCTATACAAGCACAAGACTAGTGGATAAACAGTCTGATGAGGCCTCAGCAACCAGAGGCCCAGGAGTCGAACAGCTCCTCACCTAAATAAGGCTCTGCAGCTTTGACCAAAAGTGGCAAGGAAATTAATCAGTTTCATTTGTTTTATGGATATACATTTTAATTGCACAGTTGTTGAATTTTTTTCCAAGGGCAAAACTTCTGACAAAAGAAAAGTTTTAATATTTTACTCTTTTTGGCTTGGGTCACATTCAGTGTAGACATATTTTTCTGCAGGTGGCTAACCTACTAGTCTGATTCATCCCTCTGTAAGCTATCCTGGATAATACCAATAAAAGAAAAGTGCTGGAGGAAAAGTGATTTTTCAATTCTGCATGGACAAATAAAATGATGAATTATTATCACGTCTGGGTGCCTAAGTTCAAAAGCCTTTTGGCTAATCTCAAAGATGAAAACTTCCCTCAACCAGACACATTTCTCCATGTTTGGATCGAAATTCAGCAAGAAGATTTTTTCATGTGAGGATGAAAGCAATGAATTAGAATCCCCATATTCTCAAGCTCTCCAGTAATGTTTAGTGACAAAAAGGAGAAACAGGTTTAAGGAAAGAATAGCCCATTCAGACCCAGGGTTGAAAAGATCGGTTTATGTTGAGGTGCCATGGTTACACATCTAAAGAGTAAAAAAAAACTAAATACACAGTGAAATGATATTATACTGAATTTTTGATAAGATAACTGACAAACTGAAGCGTTGATTAAATAGATCTGTACAATTAAATTTTTAATCAATGTCAAAGAAAAATATGATGTGGAAGATGTATATTAATCTTAATGCATCATAAACTATAGTTTTTGTATATGTAGTATAACTTTATACAAAGCAATAAATCCCATTTTTGCCTTGTCTTGTCATTCATGGGGGAAAGGTCTTCAAGGCTTTTACAAATCCTGAATCCCGGAGGCTTGTAGAATGAACTCCTTAACCACAAGCCTCCGCTGTTAAAAGGATAATGAATTAATCTGTCCTCATGTTGGACTACAGTGAGAGCCGGCTGCTCTCCGCTGTGTCAGTTAACATCAAAGAAGATAAACATTGGCAGATCAAACACTCTGCTTTCATTAAAAATGTAGCACCATCCCAGGAGTTCTCATACATTTGGCCTAAGAGGTGTGTGGGATAGTAGACTGTAGAATAACAAACATGGCCTGTATCTTAGAGCCCACTTGGCACTGATTCCTGAATGTCTCAATCTATTTATGCTGCAATACAGAAGCATCAAATAGTAAACTGGTCTATAAGAACTTTCTACTTAGCAAGGTATGGGAGGGCATCAACAGGAGAAAGTCAGGTTTGAGCAAAGGAAAGGATAGTGGCTCTAAGCCTTGTTTCAGTGGTGGGAGGAGAGGGATATACAAAGAAGGCAATGTATCTGACTAAGGACAGACTTGCAGACTGTCTTTCCTCTAACCTCCAAAACAGCCATCATAACACGCTTCATGTTACCACCTCTGCCGAGAAACTGGGTAGGAATCCAATCATAATTACATAGTTGTGATGGAAATGTGAAAAGGACAGATGACATTATAGATCTGCTTTCTGACAGAACGTAGCACTTGCGCTTCTATCTGCTGCGGTGGATTCCAGTAATGAGTGGTGTGTAAAAAATAGATCATCCAACATGTGGCATATTGCATTGCTTTTTTCTAAATCAATCTGTGGTCATTTCCATGATTCTGCTGAATGCAGTTACAAAATGTAAATGGTTTTTAAAACTGTCTTTTTCTCCAATGGAAAGGAGCTTTCAGAGATTAACATTAATATAATATGAAAATGACAACAACTTGTGATGCTTACAAGAGTAAATATATGAATAGTTCCACTAATTGCAGCTTTCCGTACATCCCTAAACCATGTAAAAGGACATAATTGTATCAAGGACATCATCGTCTGGGTTTATATTGGGTTTGTGCACCCTCGTGGGAGGTGTACAATTAAAAGGACCTTAATGATGTCTATTGGATTACCATTTCAGTTTTCAGAAAAAATCATTAGGACAATTTATGAGAACACTACATTGTCCAATCCAACTCTACTGGTATCTGGTAAAGGAGCTATTTCCAATCAATGGTCTGAAGATTAAGTGCCTCGTGGGAAAACCATGACTCAAGGTGATCAATTTTTTTCTTTAGTCCTGAACTGCTTTCTCTCATTCTATTTTACATTTTTGGAACAATAAAATGGTCTGGTAGGTGAGGGCAGGAAGTGAAAAAGAAAGTTGGGTTATGAGCTAAACTGTTGAAACACATGGCTAATTAGATGTCTTTTTAGCTGCATGTTCTAACTTGGCAGCGACTGAAAAGCTGTGAATTACAGATAGTTGAGCAGCAACACAATTCTCACAGCCTCACAGTATAATTAAATGGTACATCACACCCCATGATCCAAAATAATGATGCTAAGACACTGATATCCTTTAGTTTTACTATACACCTCTAGAGGTTTTTGTTTGATCCACAGTGTCATTTTTGCCCCTGCAGACAAAATGTATGAAATATTATTCAAGCCCCCAGAGATATGACCCACAAAAATTCAATTCTATTATTTAAATGTCAGTGGCTTATGTGTCTGCGCTACAGTGCTATATTGTGTTTGAGCTGGCCTGGTAGTTATTTCAATAGGACAATGATACAGAGAAGTCGGTGTGATCTTTAACACTGAATTTTCTTTTCTGTAAGACTTTTTGTACCTGTTGTAAAATGAAAAAAATATCACGTCTTTGGTCAGTTCTATTGTCAACATTGTAAATAATGGCTTAATCAAAGAGAAGGCTTACAGTGATCTTGTTAAAAAGCAGAAAATTTCAATTACAAAATGCTTATTCACTGTCAGTTTCATTGATATATGCTAAAAAAAGCATTTTTACATGCACCACTCTTCTTTGAATACTTTAGAGCTATCACACAACAAGCTAGGATCATCTCGCTTGTTATCAGTTACTAATCTACCACACATTTGACTGAAAAGATGTACTTTTATTATACTTGGTTAACTGAGATTTTCTCCTTATTGTTCAGATGCAGTAGTACCTCATCCTTGTATACTGATACACACATTACTGTCATACAATTTTTTGTTTTATCTGAGTTGCTGCATGTAAAACATCCTTTCTGTAAACCAGAGGATGCCTCCCTGGGTTGTCCTTGACTGTAAGCATTGTATTTTTCTGTCAGTGCATGGGCGAGGCTTTGTGTTGGCAAGGTGACATTTCTGGCAAGGATTTCCTTGTCTCTGCCCGTTTGGTGTTATAGTGAAATGCTGTGAACTTTACTGCTCTGAAATAGTAGGAGAGAAGACATGGTACGAGAGGGTTTTTTCTCCTTATTCCACTCAACTTTGAAATTCACAACAGATTGGGTTTGTGAGGTAACGAGTCACATTTTTGTGCTACAGCAGTTTTATAATACACTATCTTCTCTGAAGGTAATTCAATTCAGAGTAACACATTTGCTGGTGGCAATTTTGGACCTTTTTCAAAAAGACACATAAGTAATCTTGTGAGTTTGTTTTTGTGATATTTGCTCTTTGCACTTTACATCTGGTTGGTAAGAGCTTAGTAAGTGGGTTTTCTGGTTCCAATCCTGGCTGGGGTGCTTCCAAAAACATGCATGCTGAGTTGGCTGGTGATTCTAAATTGCCAGTAGGAGTTAGTGTGTGTGGTTGTCTGTCTCAGTCGTCTATATGGGGTCGTGATGGATTGGCGACCTACCCAGGCTTTAATCTGGATCTCACCCAATGTCAGCTGGAACAGGCTCCAGACCACAAGTTAAGTTTTCCCATTGACTTTTACCAGCTAAATTGAAAACTGAAAATTACAGTTTTGTCTAAATGAAAATTCCAAATGATTGTATTCTGTGTTTGCTTTTTGTTTTTGGTTAAAGACATAAACATTACGTTATACTTGTTACCGTCTTTTTTTTTTTTTTTTCAAAATTTCACACTTTCGCTTTCACTGGAAAGTTTGAAAGCTCTGTTTAAACTGCAGAACCAAATTAATCATAAAACCCTTGAGTTTTTTCTTCATCATTTAAAATGTTTTTGGGTTCTATACAGGGTTAGCATTGCTCCTTCAGAATGGTTTCAGAGAGATAGGGTAACTTACTGAACTGTATGTTGTATAGAGATGGATGTTACAAGTGACTATGGTTATAATAACTCCTCAGAAATGTGCTCATATGAGTGGAATGTTTTTGTTGTTTTTTTATTAGGCTTTTGCTATTGTTGAACACAGCAATATCTAAAATACTCATCAAATCCTCTCTCTAAAATAATTTCGAAACCAATCATTTCCACAAAAAAAAAAAACAGAAAAAGATGCTTGCGGGTCAAACACACCTTCCTGTCTTGTGTCAGAAAAAGCTTTTACTTGCTAGGTGATTAATTGCCTGTCACTTTTGACTGGCATCCTCTGTGTGCTGGGATAATTAACTGTAGGGGACAACAGCAGCCCTGAATATGAGGGCAGTTTCTTTACTGCGGCTGCTCAGAGAAGGCAGTCATGGCACAGCCTCTGGTTGACCGTCATCTGAGTGGAAAGAATCAAATTCAGATGGAGAATGAGGTATAGGTATAATGTAGAGAGATACAGGTATAGTGTAGGTATAGGGGATCCAGACAGACCACCATGGCCAGCCCCAATCCAATCTCTATTTCTATATCCATCCATTGTTCAATTGCACGATAGTCCTTTCAACAATTTAAACCTCAGTCTCAAGCATTAAAAATACATTATTTTCTTTCAGTGGTGTATGAGCTTTCCTTTGGCAGACAAAAAAAAAACAACTATGGATTGTTGACTTGTTTTAATCCTTTCCCAGCACACATAACTGCTTCATTTTTAATGGGATAGAAAGTTAGAATAAAACCAGAAGGCATGGGGGAAAGGTTTCAGGACAAACTGAAGCAGCAGCAATCCTATAAAATATGCTGAAGAAGCCAGCAAAAACTAAGCACTAATACAAATATTTACATTCAACCAGAGGGGCTCTGTAAAAAAGGCCAGGATGTAGTTTTTTATTAGCATTCAATAAATGTGATACAGCTTTGCTGTCTTACATAGTCAAACCATCTCTTGTGTGAATATGGAAGGGGGTGAACAACTACTTGCCACTACTCTATCATCAAACTAATTAATGGTACATAAAGAGGAAAATACATACATTCTCCGTCACATTTTGCTCTTCATCAGTGCACATTTTTTCCTTCTTTTTCAATTTGATATTTCCCCTTCATTCATCATCAGAAAGCACAAAGTGAACTATTCCCTTTGCTGTCATCAGAAACCAGACTGAACAGAGGTGCTGAATCAACTCAGAGAGCAAACTGGCAATATACCTTCTTTCAGTATGTATGGACATTATGGCACATACTGTATATGGCACAGTTGCTTTAAACTTTGATAGTTCATAGCTAAGAGGTTCGTCTTCACTACTAGCTATTCACAGATTTACTTAAAATTGCTTGTATTTAATTTCTTCATTGTTTTGTTCCAAAGTTCTAGAAGAAACAGGGAGTTTTAAGCACTTAAACTATTAGCCTCAGTCCTCAAGCTAAACTAGGCAAATATTCTAATTAGCCTATTTCCACTGTATTGTTTTAACTATATCCAGTGACCTGTGAGCCTTAAGCTCCTTCTAATGAAGACAATCCCCAAGCAGCAATACCGCATAGGACAGCTGACAGTGTCCAACCTGCCTACATAAGCTGCAAAAGGATTAATCCTCTCCCTCTGCCCTCTCTCTCACTGCCTTGCTAATTTGATGTAATTAAATTAAGTGGTGACTAAAAGTGGGGCATTGCAGCTTACCCCCATGATTGGCTATCCTTATTAAAGTGAATAAGATATAAGACTACAAATTTGTAGGGGCAATATAACCTTATAAACAAAATGAAAGAAAAAAAAACACAGCAAAACCTCAAGGCAAATGTAACAGTGCAAAATGAGTCACATTGACAAAAGGATTCAAACTTGTGACTGAGATGATTTCTAATAATAAAAAATAAATATTAACATTTTTATTGTGAAAGGTATTGTAGTAAAACCAAATTCATATTTCAGTTTAAAGGGTAGATTCATAACATGCTATGAAATTATCATACTGTGTGTGAAGAAATTAGCTATATCAGGCTTCTGTATAATGCATTAGCAGGAGTAAGATATCATTGATAATGGCACAGATCTTAAAGACCCTTAGAAAAACGACCCAATCATACCCGTCTGTGAAGCACTAACGATTCATCAAGCAGTATTCAAACATTGGGTTTCTCAGATTCCCTTGCAGAACTTTACAACCTCTGTGGTACAAAAATTTGCGACCAGCGTACCAAAATTCTATATTAAAATGAACCATATCATCTGTAAGAGGTAGATGTAAAGTAAATTTAACAACAACAATTTCCTCTACTGTGGTATTAGTACATTTATAAAGGGTTCAACGTTAATGAGTTATATTCTATAATGTAAATCGCTATATATGTTATACATTAGAACTTCATAGCCTATAAGAGAGTATCAGCCCATTCCTTAGAAAGCCATATTTGTAGATGTATAAAAAATGGGAATAAAGACATCTGCCCATGCATCATATTACTGCAGAACTTAACTATATTTTACACCCTGACTGTTCTGAAGAGATAAGCCTTCACCTCATCATGATGTGGCCCCAGGGCAGCCATAGCAACCAGCCTCACTCTTCATGGCAAGAGACCATCAATTCATGGTTGAGGTAAAGTTCTACCCCCTGGGCTAGTAACATTATGCCACGAATGCTCAGTCGAGCAGTGTCACTCACACCCTTCTGCCCCCTCCTCGCCATGCTCACTTCCCCTAAATCCAAAGTGATACATGAGCCCTGCCTTGTGGAGCAGAGTTGCCCATCCAGGCAGAGCTGACAAGACCCAGTGTCTTAATGGAGCAATACACCAAACGGGCCCTTTGTTACCCTGACCAGCTGCATATCTGCCTCCCCCGCCAACAGCCTTGGCTCTGATAGAAGAGTTTCACAGTATCGACAGCTTCTAATTTACTCTCTCATCATCACTTGCCTCATTTGCTCCTTAGACACAATGTTCCCTTTCTTTCCGTTCAGGTCAGCCATTTTCCTTGCCAACATTTTCATGATGAGATTTTTCTGCTTCTATTGCTGAATTTGTGTGCAAGTAAACATATACAAAGGTAGAGAAAAGTCAAGCATTATTCATGCTCAGTTTAAAGCTGCTTTGACTGATTATCTGCCATGAGACATTACTGCATTATTTAGTTTCTATGTGTCTATATGCTACTGTGCATTGCAGCCTCCAAGTGGTCTCCAGAAGCTGCTGTCTTTTACATTAGGGAACTAACAGATGTGGAGTATGACTGCAGCTCTAATTACTGAAAAATACAACTAAGGCATGATTACACAGTGGAAGCGAGGCAGAAAACCAAAAACATTTAGAGCCAAAGCGTTCTACTGAAATTCGAAATAACTCCAGCTGCCCATCACCATATGCAGCCCAAACTGCATCAACACATGCACGGTTCTCACAAAGAATCTTTTTTTCCGACTCAACAGATCCACAGAGTTTAACTCAACATGTTTATGTGACACTATTGAAAAAATGTTGCAGTGGTCCAACCAAAAAGAGAATTAAAATGCAGATAAAAAATGTGAGACCAAATGGTATGAAATCCAAGCTCTTAAATGCTTGCTGACACACCCATATAATATGGTTGGGGATTAAATTACTCTTAAAGTGTTCTAATAAATTTCACTTAAATGAGCCTAACCGCAGTGTGCAGCCTCCAAAGTCCCAATGTTTTGTTTCCTTAATAAAAAAAAACATTGAGGAAATAATTGTATATTATATCTGCTGAATTCCTAGCACAGCAGGATATTTTTACATATGGAACTGTTTGCTTTGAGAGATGATTAAATGAATAAGAAGCTGTGTTTGAAAATCAGCCTGTTTAGACCATGTGTTATCTCTGAGCTATTTAAGAGCATTTCCGGGCTTTTGCTCTGCTTTAATAAAATACTTATTTTATTGCTGCAGTTTCAACTGACAAAAATACATATTTAAGTATTTTAATGATGAGATCTGTTCAGCTTCAATAACGTGTGAGATTAAAGTTAGAAGTAGAATATCTTACATATTTACTTAGACAGTCCAGAGGGTTGCACCATTTAGGATAATTCAATCATTATATGATTGTGCTTATGTAGACTGGGTCTTTTCTGTTGATTTAATCTATCTGCATTCCTATACCTACATTCAGGGTAAAATATTGGGTAAATACTCTCCTTAGTCAGTCATATAAAATTTTCATATAAAGCATGAACAATCTGGATCAATATATTTTGGGTACTGCAAACAACACACTCTAGGTACACCAAATAGCATATATGGGCATGTAACAAAAATAAACAAACATAAATCATTGTCTGATGATAAGCATATGATCTACATGCTTCATGTTAAACCATGATGCTGTTTATGCAGTCTGTATATAGCACTCCCTAATTTGTACTGTTTAACCTCATAAGCCATGCCCAAGAGACAACAGAAATAGTGTGGTCTTAATTGCAGGATTAAACATTCACATTGCCTATTGCTGAGCAGCCTCACTTTGTAAGTAAGTGTTGAGATATTTTTTTAATTAGATGAATATCTAATGGCATGGTACAGCTCAGGAATATAATGTGGAGAAATTGAGAGGAAAAGAACACCAAAAATAAACATTGCGTGAGGTGATAAGCCAAGATATGTGAGAGGGAGTTTTGTGGATCAGCAGAGCTACTGCTTTTGAAACTTGTGTACAGTGAGGCCCGCATTTTATTAGCAAGCAATGCATGTGGCCCCTAGAAGCGCTGCGCTGTTCTCTAATGCGCATCGATGCTAGATATCTACCAACAAATATATAAACGGTGAAAAAAAGTATTTCTAAACTGTGTTGGGAAATATATGCTAATATTAGGTTGCACTTTGGTGTTAGGCGGGCGTGTTTTTATCAGCCCGTGCCAGCAGGCTTGAGCCTCTAAGAGATGGAAGGAGCAATGAGGAAGGTGAAATCCCACACAATCCTATTAGAGTGGATTAGTGAGAAGCATTCTTTCTCTAGCCACTCTGTTGCAGGTGAGCAATTGTACATTACTAAAAAAAATAAAAAGATAAACTCAATTCGTGATGTGGGTTCCTACAAACACCTCTTATGGTGAAACAGGGCAGCCTTTTATCTTTAAAACTATTTAGATATGTAAGTATGAATCTCTTAGTGACTATAACATTCATAATAAAAAGTTGGAAGAATCACTTTTAAGGGAAGACTAATGAAACCACTATCAATCAAGCCACCAACGCATAAGGAGTGGGCTTGAGTTTTTTTTTTTTTTTCAAATGAAGACCCATGAAATTTAAGCTGAAGGTTATTATTGATTTGATGATCAATGGCAATCATATTTTAGTTTTCAGTAATCTGGCTTCACACGAAACCTATCCTTTGTGGCCTCCCCTATGGTTGTACTTTCCTGGTAGCAATTAGTCCCATGTTGGAGGACGTTGACATCCTCCATAGGTATTCTGTATACATGGTTAATGGTTAATTTTAATTAGAGATATACTAAACTGTTTAAAAATCATATTTTTTTCATATGCATACCTCCAAATCTAAAATGGGCTTGTTTTTCGATTGTGGCAGTAGTTCAAAGTGATATGAGAGATGAAAGATGATTTAGTAAAAAGTCTTTCTTTGTGTTAGCAGCAAGTTTGTGTGTCTTTCTGAGTGAGTGTGTATCGGTGTCTTTATATGCAGTTTTGACTGGCAAGGAGCTGCTGCTTTATCATGACACTTTATTATAACAGAAAATAAGGCGTTGTTATATACATATATATATATTTATATATGTGTGTGTGTGTGTGTGTGTGTGCGTACTTGTGTATGTTTGATATGCACATACGTGCATGTAAACAAACTGAAGAAGATTAATGGAGATATAATGGAAAATAATGATGCTGATGGTGAATCATTAATCGCCTCATGGACTCCTGACTCAAACACATCCAGGGGCTACGTACATGCAAGAGATGTCCCCGGATGTCAATGTAGAGCGTTGTTGTTATTGCCCTGCCTCTTCATCTACCAACTCTCGGTTCCAAAACCCGACACATTTCTCGGCTTACTTCTCACTACCCACCACATCAGGTCTCAGTTTCCTTCTTGCTAAACATAGTCTGGCCACCACTGAAACCGCAAAAACGACAACAGGTGAAAAAGCCCTCTGGATCTGTCTGCATATGTATGTTCTACAGACTAATGGTGACAATGAGGGTGAGCTCGGTTAAATAGCCCATATTAATTCATTAAAGTAAAAATGAGGGAACTCAGTATAGTATAGGCAAAGTGGGCAGGGAAGTATAATTTGATTCAAGTAGGTTCCAGAACTAAAACACTCATAAAAAGGGTGTTTGTCTTCTTGTAAATATGAGAAAGAGAAAGAAACTATTGTAATCTTCACTTGCTCTTTCGTGGGTCAATAACTGCCTATACTCCTTCTACAGCAGAGGAACATGTACTCAGATCATTATCGGAGCAGCTATCATCTCTGTTGCTTCATAGAAGCAAAGATACTGTCATCAGCTCAGAGACATGGGATTAATTATATTATACGAGCCAACTACACACCAGCAACAACACAGCTCTGCAACCAATCTATATTTGCCCTCCTTTTTTGCCTTCACCTTTTTTGCTCACTTTTCCATTTGTTGTTTTTCCATACGTATTATTTTATTTCCTCCCTCTTTTTTCCCTAGTCATCAGTTTTCTGTAGGAGATCCAGCACCAACAAGCACAGTCTCTAATCCATTCAACCATTCACTCTGAAGCTGGAGAGCATTCAAATTGATTCTAATCACTTAAATTGCTTCAGTGACTTTGATGAAACCACTTAGATTTGAATTACAAAAACCATTTGTGCAGCATTTGCTGGAGTAGGTGTTAGGTGGGGTTTACGTTAGATGCATTAAGTGGGATGCATTACCATCTTGAATGTTTGGGTTGAGTTCCCCTATGAACATATGGGCATGGATTCATAGAGCTTGGCACACATATATCCACCATACTGGTATAAGGAAGCAAGCAGAGTACTCTGTATTTAATTCGACAATGGAAATTAACAGATTGTCGAGGATCACCTGTTTTTAAACTGCAATCGCTATCGCTTCTGCATGCAACTGATGAAATGTCCATAGTTCAGACACCTTAACCACTTTTCCTATTGATCATACCATCATATCCATTCATTCACAATAAAAAAGATCATTACGTACAAAAGCAAATATAATAATCTAGTTATTAAAAAATCTTGAGTAATGTCTCCATCCCTGGAATAAGACTATCCCTTTTGGGAGTGTATTCTTGATAAATGGTATATCTGCTATTCACAGTTGATATTGTCTGAACCTCATTACTGTGTGCCCTAAACAAACAATGCATCACACTCCAATTCAATTTCATACATCCTGACCATGGTAATTTTATTCTTCCTTCCACATAGATCAATGACAGACTTTCAAGTTCAATAGAATGAAAAAAAGGGTGTTTTCTCTGATATAGATTGCGCAATGTGTCTTTCCCTTTGATACTGTATCACTTTCACATTTTTGAGCTCACAATAGAAGAATATCAACGTGAGGCGGTCAATATAGAGCCATCAGTTACTAATTTTAGCTACATAATACGGTAAGCATTCAGGGTGCATTTTCATAAGACGCTAACAGGATGTATTTGTACATCAATTTAACAGTTCGGATACAATGACTTTTGTTTGGTTAAACCATTAGGGAAACTATTAAATCCAATGTTATGGTGATAGAGAGAGGCAGGTAGAGTTGTATAAATATGGCAAACAAGGTTAGATTTCAGCACTGATAGTGATGACAGGTGCTATGAAAAAGAGAGTAGGCAGAGGCAAAGAGGTAGATTTAGCGAACATCATTCTAAATAAAATCCATTTATTAAAAAAAACTGCTGGAAATTAGAAAAAATTAAAACCCTCTTGAACACACAGACTTAACTCGCTGAGTAAACCAGATTTGTATTTTATATTTGCTGCACTGAAAACTCATCATATGTGAAAAGCAAAGACAAAAAAAAAAAAAAACACAAAGTCAGGAGTCAGGTACAACATGAAACAGTTGCTTTCATGCAACCTGTATGTTAATCAACCAAAACTTGAATCATGTTATTATGAGAGCGAATCTAAGAGGAGCAACTACAACCAGGATGATGTTAAGTCACAGAATCTGCCTGCACCACATGCCCTGAGGTCCTCAGAGAGATCAGAGGGCGAGCAGAGTGTTGTCCGTTGAAGATGGGTCATGGCAGAGTGGCCTAATTGTCTCTCTTATTGTCTAAGTAGGCCAGCAAACCTCCCATCTCTCTAATCATCACAAGGGAGCATAGACTTCCCTGATGGTGTAGGTCTTACTCTTTCTAATGTTTTTATACCCAATAAAACTCTATTCAACATTACAGGAAGGCTCTACAATGGATTCGTCACTTTGATGCCTCCAGATAAAATTCAGTTGATAACCCTTAGTACAAAGAAATAGATTTATTACAAACTGCTAATGACTTTCAGAATGAAAGTCAGGGTATCTCAGCATTACGTCAGTGTTTCACAAATACTGATTATGTCACTCAAAAAAGCATGGCACCATAAAAACTAAAAGAAATTGAGTATGAACGTAAATAAGTTTACAGAAAACAACAACAATGGAAAGTCATTGGTGTTTTTTAAAGTTATAATCAAGTATATTGCAAGGACAGATATATACTGCAGTTTTCCAAGACTTTTGGGGTAGTATTACGTCATTCTTTTAAGAGCCCGTCTCTTTACTTTTTCCACAAATGTATGAACCATCTCGCCATGCAAGGTAAAAGGGCCTCATGGATACTACACAGAGGGCATTGCCCAGGAATTGTTCCAAACCCTGTTGAGATGAGCTGGAGGCAACATATTTTTTACTATTTCAAACACCCAGAGGCCACATGCTCAGCCATAACCCTCTAATCCGGTCTAATCTGGACACGGTAGAGCATCTGGAGATATGGATATGGCTAATCGCAGACATGGGGGGGGGTATTCAGCTAACACAGGAGAAAACAGGAGGGGGGGGTCTTAGCCGGACGGAGCCTGTCTTAAGGAATTCGTTTAGAAAAAAAGCAAAAATAATAAGTGAAATTCATATCAACAGTAATATTTGAGGTTGAATGACACATTTCCTCATTCGCCAATGAGGAACTGTTAAAAAGACCCTGTAAAAAGAAATTGCGCTCTTTAAATGAGACATACTTACTATGGCCAGCTCTTAGGGATGCAGGTGATCTGTGGATAGCAATAGGCACAGTATGGTGACGTTTGTTTCCATGGGACAGATGAATGTGGTGGAGATTCTCCACAGCACTTGATTCTGACCCCACCACAAAGCCCAGGGCACAGATCCACACTGCCAGATGGGTGAGTGTCACTGATTTCCAGTTTAGGGGCTCTGCGATGGGCCTCAGGGGAGCAAACTGTGTCCTCCAGCCTCTGAACATGTTCCCTGAGTTGTTAGATGAGGATTCAAATCAAGGCAGAACTTCGGTGAGCCTTAAAGCCCCATGCTTCTCATCTCACCAAAACAAGCTTTGGCCAGAGACACTCTAACAAATCCACACAGAGTGAGAGGGTGGAAAAGCTATAGACAAATAGGCACCGTTCAGTATATTGGTTGTTGAATAAAAGAAAAAAAAGACAGAAAAAAAATCTTTTTTTCCCGTCGCGTTAAGAAATCCGTAGCAAAACCCAGGCAGGTGAAGAAGAATCACTATGCATCTTGTAAAAATAAATTCTCTGAAGAAATCAGGGCAACCTTTAACAGAAAAGGAGAAATCCAAGCTTGCACCAATTCCCTTAGTTCCTTGTTCTCCGTTACCTTCTTTATCCTACTGTTAAGATCTCATAAAATTGGACAGATGTTCCCACAATTAACTCAGGATATTCCCAAAAAAAGAGTTGCCCGATAAAGCAGCTAGCTCACTTAAAAAGAGATTGACAGCATCTGTGAAGAGTGAATCTTTAGAAAAAAAAGCATAGCTGAAAAGCTGAGTTTCCCTCCTTTTCCTCCTCCAGTGCTCTCAAAGGACGTCCAGAGGAATGAGACCATAGTTAAATCCGTGTCTCATTTGCATGTGTCGGACAGCTGTGGTCGCGAGAAGTAGACTGCGTGATTGCACCTGTAAGTTGTGCCAAGTAGCGCACTCTCTCCTCGTCTAGAGATATCTGATCTCATTGAGACCCCGCTATAGCAACGACAGTACCTGAAAGCAGCCCTGGGCAGAACACACACTCATACACGAGCAGCATCGGCAGCGCTGTTCCAGAAGATGTGCGCAAAAGGAAGGAGGGAGAGAGGAGGAGGAGAGGGAGGAGGGCAGAGGGAGGGGGAGCCTCAGCAGCCAGCCAGGAAGCAGGAGGGAGAGTGGCTATGCAAATAGGCAGCATTCACATAGCGAATCACTGGAGTCTGAGTGCATTGCAGAGGAAGAGCCTATTTAGGCAAAATAGCAGGAACTGAAGCTATGTCCCCCAGCCCTGATTCCTTTCACTGTCTCTATTGTTTCCCCATTTAGTCTTTTTCAAGCCATTTTTCTGTTGTGGCAATTTTTAGCATTAAAAAGAAGTAGGAAAAAATCCTTTTCCTCTTTTTATTGCATCTGTCCTTTCCTCCTGTCTTCTTTATTTTCATTTCCTCCCCTTTCCTTTACCCTCTGAAATTTCAGTAAAGTTTTGCAGCAAGAGTCTTGCTCAAATACTTTTAGGAAATGTGGAGGTCCAACCCATTCATTGCTCAAGAGAAGTGCTCACTGTGAGAGTTCTTACCTACTGTACTAAACTCTGCAGTGTCTAGTTAGCAAGATTTTAAAGAAGTGATGATGCTGCAGCTCATGCACTGTGGATAAACCACACTCTCTTTTTCTAAAAAAAAACATGTGAACACACATGCATGTATGCACACTCACGTAGGCACACACATATGTAAACAAAGCACGCCCAGTGCCAGAGCTGGCAGTTGAGAGCTGTCCACAGAGAGGGTGCTGATTCTGGGCAAGTCTGCCTTGCCTGCTAATAAAAGACTGTTTCTCACAAGAGAGAGAAGGCTGATCGCAGACTCTGTGTGCAGCAGGGTTACAGGAAAGTAGGGAACATGTGGACATAAAAGCCCTGCTGATAAACAGAATCTGGTTCAGCTGGGAAGTGTGCTCAGTGTTCAGAGTTCGGGACTGGAGAACAAGGCTCAGCTGCAGTGTGCTTGCTTCTGTTTGCACACTGGCCATTCAACATCCTGTCTCTCTAAATGCTGTGTTCTAAGCTGGAGGGAAAAAAGACACTGTAAGCACTGCTGAGCTACTCTTTGAGGTTTACAGGGAATAATACACAGGAATTTCATGCCCGAAGAAAAGCCAACTTAGCAAGCGTAATACAAGGTACAATGTGTGCTTCACATTATACATTGTATCAGATGTCTTTAATGTGACTGTTTGAATTAAGTCTTGAAGGGATGAACTAACTAAATGAGCATTAATGACGCACATTTTAAAAGCATCTATTCCAGAACAAATGTTTGCACCGAGGTAAAAGACAAGAACAGACCCAGTGCCACAATACAGTTTAGTGGTAAGACAGTGGAAAGGAAATGCAGAACAACAGATGCTGCAAAGATTAGGCAACTGTGCTGTTCTCACCTTGTAGAATCTCAATAAATTGGTGCAGCCACCTGGTGCTAAAAAGTCAGCAGCATGGAACAACTGCTCTGTTCTCATTTGCAATGGTGAAATGTTCTTTCTGAATGTGTTTACAGTTTTATAATTATTAGCAGGGCAATCTGCATAATTACTACTAATAAGGCAATCTATCAGACATTCTTGCCAAGGGCAACAACTTGACTTTCTATGTCCGGAAGTCAAAAACTTTGCAGAGAAATACATTCTGCCATTTATCTTTGAAGTTAAACGTGAGGGCAGATACATGTCATAATAACTTTACATCTATTCAAATAGCTACTTTTGTAGAAATACGGTGTTAGTGCTGCAATGTTTAATAATAATGTTTAATCAGTTAAGATACTTCCATCATTACTTACTTGTTCATGTGTGCCCCCAAGTGGCAGTACTCTAAATTACATAAAAGCCATGTGGGTTTATCGGAAAGCCAGAAGCTTATATTTAATAAAGCCACTGGAGAAGTTGATAGCATTTAGATAAGAATCGAGAATACCCCTTTAGTTAAAAGTCTTACTTATGCATCACAACACTCCAGATATTCACTATTTTAAAAAAAGAGAGCGGATTGTAATAGGACACACTGCAGTTCTTTTGATTTCCTCAGGTCACCTCAACCAGGATTTATAAAAGCTTTAGTGCCTTTTCCTTTGTTCTAATAATTTTGTTAGAAATTGGACAATTGGAGTATGCAAAAAAAGCAAACACCTGGGACCGTAACCTAAACTAATTGCAGCACAGTTATTAGTCTCAGCTGCAATAACCATGTGATGAAAAAAGGTTGGCCACAAAATGAGAAAATCTTCTTTGCAAGTGAGCTTTTTCTCTCAAACACGTAGGTTTTATATTGATCTAATTATAGATCATACTGAGATACGTAGAATTTCTTTGTGATAGAACCTCAAAATCAGCTTGCTTTTCGTCCATCTAATATCCCTAGGATATTGTTTTTAATGTTAAATCAAATGATTGATAAATCAGATGGGAAAAGAAGATACTTTATACGTATATATATATATATATGCTGAGCAAAATCTGTGTCTTATGAATAAATGTCTGGACGCCTGTTTCTCTTGGGAAGACTGTACTCTTAGTCGGTTGGTGTGTGTGTGTGTGTGTGTGTGTGTGTGTGTGTGTGAGCACTGGAAAAGATTCCTGTCATGAAATTATGCATTCCTGATCTAGTTATGCAACAGCGTTCTTATCAGATCATCTGAGAAACTGAGACATTGCCTTCAAACTAAACATCAGTTACTACTGGGACTGTGACATTCAAACTTCTAGCTCAAACAAGTAAACGTAAAAAAAACAACTAATATTAAACCTGGGCTCTTCATATAATTTAATTCCGAGTGAATATCAAGCATTTCATTACAGCATCACAAATCCAAACACAACACGCGACAGACCAACACAAAAGCACTGAAGCTGATGTGTGCAAGTGGACTGAAATAGAAACACCATGCTGCCATCCTGAGATATGACATGATAAAAATGGGCAGATACATGAAGTCAACACTCATTGCATACACACACTCTGTACAGGATTTCAACACAGAGGGAGGCGAGAGTGTAAATACTGTTTGTGAGCAGCGGACCTTACAGCATGGGTGCTGTCTGTCAGATTACTCCACTATATCTGTTACAGAGAGTGGAGTGAACTCTGACCTTCAAGGGGCAAAGAGGCATCAGTCTGCAGGTTTCTATTTCATCTGTCCTGCAGTAATTCTGTCATTCGAAGCAATAATTATTATGGTTTGAATAATGGTCAGAGTCGTGACTACTCTTTGTTATGTGATTAATATTATGTATACACAACTATCTCTAATGCAACCACAGCTGTTACACAGCGGCTGATTATTGTGTTAAAGAAATAGAGCATATGTGCATGTACGCTTTGAAAAAAAAATCCTCAAATGCCTAGTTTATATAAAATGCAGCAACCGAACGGAGATTTGTGCTGCTCATTCTGTTCATTATGCAAGCTATGAGGCCAACGTAAATAACAGCACTCATGCTGATAAAACAACATTCTAATAGGAAATAATGGCATTGTAAAATCAAATCTGAAAACCACAGTGCATGATAGTGTTAAAAAATTACTTCATTTTTACTCCGAGAAAAATGAAACAAAAGTCCACTCAATTCTCATTCAACCTAATGTTAATTCCATCTCAGCTGACATAATAATTGATTTAATGAAGCCACAAAATGAGGTTAAAAGTAGCTTAATCAAAACCGCTTTCTGCAGCAGCATTTGTTTCAGGACATGCTGGTCTCAGGGAGCAGCATTCACTTTAGCTGTAGAAGCAAACATCTACAAGTCCAAAATATTCAACATAATACGGACATTGCTTTGCAGCACAGTTTATCATCAAAAATGCCCAGTGGCTGCAGTCAAATAATGATACTGTTATTTCTTTACAAAAGACACAAACAAGATCCCTGAATGCACACATGTGCACCCTGCACAGAGCATCTTTCTATTGTCAGCACTGGAGTGTGCCCAAACTACATATACACAAGATAAACAGACAGAATTTTGTTTTTCATTGCACATAGGGCTCTTTGTATAACCACTAGGCTCCTTTGCTCCTCTCACTCATCGGATTCTGCTGGCAACAGAAGCCTTGGAATCTCCCTGATGATTTTTTCCTCCTAATGCAAAAATGATGCCGCAACACTGCTATTCATTTCCATAAATCCATTTAAATATACATTTAAATCTGACACAGAGGAAATAACAAGTGCAAATAAAGTCTGTGCATGTGTGTTGACACATACATATGCCGCTAAGTAAATGTGAGTATGTGTGATGATGATGTTTCTCAGAATGCATAAACCAAATCCTAACTGTCAGTGAGGGAGATAGGGGTCACAGGTTGGCAGCTTTCTGTGTGCGTTCTCTCTATCTCCTCTGACAGTTCCTAAGATGCAGCGTGCCACCAGGGCAAAACATTTGTCTGTCTGTGTCTCATTTCTAAAAAATGGTCCCAAGTACATCATTGCCTGTCTTAAAGCGCTTCCTCTTGAACAGGTCAAGGACAGATTGTACCCCCGCAGCATTTTTGTTAATGAGAAACTTTACTGTACTCCAGCTAAATGGCACAAACATGTCTCAAGCAATAATTAGAATAATGATAAAATATTTGCTTTAATTTTTATGTACATGTCGCTTCCCATTATTGCTTATAATTAATTATTGATGGAGTAAAAAGAACAAATAAAATTAACCATCAACAGACCTACAATATGAAATTTGATGGGCCTTTCAGACATTTTCTCAATAGAATGAGAAATACAATAAGATCAGATTTTCATGCAGCTATTTCAGTTCTTCTGATGTACACAACCTCATCATGTATCTTGGTTTTCAGCAGCAACAGTAGCCCTGTACCGCTTAAAAGATGTAGCATGCTGCATGGTTAAATGAAGACATGCAACTTGTGGGGAAAGGTTTAGTGCAGTTGCATACTTGGTTAGGTTAGAAGTAAATATTTTGGTAGTGAAACGACTAAAATGAAATCAGCTGTGTGGCTTTAATATTAAATGAGTTCCAGGAATCATCCAAATGCACTATTACATTGAAAGACACTTAACTGCAGGCTCTAAGACTTGAAAGGCTTGCATCTTCCATGATGATAAAAGCACATGCAAGCAACAAATCCAATGGGAATCCGAGCCAGTACTGACCCTTCCAAAATGAGCAAAGCCATTCATCTCTAAATCAATGTCTAAGGCAGAGCATGCAAAATTGTGAAAACCTTTGTAATATACAGAATATGTGAGGCTATGACTGCAGTTGTACCCATAGCATATTGTTGCACTGCAGGATCTAATACATTTATTTCCACTTATTGAGCGCTGAAGAATAGGGTCCAAGTAATGCAAATATGAATTCTATATCATCTAACCTCATGTAAGCATCTTGTTTGCATGTGGGAAATTTGGCACCAAATGATCAGTCTAAAGAACATTTCAAGCCTTTTTGATTGGTTTGTTATCAATATCATTTTAGTCAAGACAGTCACTTTGGCTAAGCCACTGACTGATCTGTGTGTACTCTCCACCGCTGCTATTTTCTGATAAGACGAGAGAGAGATTAGTCTCCCAGATAAAGTATGTTTTTTATGTTCAAAACCACTGCAAGCAAACTTGGCTCAAGGACTTTTCAGAGAGTATGAAGTGAATTTGCATGGTTTACGACTGAGGTACATATTCTTGATTTTAGTTGGAGGACATGGCTACACCCACACAAACTAAACATTTGTCTGTTAGCTCTGGGGACGCAATGACATTCAGCTGCTGTGATGATTTAATTAATTACTGACAAGGTGGCAAGTTGACAGAAGACCAATAGTAATAAAAAGTTAGAATGATTCTCAAAGTCAAAAAGTAGGGTGAAAGTTAAGTGGGAATGCCAGCATATCAACATATATTTGAGTAAGTAAAAGTTGTGTGAATTATTTCTGGTAGTAAAAATCACATGCATAGCTCAAAATATGTAACCAGACTCTCTATAACTGTATATCCATCCCAGCAAATAAGAAAGTTAGGTTTAGGGTTAGAGCAGAAAGTGCAAATGTGTAAAATGCAAAATATTTGTTTGAAATTCTTTTTTTCAGATTCATTCTTAATTTGCCAGTTTTGTCATTTTCTCCTGGACCTACAACTGAGTTAACTTTTATGAAGAAAATATCCTATATCCTCACAACATTGAAAAGAAAAGATATACTGGTAATTGTTTTGTTTATCATTCACAGAAGATCTCTGTAAAATACTTTTTTTGTTACTTGATAACTTTTAAAAAACATTTCAAATATGAATTTTGAATAGTGTCTCTCAGAACATCTTATTTCTATTCAGTGAACTGCAATTCATGTATTTTTTCCATTTAATAATTGTTACAAGTGTAAACAAAAGCCATACATAATCTTAAATTGCAAACTCTTTTTAAGGATGTTTTAGTCTATTGCTACTGTTTTCCTAGGTGTCGTGTTCAACAGCCTGAGTTTATGAGGGAGGGAATAGCTGCTGTCATAGTGTGTTCCTCCAGGATAGTTTAGCTGAGACTTTGTATCAACAGTTTAATTAGTATTGTGTTGTGGAGGAACAAGATTTTTCCTATTTCTTGTCAACAGGCCCCTCCAGGCTACCAATTAATAAAACACACCTCAAAGATTAGGTTCTTGCCACTCTAGCGCAAAGAAATTCAGATCCAAGTAGAGATTAAAGAGAAGTTGGTATATGGAATGCTGGTGTGAACACATACTGGTAAGTGACACTAAAGTGGTATTCAGGCAGTCTTGTCACAGACAATATACTACATCAGTTCATGCAAATTGAGCATGTGTAGTCGAAGGACAAACAGCAGCTTGGGTCTATAAAAGAATCGCATACATACAACTTGTGAGACTCATCCACTGCTTTGTAGTGATGCCTTTCTGACAACAATACATCACACAATAGGGACGCAATAGGGAGCATTTTAAGTTGTCATTTCACCATCACTCAAGTGAACACTTGGTCATATATGTGAGGCACACTCAAATAAAAAAAGTCCCCTCTCAGATCGACATTTTTCAACAGCAAATCTTGATTATTTGAACATAGTTACAGACATGTTACAACATCCAAGGTGGGAGGAACTGACACCTTGTTTCCATGCCAACAGCCCTTTCCCACATATGGCCACAGTTTTCTGGCACAGAAACCCATTTAAATTAATATTATAAAACAGCTGTTGAACTACAGAAAATAATCAGGCAAGATAATGATCACCCATGTCAAACTGGGATAAAATTACAAAAAAATCATTTGAAAAAATAGGCCAAACAAAAAACTTTGTTAAGGTGACAAAACGTGATAGAAATAGTGAATGAATGTCCAGGTGGAAACAGCAGCCCGTAAAATATGTGTCACAGTAGCCAAAAATCCACATACTCTTTGACAGCTGCAGGCACTGAAGTATGCTACTTGATAAGTGTGAAAGTGGATCTAGTCAGAGTAAAACATCAAATGCTTTAAATTGAGATTGTGCTGCATGTAGGAAAGTGGTTTGTGAGGTGTTGATCTTCAGCTGCAGCTCACTGAATCTGCAGCTCACTATTCTCCGTGGTGCTGATCTCCATCTCTAAAGATGTTAATCGTTTACAATTGGGTTCAAACATTTTCTGTTAGCTGTTGAAAAATTTGGTACAAATTTACATTACAGCTGTGGATCATAACAATTTGGTGCTAGAATGTATTCTGATTTAATCCTAAGAAAAAAATACAGAAGAATGATTTTATATTGGCTTATGTTTATGTCAAACTTTACACCAAATGTGTAATACTTTTTGCAAGTATGTCTACGCATTGAGGGAATGGCAGCTGAAGTGAATGCAAATAAACAAACAGACCAAAAAAACAAAAACAGTCAAGACTGATTTTTACGTATTTTGGGATGCAATATATGTTCAAATCAGGCCAAGTACAAACAGGACCCAAATATTTTCTAAGCCATGAGTTGGAGTCACTGAAATGCATGAAAAGACTACCACATCCAGGGCACACATGATATCATACCCTTATGACAGCAGGCTGTTTACTTTTGTACTTCATGTCCACCCCTTGGCCTTAACAGGGGACTGGGTGTCCCATTGTATTGATTGAAGCCAAACTAAGTGGTCTACTCCTTGCGTGCCACCACAGAGAATTGGAGCACAACTGTCTAAGCACATCCAAACACCCTGTGTCAAAACAAAGTGCATGATTGTAAAAATGGTAGCGCAATTCCTGCAGATTTGAAAGAAGCTGAATGTTAAGTCATAAATATGTTTTCATGGTATTCTCAGTTAGCGTAAATATTTGGAAAAACAAAGTCAAATTGAATATGGTGTACTGGTACTTAATAAAGAACGTCCAGTGAAATCTACCAGACTGGGAATGTGTGGATTTTTCCACCTGCTCAGTTACATTTCTTATTATTCTTTTCTTGTAGTCTTATTGAAATATTTAGTCAAATTTTTGCTTTTGTAGATTGATGCAGCAAATCAATGTAAGATTGTTGGTGCCTCTAACTAACTTAACACACGAACAGTGCTAGTGTGCATGTAATGAAGAAACCTCACCCAGAGCAACAATAAAACTTTTCTGAGTTTGTTTTTCTAATATGAAAAACAGGCACATAAAGTCACAGAAATATATTTTTTTAACTTTTGTATGTGTGTAAGCTGAATGAGAACCATAACTATTGCCATCAAATAGTATATACCCAGTTTAGAAACCATGGCTGACTGGCACGATGATGATAAAATGTGCACTGACTAAGATACATTAAAATTAGACAAGGGGTTCATTCTTACCCCTTGGCTACAGACAAAGTGGACTCAACCAATAGACAGCATCCATTGTTGATATAATATTGACATGGCACTAATAGCCATGGCAGTAAGACCGGGCAGAGGAGCAACCAAGCGAGACAGGAATTGTAGGAAGACAAGGGCGTACCCCTTGCTGTGGTCTCTCCACGACCCACTTTAGTTCAACAACAAACACCACTCTGTTTGTCTCTGTACATTACCCTCAGATCTTGACCACTGCAGGCTAATTCCCTCTGGAGGTCCAGAGTGGAGTTGAACTCCCATCTACAAATGTACATACAAATCTGAGCCAGTCTGTAAATTGAATCTAGAACAACCTCCAAAACCCCAGTGGACATTACCAAGGATAAGATGTAATATGGTAATATGAACTAATACTCTTGTCCAGCATACAGTGCTTGGGATTATTTCCTTTTAGCTGATCAATATCATCATTCAAAACAGATATAGTGACACAAAGATACCCAGTCGGTGAATGTTGTCACAGACTCACAAGCAAAACACTAGAAGTAATAGTTCTATATCTATTGTTATCATAAACTGCTGGTATAGATATGACTAAATGTATGCTTAACACCATACAGAACAGTCACAACTGTTTTTAAAATACCATTTTTAGGGGGAAATCTGACTCATCTTTGACAGCACACAGCTTGTGATTTCTTCTTCTTGTTCCAGTTACACTGACTGTAGGTATATAGTGAGGATAATTGGCTCTATAAATAAAACTCAAAGACTCCGTGTCCAAAAAGCTGAGACACACCACTGGGATTAAGTGTTTGGGGGGTGATGAGGAGTCAGACCATATTCATTTAATCTATTTTATCATCTTGCCAATCATTCTGCAGTGAAAATACGCCACTCTATTCTGTAAAGTAAAGATGCTTTCATCAGATCGTATCATATTCAACAGCCAACTCAGTGAAAAACAATGTGCAAAGAGTTGCAACACATACAATTTCCATGGTGATTGAATTATTATTTTAAATAATATTGTTAGGATATGGACACTAATCTACTAGCGAGCCTGCATATAGATATCCTGCAGATATGATTTCACTTTCAAGCTTGACATTATAAAAGACATTTTGCACAATTCAAGAATAAAATGTTTCTTGTAAAATGATGATACGAAATGTATCTCAGTTGTAGGTTACAGGGATAAAAACTAACGCTGAACATATTCATTTCAGCTTTAGGATTTGAATCAATAATAAAAAAAAACGCAAAACAACTTCTGTTAAAAATGTAGATGTGCAACTAACAGAGATAAAACTGATCATCAGACATGTTTTTGATTGACAAACATACATTTAAATCTCATGAAATATTATTGGGTCGGAGCAGAGACGTTATTTTCTTCTGTTTGTGATGAAGCAAGGGGCTGAGACGATTCAATTTTTATGAATCCAATGAGCAATGTAGGGTTCCCATTTCTGACATCCGTTGCTCTGTTCTAAAATACCTTGTATTTATTTTGTAAAGGCGTCTCTCATTCTTTTCCTTTTATAGCATGGACATTCCATCAATACTGATAAAGCCAAACCTCTGCCTGCCGATTTTTTCTCTGTTGGAAGACTCCTGGCATCACTTTTTTCTGTGAACTAGCTCAGTTTATCTAAAGAAAAAAGATTTCCTGAATTGTCTTGATTTATTACAGCCACATATTGATTCCCTTGAGCCTGCCCATTGATCCAACCTATTGTTTTGTCAGGTCAGCAGGAATGTACTCAGCAGGTGAAGCACTTTTCTCAGATATAACATATACATTCAGATGCTGTGAGTCCCTCTGCTCCCAATGCTAGGAAACAAATCAATCTCCATGGAGGGAAAGACAAAGAAAAGAAACTTGCCCTGCCCCAAACAAGGAAGGATCAAGGGAAAAACATAAACAAATCAAATAAATATTCTTCTGTTGATGCCATCCTTTGATTCCTCAAATACAGTGTGAGGAAGGCAAAGAAGCAGTTGAGCTTCCGAGTACACATTTCACCAACACAAGAATCCTTTTAGTGTTATCATTGGCTGCAGATTTGTTCAGGGTATAAGGCCTGCATAAGAATCTATCAATGCCTTCTGCTGATAACAAAAGACAGGATCTTATCAAACTGTAAGAAGTGACACAGAATGCATTAACATTTATGGCACACTCGCCTCTGCTTTTGTGCCATCTCTGGAGGGCCCACTCTGTTCCTTCATCCCTAATGCAGTTGAGCACTGTGCCCATTCACCCCTCACTGTGTGAACTGCTGCAGAAGAAATTAATGACCAAACAAAAGCCCCCTTTACACGATTTACATAAAGAAGTGTTCTTCTTCTTTTTTAAGGTAGAGCAGAAATTACCATATTTCTCTCAGTATGTTTTCAAAGGGTCCATCAAGACAAATGCTAACTTCACTATATTTCAATATCCTTGAATGCCTTAACATTTTACTTTTATATGCACAAAACCCAAATATAACCAATATACCCAATATATATATATCAAATATGTATGTATGTATGTATGTATGTATGTATGTATGTATGTATGTATGTATGTATGTATGTATGTATGTATGTATAGATAGATAGATAGATAGATAGATAGATAGATAGATAGATAGATAGATAGATAGATAGATAGATAGATAGATAGATAGATAGATAGATAGATAGATTGATTGATTGATTGATTGATTGATTGATTGATTGATTGATTGATTGATTGATTTCCCAGCCAATAAAATATTAGTGACAAATAACTTATTACATTTTGGTGAAACTGCAAACTTCATGAGGGATTTACATTCAAAATCATAATGTTAGTTTGTTTGCTCTGGTTAGAAGGCTTGATTTAACATATTTGTAAGTGTATTGCTCCCTCTAGTGGTCTATTGATCAAATTTTAATGAGCTTTCACTTCTCTTTTCTTATGTCAAAGCCTCTTCTCCTTAGAGTTGCATCACCTCTCAACTCCATAATGAAAGACATGATATTTTACAAACTGGCACCCCATAAAACAGCATTAAAAGTAAAATTGTCATAATATAGCAACACATCTCTTAAAGATGTAAAGCATGCAGTTAAGTAAAGGGTTTGAACGCTGTCTGGAAGCACAAGACAAAAGTAGCCTTGCAGTTGTTGATGGCACCCATGTTAGGCTATTTAATAATAACAGTTTCCTGCACACCATTGACTGAGCCACATCTACAGAACAAGTTTTATGATACCTTTACAGACTTGAATTTGTCAAAAGTTATATTCATTCTGTACATGTTAGATCACAAGACGGAATGACCTCAACCAAAAGAAATGTGAACTGACGGAAAACAATTGGAGGTAAATCCTACCATCATTACAAAGAGGTCCTCCAAATGTGGTCATGCTGCAGTCACAGCTGAAGCCCTCCCATTGCTGGAGACACACACCCTGGTTGGCACAAGAATCTTCTTGGCACGTAGTACTGGGTCCTGAAAAAGGGGAGGAATAACAACTGAGTTGTGCAAAACACAAGGCAACAGTCAGCAGGTTGAGTGTAAAATCAGTGTAAATCAAATTCCACACAGCAAAACGGAATGAGAAAAATGGCTCTAGCTGTGCACATAGACATGTCTTGTTTCTTCTTGTGATCATCTTGGTTTTCCTTAATTACCAATTCAGTGCTGCATGTACTTCAGACACATTCGATAAACATACACAGCCAAGCTTCTCAAATGGACAACGAAATGTGTAACACAGTTATATGATGTTTTAACTGTGATATTTGTACATTGAAACATCCCTGAATTACGATCAAAATAAGATATGGTGTGAAACATTTTTAGGTATTTATTTACTGTTATTTTTTTAAGCCTATCATAGGAATAAATGTGTCTACACCACATTTATTAAACCAACATATCCCTTATTTAAACAATCATGCATCTTTGATCAGCATTAAAAATGCTGTGTGTGTTTAAAGAACAATATGTTGTCTTGTCTTGAATGTGTGAAGGAGCAGCATGGCCTGAGTTAATCCACATGCCTTTGCAGAAAGTAACCGAAATAAAAATGTATTGTGTGCAGAGGTGGAATTATAAATATGCATACTGGTGTATTTCATACTCAAAATCTGGATATGTCACATAGCACACAACACCATGAAACTGACACAGATTGGTAACAGTATTGCAGGAAGTTAAATGCAGGAAAAACTATGTGAAGTCACCATTTTTCTGATTGAAATGCAAATAATATGTGGCCACTGTGGCTGCTGTTCCATGTAACCATGACATCAGGTTGCCAATGTGACCTGTTACTGCAGCTCACTCAATGCTGAATAACAAATAAGGCTAATTAAATCTAATTACAGTCAAAATGATCCCTGTCTCAAATTTACTGTCATAAGGTCATCCAAAAGGTAATAACATTTGAATCTTGTAGCAATCAGGCAGAAACATCTTTACAGACATGACATTGCATGAGTGAGCTTTTCATGCACTGAACAAACAATAAAACATTTTTAATGGTCGCCGTTTCTGTAACGTTCTGATTTAGTGACCACTTAGTCTGAAAATAAAAACCACTGGCACATGAAGTTCAAAACGCAGTTTGGTATATTAAAATCCTTACACACCCTGGGTCCTGGCATCCACATGGATTTTAGATTAAAACATAGCCAGCTGATGTACTCATAAGCAACTGCAATCCATAAAATACGACTAATCTTCAGCCTACTTCAAAGTGTTTATGGTAATTGATAATGCATAATAAGTGTTAGCAAAGTGGTTTGAATGTTGCGGCTGATTGGTTCCATATTTATTCATATCAATAAATATTTCAGATTTAAAGAAATGTAAATGAAAATTATTTATCTTTTAAGTGATGCTTTGGAAAAAAAATGACTTTTAAAAATCTTTGCTTCTTTATTGGAATTATAGCTTTCAAAATGCATCCCTATTGAGTTTAGTTAGTTGTTTACTTGGAGAGTTGTAACTGTTGAAAGGCTGAAGTGCTCCATTTAAAACTGCCTCCTACCACAACTGTGCTGGATGCAAGAGATGATAAAGGTTTTGCAGACAGATAAACCCAGTGCCATTTTAGTAAAAAACATCTGGAAAGAAAGAAAAGCAAATCCATGCAGGACAAAACTTTGTAGTTCAAACTATTACGCATGCAGGTAGATAGATAGATAGATAGATAGATAGATAGATAGATAGATAGATAG
>JABUIW010000010.1:6595271-6607928 GCA_013363375.1 Menidia beryllina
ATAGATAGATAGATAGATAGATAGATAGATAGATAGATAGATAGATACCGTAGATAGTTCAAGTGAAACAACAAACATACATACAATATGTGAGTGCAAATCAAAACATGAACCCCATAGATACAAGATGTTGATAGTTACCCCATTTCCTGACATATATTTCTTGAATGCACCAATAAGCTGGATAAGTAATTTCTTAATTAGTTTGGTCCTTTATTTAACAGACACATCCACATAGACATTTGTTTTTCTCTTTCTTTGTCTGTTTTCTCTATTGGAGATTTACAGAAAACTCCAGAGGAGTTTTTTATGGCTCCTTGCTTCCATAAAACAGTACCAGGTAATACATATGGATCTCCATAGTTATTTTTTGCATAACAATGGTTCTTCAACATACATTGTGATTGTTGTGCGTGATGGTTTCTATACCTGTATGACTTCCTGAGGGTTAAATCATCACATGAATCCACCTCTGGTTTCCTGTTTTGGATTTTCTTACACTATGATAAATTCAGATGTAGGAGAACTGCAATCTCTTTATCTACAATCTTCTAAAGTTTGTTTTTACTTCTGTAGTTTATATATCAAAATAACTACTGTCTTCATTTTCCTTTTTCTTTCCTTTTTTAGTGTAATGTTATTCTCAAATTAATTAATTAATTTATTTTCAGAATTTGGTCACAGAAGGTAATGAAAATATGTAGCTGCAGAAATGTGTCGGTTGAATAAAGGTAAAAAAAGAATAAACATATTACTTTTTTTTTTCTTTCTCTTTAGAAAACTTCACACCTTTCAGGAAACAGGGTTTTGACATGTATACCAGTGGGACTGAGGCCAATCTTCATTGCTGGTGAATGAATGGCAAACTAAGGAGTCATCTTGTTTGGGAACATGTGGAAATTGTGGGAGCAAAGACTTTTGGAGAGGTGAGGGCCAGAGGTATCGCAGATGCAAACAGAGGAAGGGATATTAGACTCCGTAACAAACAGACAAAGCTACTACCTTGCAAGTCAGCTTTCATCAATGCAACTTTTGTCAGCAAAACAATAGAAAAGGAAAAGGCAAAGTATACCAGCTGTTAGTAAGCACCAAGGCATCAGAGATGGAGTAAAGAGAATACAGGTTGTGGGAGCAGGACAGACAGAGGGAGAGGTATGTTTCCTCAGAATGAGTCACAGGGAACAATAGCAGCAGACTCAGGGAACGTTACTATTAGGAAAGGTGGCTGTATAATTTTGAAAAACAATGGTCTGTAAAACATGCCTCCATAGTGGCTGCTTTACAACAAACCAATAAAAATGTTGTTTTATCCCATGTGAGCATTTATTGTTGAATGTGGCAGAGAGGATTGCAGCAAAGTTGACAAACCTGCACAAACTACTGGACTGAATTTCATTCTCAAGCCCAGCACAAGAAAAGATCAGAGGCAAGAGTAAAAATGTGGAGGAATGGTGAAAGAAATGTAATGACTTATTCTGAACAATAAACTCAATATTGTCTCTGTGTATGGTGCACACAGTAAACTAGGCAAATCATATTCATGCAAGAAACAAGGGCTCCATACATAATTCAAAAGGGTTGCTTCTGGCAAACTCTCAGATACAGCAAGCATGCACAGAGTAAAATAGGAAGGGGATAAGAGGAGAAGTAACACTGTCAGTACAATCATGGTGTTTTGTGGAAGAGTCCCTGAGTTTGAACCATTTTAACAGAATAAATACACACTTTCTAGATGTTTTATTACATGCCACAAGTTGCCAGTGTGAGAGCTCTAGTGACTGTTTTACAATGGGAGTGGGATTCTTTTCTAAATCATGTATCATACTGGGAGAACTGGGCAGCATTGCATTGAACTTTTCAAATCCCTAGAGATGCAATCTTGCCTGAGCTGAAAGAAATACAAATTAACTACACAAAGAAGAAAAATGTATTGAAATGGATGGCAAAAAATAGATTGATTTTTCCTTTTTTTCTTATTTTCCCAGCTATTGCTCACCTTCACATCCTCTCTCTATCTGTCCCACACAGTCCAGAGCATCTGACATCAAATCTGGGAGGCGCCCATTCAGATCCACGGATGCCAAACAACCCTGGAATCCCTCCTTGGCATGCACCAGTTTAGGAAGTTCTTTGAACATTTCTTTGGCCACTCCACCAATATAAAGGTTGCCTGCAAAGGAGATACAAAGCAATGCTGACCCCTGGTGGAGATATATATCAACATTTATATCAAAGCCAAGTTTCCCTGATCACACTTGTTTCAAGTTATGAGCTTCTGAAAGTATTGCCCTGGTGGACAAACAAAGAAGCTAAACTGTTGTTTATAAAAAAATATCTTTCAAGTCCATACAATTCTTTACATTTTTATTTACATGTTTTTTTTGCAACTGTTTATAACAAACTATATCTATTATTTGCAGTGAATATGGATTATTTTTGTGTACAAGTATACCAACCCTTTAGGTCCAGATTTTTGGCTCCTGTAGTTGTCTGTGTAGTAATCTTAGTATCAATCTTGACCGTATGCAGATTGTTGGTGTCCCTGGAGATTATGACATTGTGCCACTGGTTGTCACTCAATGGTTTATTTGAATTGCCTTTAATTAAGTGGGCTCCATTCCCCAAGTCAGAAACGTAGTGCAGGTAACTGAAAGAGATAGTTATCAATATGAAAACCATATACAATGTAAAAGTATGCAAAAGAATAGGTTTGTCACAGTGAATAGCCATAAACAATTAGACCTTTCCATGCCCTTGACAAAAACCAATATGAGGTTAGGAATTACTCTGAGATTTGTGACATGGCAGTGTTATAACTATAACTGTTCAATAAAAACTCAATAAAAAATGCCTTAGACACTCATCTATAGATCTAACAGCATGTCTTACCATGCTTATCTATCTTTTAGATCATTAGAGATTATGTAGTGATGTCAAAAGCATTTACCCTTTTGCCCTTGCATGAACAGATAGTACAACTGGATGAGAAAAGTCAATCATCATCATAAAAACTGCAGCCACAAGTCATTTTGGGATGAGAATTATCTCCTTTCATTTGGAATCGAAGGTCTTGTGAATCCAGTGATATAGGAGATTTCGAACAGTTATTTTCACAACAGTCGCTTAGATACTTCAAGTCATTTCACTCAGTCATGAAGAGACCAAAACAAAATGTACCTTTCCAGGAGACCCTAGATGTCTCTTTTTAAGATAACAGAGTTTAGCAACAGTTTTCAGATTGCCTGATTTGTCACCATGCGTTTAACAGATAGCACATAGTTAGATACGGACACAACAGCATGAGTGAGTTTTAAAAAAGTATACTGTGCATCTTATAACTTGAGCTCGAGAACTGTCTGTTGTGTTATGAACTTACATTGACACACCACCAATAACAAAAAAGAGTTCTAGCTGTGCTGAACCGATCAAGCTTAAACTCTTTGGCTTACCAGAGGTTTGTGATGTGCATGCTCTTTTAATTAGGGTTTTTGCATGTTTTGTGTATTGAATGGCAAAACTTCAGGCGTTGCTAAGAAGAAGATTATTCTATGGCTCCCATTTAAACACAGCCCCTTTAAAGCAGTAAGAAATTCACTTGTGTATTTGGTTCTCTTTTATGTTCGGCATTAGCTCTTCTTCCATGAAGATTAAAACAAACACTAATAGCTGGCAGCTCCTTTATCAAATATTCTGGCACAGGGGTGATAGGAGAAAATTAGAAGTTACTGAAAGAAGTAGCAGTATATTCTCTTTTGAAACTCTCATGTGTCTTGCATTATTAAAACATAATTAATTTTAAATGAGGGATTCCTATATAAACAAACATCACTTATACATGTATGAATGTATTGTAAGACTGTGGAGTAGAAATGTTTTAGTTTCTTATATTTGCCAGACCAGACAGCTGCTATCAGGTGTTTCTGCCTTTTCAAAAATAAAGAAGAGACTTGTACCACTAACAGCTACAACCACACACTGAAACGCGTTTGAGTTAGATCAAACAAAGCATCAGTACTTGACATATTCAGAGAAAGGAGAGTACAAACATGACAGCAGATGCAAAACTTCCATTTACACCATCAGTGCCTGTACCTTCCTACGCCAACATGTCTTGTCTGTTCGTCTCAGTTGTCAAGATCCCCTTAACTGCACCCTTCACTTCTTCGCCTCCCTGTTTATTTATTCTTATTCTTTCCTTGAGAGGAGGTATATCCCTGAAAGGTTGCATGCCGTGAAATGGAATGCTTTCCCTATTAGTACAAATTGGCCCTATTCCATTTACTCAATCTGTTTGAGTCTAAATAAGTGTACCACTCTAAATGTGCCCAAAGATCCTACACTTAACATAAAAAGTGAAAGGAAAGGATTTGGGATATGTTTTTACTTCTACAGTTTGGCTTAGTCGGGTTGCGTTCACTTACCCTTTGACTAACTCCACCACAATAAAGTCATTTCCATCTCCACTGTTATACAGGATGAGGCCATCAGGGGAGGTGGTTTTGAACTGAAAGAAAAGGTGCATGGAGTAGTAGGCCTGCAGAGTGGTGAGAGTCACATAACTGGACCGCGACTTGAAGGTGATAGGGTCAGCAATGATGTTCTTGAAGCCAATCATGGCATTGAGCTCACAGTAATCAATGTCCCCATTTTTACAAAGGTCTATATAGGCCATTCCATTGAAGGAAAGGCTCTGGAGGTGGCCAATGAAGTTGGAGGGCGCCATGGACATGAAGCGCTTCTCTGTCACAATGCCTGTTTCAATGTTGTGGAACTCCAGCTGGGTGTGGTCACCTGCCATTTGACCTTTCATCCACAGAGGGAGGGAGATAAAGAGGATGTTAATGAAGGTATGTGACAGTTAAAGGTGTACTGCAGTGTACATGTAGACTAAAATAAAACATTAATTAAATTAAATCAAATAAAATTCAACATAAGGCTGGACTAAATACCCTCTCTGAGGTGACTAATAATTCAGCTAAAAGCAGCTTCGAGACTTGTGTGTATGCACGTAAAACCACTAGTTTTACATTGGTAATAGAATAAAGAAATTAATTTAATGAAAATAACTTTATGATAATAAATTTTACCTTTTTTATCATCAAAATGTTGTGCTCCTAAAGGCAAACAATATCCAATGGACAGTTCTTTAATCAACCATCCATTAAAGGAATTGGAATCATTAACTTAAAATGCACTAGTCTTCCACAAAGAAGACATTGACAGCATTGTGCCGCCATTAAATTTAGTCAGAATCTTTAGCTTTCGTTTCAATGTTTAAAATAATTTTCAGATTTTAGATAACAATTATTCTGTCTTAAATGTGTCTCTTAGCTTCAGTGAACATGCTCTCTGAACAAAAACAAATGATGCTGGACCTGGTAAGCAAAATGTTTAATGTGAGGAAATTGGTTACATTGATTTTGAGTGTCCAGAAAAAGGTTACATCAGCTCTGGGAGAAAACAAAAAGAAGTACCTTCTACAGCAGGAAGATCATCAACGGTCAGTTTCAAACTCTTGCCTCTTCTGAACACACGCACAGTGTGCCACTCATTATCGTTCAGATTCTGACCAGCAAAAATAGTCTCAGGACCTTTGCCTGCAGGACAGTCCAAACAGAGATTAACAGACATGCCAACACACACACACTGGACAGAGAGGTTGAAAAATAGTGGACATAAGCAGAATTATAGATAGAGGAGAAAGAAAGGAAGACTGAGTGAATGAATGAGATAGCTCAACAGAGGCAAGAGATATTAAGGTAGACACAGTTAATGGCCCCTAAAAACACACGCTCTGACTTGCATTTGCGGCCTCATTAAACAGGGCACCACCTTTCTGAATTCTCACTCGAAATCGTTTTTCTTCAAGCAAGAGGAGGGAGGCAGTGACCAGGAGTGTTTTTTTATTCACAATATGTGGATTTTCTAAATTTGTTTCTCACTCATGTGAAAGTTTCCTATGCTCTTGTGAAAGAAGGAAAACATTATTCCTAAGAGGTTATTTTATCTTCAATTAATGCTGCCACTTGGTGGCAGCAAATAACTATGGTATGTCTGAGTAAAACATGGCAATAATTTTAAACTCATGAATGGAAACAATGATTCAGAAAGAAATTCTTGTGTAAGAAAATGAGCATAAACAATGGGGAAAAGCTGGTTAACAGACAAAAAAAAAACATATCCACCATAAAGAAAAAAATAATAAAGTAATAAAGAAATACAGAATGTGATTTTTATCTATGCTGTTTATGGAAAAGAAGAAGCACAATACCAAATCAACTTTAAAGTTGACTAACGTTCAATCAATAACAATAGAATATTATTAGCATCCTGTCAATGGATCCAAAAAAACAATATACTCATATTGCATCAAGTTTGTATAAACAACAGGGACATGTGGTAAGCACAGTCACTTCACAGAAAGAAGGTCACAGTTCGAATCCCATCTGGGGCCTAGCTGTGAGGAGTTTCCCCTTCTTCTACCATCCAAATACATGCATGTTAGGTTAACAGGTGACTCTAAATTAACCCTTGGAAAGAGTGTCAGCATGGCTGTCATTTGTCTCTGTAAACTCCTGGGAAGGGATCCTGTTCAGGGTCTGACCAATGGCTTCTGGGATAAGCTCCAGGAATACCAACCCTGAGTTGGATTCAGAGGGGATAGATGGATGGGATTAGAAAATACATAGATGTCTCTGCTAGAAGGCAGTGGTGGAAGTGTCACAGAGTTTCTCTGCCAAACACCTCAAGGAGAGATTTAAAATCACATGAAAATTAGAAATTACTGCCAAATCTTTGCTATTCTGTTAGCAAAGACAAAAAATCTCTCCTTGATTTCTCCATCATTGGTCCAACTGGGCCAACACATTATTTTTTCATGCAGCCTCCATTCTAGGGCATCTTTGAATTGCTGTAAAGCATTGATGTTCTCCTGCTGGACACATAACAAAACAGGCCAATGAGGACATGCCACTGTGAAAGTATTAAAACCCCCAGACTGTGGGTACCTTGGCCACAGTGGGGAGAATCTCAGATGGGTGCCAGGTTCATTTGCCTGAACCCATCCATGGCTATTTATTTCTTGCTTTTCTGCAATCTTCAAAGCCACAGTGCAATGTGTATGCAAATCTGTTGGTGCCCAGGCACTGGGACACACTCAGTCTCAGAGGCACATTTCTGCTTTGTTAGCATTAAACACAGGGCAGGATTGAAACCAGACAACTGGCGAGGGATTGGGTAGGAGAGATATGAAATAATGGGATGGAGTTGGACTTGAAAGCATGGTTGATCGATGCCTTCCATCACACTGTCCTTGCTGCTCTCCAAGGAGGAAAAACGGGAGGGGAAAGGAGGGCAATTGTATCAAAACACACATTCCTGCACAACATTCACCGGTAAAGGGGCTGGTTTGATGCCTAATCTGAGGACCATTGTAACAGATGCCGAACAGACATTAGGGATCTATAGTCCACTGCCGTTAATGTCCAATTATCTGTAGTGGCATCGCAGATGGGATCTGCCTATGGAGATGTTTCAAGAGTTATCCCTATCTGCCTCCCTGACCTCAAGTCCACGTGAGCAGAATTAGAAGATGTATTTATCCTCTCACTCAGCTCAGGCAGGCTTGACGACAGCTCAGATACTGGCGTTACCTTCCTCAATCCTCTGACTCATACAGGTGGAAGGACAAGAAAATATCTGACTAAGCAGCAGACCTTTGACACAGATACCAAACCTGCAGCAGTACGGGGAAAGAAGCTTTGACAGGCTTCCATGCAAGACAAACTATTCATCTAACCAGTTCTATGGAGTTTTTAAAAACAATGCAGCAATCATACAGCTTTTTCCAACTATTTGTATTCATATTTCTTTGCAATATAATGAAAACCCAAAAAACGACAATGTTGCAAATTATTTTAAATACTTCATGATCAACCTTGAATCTGCTGGCCTTCCAGGAAATCGATTTACATTTAGATCCAGCTTATCTCCTGAGTTGTACAAAAATCTAGTGCTCTCTATCTGGGGTAAATAACTGAAGTCTTTTGAATGTCAAAGCCTTGTGCACTACATCCATGAACATCCCTGCATTAAACCTATCTCTAAACTATCAGTTCTGACATTAACACATGAAACGTAAACACGCAAAATAACTCACTGGGCGTCTTTGATGACACATAAGCCAAAAAAAAATAGCAATGTGGAACAAGATAAATCACTGCAGAAAAAAACACCTTTAGAAACTGTGCAAGATGGAGAGAATAATCACAGTATACTGCCCTCATCTCTGTATACATTTTGTTAATAAATATGACTCGGCCAATAGGAGATCAAAAATAGCAAATCTGTCCAACGATATTTTCATTTCACGTTTTTAGTTTGATGTCACTCAGTGCCTGTTAACGGTGTTCAAGTTGAAGTGGCAGTGTTTTCTTCAGACAGCTCTGGGCAGCCCCGGGGAACCTAGGTCCCTAATTGACAGTGATGTGTTCTTTGAGTCTGTGCTGAAATTCCTCATAAATCGAGCTGACCGGTGCTGCAGCGCCTGACAAGACACATTAATTAACATTGAAAAAAAGAGGACAAAAATAACAACTTGGGATAAAATGAACAGGACGCTAATTCTTCATGAGTGGAAATACACTGGCTTAACATAGTTCTTTCCAAGAACTTAAATGAAACATTTTCCAAAGACAGAATTAGATTTGAAGCTATTAAAGAAGGACCTGCTTTGTCTGTGTTCTCAGGATTACTTAAATTCGAGGTTTATCCTGAATGGGCATTGCTAGATGGCAAAATCAAAATATGTTATGTAAAAATATGTGTAAAAGAACTTGCACATATTTTACAAATCATCTTCTATGTCCACAAATATGCTCTATAGATAACAGAATTTTTGCAAGAGAACAAAAAATCGACAAACATGTAAATTTACTTTTTCTAACGATTTAAACAAGTAATTTTTCACTGCTTAATTTTCATAAAAAGAGAACCTATTATTTTATTAATCTTAATCTTTTACTTATTCCACTTCACCAGCTATAGACAATCATACCGATTTAGTGAACATTTGAAAAATTAATCATTGAAGAAATGGATGTACTGTATGATAAATATTTCAAATACAAACAGTGAAGTCTAAATACATGTATATTATGCTTCCCTTCCTCTGGTAAACTAAGACCTTTTAAAGCTGTTGATAGGGGAAAATTGGGGCAAGGTATACAATTCCAGATGCATGAACAATGCTATTTAGCATTTAGAAAGGTGTTCAAAATGGCTGGCTCATTGAAGCATATCACTTCATGGGATATTTTTGAGTAGATGTTATGATGTGTAAGACTCCCCTTTTCATTAAGCTTTGACCTTCAACCACACTGATGCCCATACAAAAATTATACTAACACCGCTGTTTTCATACAATACATACATAGATCCATACATAGGTACAGAATATGAATCAGGCAAGTTCTTCAAACTATTTTGTTTTCTGTCTAATTCCTGTTGGTATTTACTGATACTGATACGAAAAGTCTACTCGTTCCTGTATAATGACTCTGAAGAAGTCATTATTAATTCATCAGTGTTCCTGAATAATAAATGCCAGGGATATTTACCACCCAAAATATTGCAATGTAACTCCTTTGTGCAACCCCCCTCTCCACACACACACACACAAACACACACATACCTCTGCAGGATCTATTCTTTCCTGTTCCATACTCATGCCTTTCTTTCTGCTCTGTGAGGCAGGTTAATGACAATAATAAAATCACACTCTGTATTTCATCTGTGCTTTGAATGGCCTCATCAATTTAAAACGAGAGAGAAATATTGAGGAAGAAAAAGAAAGAAAAACAAAGAGAGACAGGGAATTCTTGCGAGACTAAAATACCTGCATTTCTATAGCATGCACTTTTTTGTGAGTGAAAAGGTTAATTAATTAGAAACAGCTCAGTGTGCACAGCTGACTGCCATATTCAGGTCCGTCATCAATTCAAGCCTCCCTCCATATCCTCTCCCCTACTCATTATACTATAGTAATATACACAGGAATTTCCTAAGTTCCTATAATTATTAGAACTTAGTGTAGTGATATGGAATATGAATGCCAATGCTAGGGTCAAGTCGCATTTATGTACATTGTCTCAATTCCTAAGGTGACATCTTTGTGAAGATTTAATCTTAGGGCCATGTATCATTACAATAAAGAAAAAGGCAAATATGATGATGTAACAACATTTCTACGGAGCATAATAGAATAGAGAGTTAGAGAAAGCCAAGAAAAGAAGGAAGGTGAACAGTAACTTACTGGATGTACAGTTAATCCTGACACAATCTAGATGGGGAAGAATAGATGAGAGATAAATTCATCTTTCAACGTTGCAGCTGCAGACATCATTAAAGCATTCAGTCCACCCTCTGGGGACACACACATGGACACTGTCCATCCTCTGATGCTCTTGCCCATGGCTTCAAGCTGCAGTCAGCTGCTAAAAGCACTACAGTGTTGAGATTAAGAATTTGTTGGAACACATGTTACGGATTGTAAAAATAGAAAAAGAGCGGGACAATAGTTTACTTACTTATATTGATTGTTTTTTATGCATTTCATGCATTTCTTTTTCTTTCTTTTTTTTAAATGTAATTTTGAGAGCACCAGATTTTGTTCAGGGTCATACAGGGCCAACTGGAAGGCATTCCAACTATTTCCCCATTATTTAAGCCTGTGAGGTTAACCATCTGCTAATTTAGCAGACACAATACATACACATATGAAGGAACACATAATTGGGTTCTCAGAGGGCTACAGTGCTATGACAAGAAAAAGATTGACAAAGTACCAACACATTAAAAAATGTGCCTTTAGTATCTGTGGTAAATGAAAGCAAACATCACCATAGTATGGATGACTAACAGAAATCACAGGCTTTTAACCGTCATTCTACAGCAAATTCATTACTTAGTCATGGGCCTCTTTTTTGGAAAATCAAATTAAGTAAGAGCCATCCAATTTTTTTCTTTAAATAATCTTGTGTCTTTGATTTTGGTTTCTGAGGGTGGAGATCTCTGAGTTTAAAAGCTTTGAATTTAAAAAATCAACGCAGTTTGGTTTTTCTAATCTGAAATGAGTTGGAGCTTTGACAGAGCTTTGACAGTCCAGTCAGTAGCAACTAACTGTCTTTTTTTCCTGCAATTCAGTGATCCTGTGCACAATGTAAACTTGAATTGAATTTACACCTTTCATGGAGCCTAAACTATTTGATGTCAAAATCAACTGTTTCGATAATGAATCAACAATCAATTCTGAGTGTTCCACATCTCAATTTTGATGTATATAGGATTGATCTAAATATGAATTATTTCAAATTTATCACTGAGTTGAGGCCCCCATGTCTCATGAAACAAATGCAATAATACTTACTGAAATTGGAAAAAATTGATTAAATTATAAACCAAATCTATATGTTACTTTATGAGCTAACTCAGACCTTTGTTCCAGCCTCCCACCCCTCCATCCCATTTGGCCCTGCATGTCATGTGTTGTCAACCACAGCAGAAAAGTGGTTGCAAACAGCCAGAGACCAACACCAGCCTACCCTGACAGGGAATACTCTGCTTTTCAAGAGGGAAGAGGGAGAGAAGTTATAGGGTTCCTTACCATGGACGAAAATGAAAAAGTCTTAAATGTGTCAAAAAGAATTGTGAAGCCCATTCCGACAAAAGAACAGATTTTGTAGTTATAGTGATGTAACTAGTCAGCCATTTTTGGGTGTGGTACTGTTGTCTTGGGGAGGGAGACACATTTTTGTAGTTGACAGCAGATGCAGACTTTTCTACTTTACATGCATGACTAAGTACCTCTACTTAGAAAGCCCATTTCTGTTCAGCCAGAGGAAAGAAGAAATGGATGTCTATACTTGTTCCGCACTGTAATGTTTCTGACATATCAAAGTCTCTAAAGGCATCACATTATTCTCTCTGTTGTAAAAAAACATACATGCAAACTAGTTCAAGAAGGTCTGTTTTTCACAGTACTTTATTTTCTATTGTTTGTAGACAGAGTCAGGACTTTTTTGTTGTGCGGATTTGTTGAAGCTTTACAAGTAGACATGCATTCCCTCTGCAATGGTTAAAGAGCAAAGGTGGATTAAACTATGTTCAATAAAATTAAGTAATCAAGATCACCACTGAGGGAAGTTGCATTAGCATACGTTTCCTCTTCAGAGGGATGTACAGCTTTCAACTGTTAATGATATGAATTTATTTCTGGCACAATCGGCTACTTCATCTACTTCTTGTACATAAGACGTCCCAAAAGAAATAGATAAGTCAATTAAATCAGAATAGTTATTCCGATGTCATAGAAAGGAATCCCTCAGTTTCTGTGGAGGAGGATAATTGGAGTCAAAACTGTCCACATGTTTGGCTGGTGATCAATGTTATCGCACAGAGGGGGTAGCGAGCATTCCCTGCTGGGCAATGGCGGCTGTGAGCTCAACTGGCAGTGAGCCTTGAGCTGCAGACTTTAGACCTTGAAAGTATTTACAACCTCCCTTCTATACCAACTATGCAAAGTAAAGATAAATAAGTGATACATCTGTATGTCTGTGTGTGTGTGTGTGTGTGTGTGTGTGTGTGTGTGTGTGTGTGTGT
>JABUIW010000010.1:6607938-6629329 GCA_013363375.1 Menidia beryllina
GTGTGTGTGTGTGTGTGTGTGTGTGTGTGTGTGTGTGTGTGTGTGTGATATTACATGTATATATGTATTTAGGTTTGCTTCTTCACTGTGTAAATCCAAAGGGTTACCTAAATTGACCATCAGTCGTACGCGGCCACTTTCCAACTCTAGACGTAAGGTGTCAGCAGAATCCCGAGATGTGGTGGCTATCAGGATCCCGTAGGCTCGCTGGGAGCGGAATCTAAGAGACACATCCTCAGCCTCTGTGTGCATCACCACTGGAAGCTGGACCTTCATAAACTTACTGCCGTCATAGCTGAGGATAGTGGCCTCTGCAGAGAGTACAAGAGAGAAAGCAAGGTGGCGGGTTAAATTAACAGTTTTAAAGTAATCAGTGAGCACAGCTCTGCTCACAATTTCCCATGTCAATTCAGGTGAACTGTGAATCCACGAAAAAAAAAAGAACAACTCTATATTAGTATCTTCTTAGAAGTGTGTTGGCATATTTATTTACTTTTGATCAACATGATTACAATGAATCTCTACCACTTACCAATACCAAAATAATAAATATAGACGTGATTAGTGAAGGTCAGTGGTTAGTCTGATATGTGTAATAACTTGTGACTTTGATTGACTGGGACACTCTTACAAAATGGAATGAGCCAGCTTCTGGCCAATTAACTTATGTGACACACTGGCATATTGGCCGCAGGCAATTGAGCAAATGCTAATGTTAAACCATGACTCAACTTAGTCAAATAAAAGAATACCACTAAAATGGTGTGGGTCATTTTAAAACAAACTGGATGAGTAACTGTGCAATGGCATCTTCCCAGATTTGTCAGCAAAAAGCTGACATATTTGGCAGGATACAATTTCTGGCATCATATCTGGGAAAACCTAATCTCATATCACTGTCACTTGCGCCTTAAACACATGTCTATGAGCCACATTAAATTGTGGACTACGAAAATGCATCAGAAAATGAATAACGACCAAGACTTGCAAGATTTGAAATATATTTCTGTTAAATAAATTAATATAAATCAATGTAAATGAAAAAAATAAACAAATGTTAAAGCATGATCCTAAAATGATATGATAAAAAACTCTAAGCAGAGGAAAAAAATAGTTTTATGTGTTGTAAAAAATAAATAAACAAATGGTGACAGATGTTTAATGGTGTCTTGTCCTTTCATTGTGAGCACACACTCAGGTTAACTACATTCACTTGAAGCATTAACCACCAGTCTAGAGAATTGCTTGAAAGAGTGTTTAATGCTGACAGGTGTGTGTAACAACATTTCTACTAGTATTACTAAACCATAACCCAATAACAAAGCTATTACTGTTGCTGGATTGCTGAGATGGATGGAAGGCAAGTTAGAGGGATAGGAAATGGAGAATAGAGGGGTGATGGGGTACCAATGTACTCTCACCACCTCATCACCACTTCCCTCTCACACAGAGCCAATGTCACATTCATCCCTTGGGATGACTCCGTTGCATTCCTCACACAAATCCAATTTCTCCACACCCTCCTGGGGTATGCTGCTGATGACGGGGCGTGTGACAAACGAGTTCTCTCTTCTGAACTGTCTGCTTTCTGCCAGGCAGCCAAAGCAAAGAGCTGCATTTGGAAACTGTTACAAGATGCAAGGAAAATGGAGCAGCTGAGCAAGCACCTAATACTTCACAGCAATATTACTCAGAGCAAAATCCTGATGAGAGCAGACACTGAATTTTAGAAGCTACATTGTAGATATAATAAAAAAATCAATGTAATTTTGTGTTATTGAGCTTGATCAGTTTAATGGTGTGTTTTGTCTGGGAAACATGGTGAATGGTTCACATCAATGTGATCTTTTGACCTTAGTTTTTCAAGCTGTTTTAATTGAACCATTTACACAATAAATAGTATAGTTTATTTTATTGTCTTATAGCTTATTGGAATATCTCCTACAAATACATACTGAGTTGCAGATGGGGATAATAATATAATACAAAATATATTCAATAAATTCTGAATAGATAAACAAAGGGTTACATTTAATAGCAACTGAATTTCATCAGTTACTTCTTGTTGGATTCAGACAAAAGAGTGTATAAAATAATCGAAAAGCTCCAAAATCACTTAAAAAATAGTTATAAAATGACTTCTGTGAGAGAATAATTACCATGATTCAAAGTGAATACCTGTCAAAATTGTAAATGTGAGAGCCCAGTCACTGTATTGCCATTCCTATGGTCAATATAGAAATAAATTGAGAGGACTAAAGATGGGTCTTCTGTTTGTGTCAGCCTAACAGGAGGCAGTCACAGGGGGAATGGAGCACACCAAACAAAACCAAGCATCTGTTTTCATCTTTGTAAAGCAAAGTGTTACATTATTCCAGATTTTCTGAAAAAAGAGAAATTACAGGGAGTATTAGGTGTTACCTCTCTTTAATAGTTAGTCTTTATAAGTTACTTTTCTTTTTGAGAGAAGTAACTAATAAAATTTGCCACTAACAAAGTATAACGTGGTGAAAACCATTTTCATCTTCGATTTTTCTCCAAAGGAGAGCAAACTCTACAGGACGGGAGAATTGTGCCCTGCTTTTAATGGAAATGTGACGCCCCACAGTACCCTGGTACCAGTTTCAATCAGATCCAAGATTTGCTGGACAACAACTGCCAAAGGCCTTTGAAAAATATATGTTTGATGGCCATAATAAACAGGAGGATATGGCCTCCAGATAGCATTCATAATTCAAGACAGTTCATGTCTTCTTCACTATAGCCTTCTTTGAAAACCGGAGCATTCACAGTCAAAGAAATAGATTCACTAGCTATTAAAATAGTTAAAACGGCCAGCAATCTGAGTGGATAGACAGGGAACCTATTTTCTCACTCTACAGAAAGAGGTAGCAACATCATGGCCCACTTCACATCTGCTGCTCAGTGACCGTACAGCAAATTCATTAGTGCTATGAAATGAGAGCAAAATAGAAAATGGTTCAGTTCAAAATCAAATGGTTGCCGTTTAATGTCCATAGATTAACTTCTTATAATGGCAAATAAAAATGCTTAAGAATGATTCTCCCTTTTTCAAAAATGATTAACACATGAATCTGTAGGCTTTGCTGTGCTTTCAAGGTCAGTCATCAAGATCTAAAATCAGAATTTAAAGACAAACCACCCAAAGCCTTGTAATCATTTTGAATGCAGATCTTGCATACCTCAACATAAGTGATTGAATCCCCTGAAAAGCAAATGTACTGTGCTCATTCTATAAGTTTTTCAACCAAATTTTAACACATCTGTGAATGTTGTTTAGGGCATGGGAGAACCTGTTTTTTATGTGCGACTAAGTGTGGTGAGTGATGACTAACACATTGTATGCTGTCAAAACAACAAGGCTAAAACCTGTTTTAATGCTGCAACTCAACATTTTCCCCTTTAAGGGCGTTTTGCAATTATGCATGGAATTTTTCACCTCTTGGCTTTTGCGTTGAAGGCAAATAGCCTTCTGCTCTGAAAGGCAGCAAATCTGCGGAAAGAAGAGTTTTTCTTTTGCTAAAATCAGATATGTTTTTGTAAACTGATGTAAGTATGATGTAAGTCTTCAACAACAACAGAGGTATAAGCCTTCAACATTATATAAAAAATTAAGATTATGCAAAAATAACATAATTGCTCTGTCTGGTTGCATGTGCCAGAGTCAGCATTTTTTTTACCGAGCATACCAGCGTGTCTAAATGTATAGTTATGTTCAGCATCTCTCTTCATTCATTGTAAGCATGTGTGAGGTAAACACTCATCTGGAGCCCCCAGTCCACTTGACATAATGCAGATGTTGTCAGTTCAGGCATCAAGCATGCCATATACCTCATTAGGGAATATGTGCTACAATCCACCTACTTCACCATCTGGGAGGCTTCTTTAGCCTAACACTGCAAGACTAATATTTGGGCCAATTAGCAACTGGAAGAACAATGAAGGGGAAGACATTTGGGATGCAGGAGGAAAATTGCTTTGTCTGCTTAATTAAAATGTCTCAAAATAGGGCAAATAGCTCCATGGATCTCTTATGAAACTCCACCTACTATTTCTTCCTCTTATTGTTCTGCTCCTCCTCTGCCATATGCAGTAGCTGTATTTTGCCACCGGGTGGTACACAATGGCTAGATAAGTGAGAGCTGGGGTAATTCTTTTGACAGCTCCTTAGCCTGCTGGTGCCTGCTTCATCTTACCAGTGCAGAGGCAATCTGGAGCCATCAAAACAGCTGGCAGTATGCCAGGGCCCATCCATACTACTGCTCCCACTCACACCGTCCATAATGTCACTCTCATACATAAGAGTAGACACAGCCGCAGAATGAGAGTTGGACAAGACGAACTGAGACCTAAAAGACTCTTATGTGTTCAGAAGGAGGACAGGTCAGAGAGGTAGACATTTTGCACTTCTGAATTTGAGGCTTTTTCTTTTTTAAAGTGGACTGGTTTTTTTTTCAGCTGGACATCAATGTGGATTTTGTCTTTTTTATTTGAATTTTTTACATCTGACAGCAGCTTTATTCTGATAAGTTATTATCTTCTTCAATAGAAGTAATTTGGATCCTTTCTCCACTCCAGCTCAATGTTGTATTCCTGATATTTCTGACATCTCATTAGCCAGAATGAAAATTCATGCGTACAATTCGAGTCACCACTGGAGGGCCTAACTCATACAGCTGTCGGAATTACAGACATTAGCTTTCTGATATGACAACTTTTGTCCCCAATAATACAAAGTGATTTTTTGTGGGTTAAAAACTTGGTTTTAAGGTAAGGGTTAGAATTAGGTTTTAGATTAGGTTTAAGGGTAAAGTGAGGCATTCAGATGTGATGGTTAAGAATAATTTAAAAAGTCAGATGTTTGTGCATATTCAGGTGTATCTATGTATCATTACAATTTCAACCAGAAACAGTTAATATCTCAATACAGACTATGAGGTAAAAGACCTGAATACAGAGGAATGTCAGAAGCACAAAAAGGGCTGACACATTTAAATGTGTGGGATGTGACATTCCAACTTTAGTTCAATTTTGTTTTGAGATGACAGAACAAGTTGTGTCACATTGTGATAATGGTGTCACATGCCTGGGCCCTTTTTGGCATTTACCTTGATTATTAATATATTTGGTGTTTTCTGCTTGTTTGCTGCTGTTATCCTGAGACTGTATACACTGCTGAAAGATGTTAACCTATATCTGAGCTGTGCTAACCACAGCTGCTAATATGAGTATCAAATCAAAATTTCAAACAACTGCAGATGACCTTTGTCTATAAATTCTTCCACACGCAGCTGGTTGTTCCCTTCCATTAACTTTGGTAAAAAATGCAAAACTTTTACAAAACAGGATGAGTGCAATAACTTTTTTTTCATATCAGAACATTGCGGAAGGATGTATCTAGGTTCAGTGTTACAAAATCGTATGGATTGGTACACATTCATTTTTAGAAGAGTCAAATGTATACCCTTAAAAATCAATAAAGGGGAAATAGAATTACGAACAAAAAACACAAAATATTATAATGGAATTTAGGAAAATGGTTCAGTTTTCCTGTGAGCACCAATACAACTCCTGCTCAACATGAAATGAACGACTGCAGGGTCAGGGTTAAGTCTTCTTCAACTAAAACCCTTAAAGATTTCACAATGTGACACACTCTTCTCCCATTTCTCTTCTCCAGAGGAGACACAGATAAGTATTCTGCACCAGGGCTGGCTATGAGTGAATGATTCGATGAGGCAAATGCTAAGCCGAAAAAAGCCAATTTACAGGCTAGTGTGCATGGTGGACGTGACCAGCACTGTCTCAGTGGTCCATCAGTCAGCTGCCACTCAACAGGGTCCAATATCAACCCTACACATCCTGACTTATTCTGTCTGCTTCTTTGTGAAAATCCCTCTTCATGAGCACATGAAGAGGGATTTTCACAAAAAAGCACTATTTTAAAATGGCTAAACTTAAATAATCTGCTTGGACAAAAAGATTGAGATTGTTGTGTGGTGACAGTTTGACCTGAACTTAAAAACAGCAACCATTAGACAAAGATAGCTGCATCTACACAAGACACTATCAAAACCAATTAAAAAATTATATTCTTTTTCTGGCTGTGGCTCATTATTACATAGATGATTTTGCTTCTAAGAGGGCCAATCATGATGAAAACTGTATGTTTAAGAGGACACATGAGCACCATTTCATAGTGACAAAGAATTGTCAACCAGCCAATATCTTTAAAGGATTTACAGAAGGTAGACAAAATAAGACATACAAAAAGTTGTACCTCTTTCACAGGAGCGTCCTAAGTATCCAGTCCCAGAGCAGTCACACACATAGCGGTTCCAACCCTCTCTACAGATCCCATTGTTTTGGCAGGGGTTGCTCAGACACTGTTTTGGAGGCTCTTTGGAGCATGAGGGTTTGACCCCGGTAGCCTTTTGCACTTCTGCCAGGCGTCGAACATCTTTACTCTGGCCATCAATAAATAAATCTCTGATGCAGCCCACATAGCCATAGTTGAGCAATGCCGTCCACACCTCAGTGGGGAACACCAACCCCATTTTGTTTTCTGGCAGGCCCCCGAGATAGAGATTGTCATCCAAGTCCAGGATCTCACTGTCTCCAGGGGCTGTGTAGGCAGTACGGAGGGTATTGATAGAGATGGTACCTAAAAAAAGCAAATATTTATGTAAGATATACAGATATATAAGGTTTACTTGTAAACATACTTAAGATGAATATATACATATATAGACAAACACATGTGCAAGATATAGATGCACTTGTCTATCTTATTTCTTTTTTAGCTACGATGAGGCCGTTAACCATATGTATATCAATCATGACACCAATTGCTGTCTTTAGATGCAAAAAAGGACTAGTGTTGCATTTCCTGAGGAAAGACAAGAATGCAAATAAGGGGTGTTTAAAAATACTTTGATGAAGAAATTAACCAAATTAGGTTTATAAATCTAAACATGTTCAGGATTTTCTCCATTAACAATGACAGATGACTTTTGATAAAACACATTAATCACATGGCAGCTAGTCTATTAGTAGCCTAATCTGGGATCCCTAGGAGCATCCTCTCCATTTTCTATAGATTTCCCATAATAAATCTCCTTTATCTATGAAATAGTGGTCATAAAAGGGAAGAAGAGGAAAAGAAAAATCTGTGACCCCTTTAGCCCTTACACACACACAGATAAACACACATACACATTCATTGTAACCATCTTTTTGAACTTGATTAACGGAGTGCAGGCTGTGCTTTTTCTACCTGTCTCTCTTTCTCTTTACCTCTCTAACACATAAACCTGCAATGAGAGTTTGTGTGTTTCACTACGATGATTTATCACTCTCATTCAGGTTTAATTCTCGATCTGGAGCACAGTAAACAACAGCGGACATGACTGGACTGTAAAGCTGTGGAAAAGGAAGCCCTGACCGTGGGACTCAGGCCGGGTGATTAATTTGTATATAGATCTGTTACTCTTACTGCAGGAACCAGTAGACTTTAATTAATGGCAGCTGCATCTAGTACCGGGATCCTCGTCCAGTAATCTTTTTACCAGACTACAATAAACTACTTCAAAACCAAAGCTGTTGGTTTTTCGGATGTTCTATTAGAGTAATAGAGGGCTAAAGAAGCTCAAAAACCCAATTGCCATAGTCATAATTTATATTTTGAGCATCAGTGCATGCTGTGGCAGATATGAAGGAACTATTACTCAGTGGCTAAAGGGAAGAGGCCAGAATGCTTGTATGTAGAATGGGAACATAGTTTTAAGTTACTTTTTTAGTAAAAGTGTTTATGTTTTGGAAACAAGCCCTAAGCCATACATGGATTCTCAACAAGGCTGTGTGGAATATTTTAAAGACAAATTAAACATTAAATGGGGCATTTCACATTTAATTAAAGTACCTATTAGCATGCAGGGTCGTATATATCACAATTAATTATGTATATAATAAAATATCAATATTTTCTTTCTTTAAAAAAATAAATGTATGTATGTATGTATGTATGTGGGCGGCACGGTGGTGTGGTGGTTAGCACTGTCGCCTCCCAGCAAGAGGGTTCTGGGTTCGAATCCCGGGGGAACCAGGACCTTTCTAGGTGGAGTTTGCATGTTCTCCCTGTGTCTGCGTGGGTTCTCTCCGGGTTCTCCGGCTTCCTCCCACAGTCCAAAAACATGCATGTTAGGTTGATTGGAGATTGGGGAAATTGCCCTTAGGTGTGAATGTGAGTGTGAGTGGTTGTTTGTCCTTGTATGTCCTGTGTGTGGCCCTGCGATGGACTGGCGGACTGTCCAGGGTGTACGCTGCCTCTCGCCCGTTGACCACTGGGATAGGCTCCAGTTCCCCCCGCGACCCCATGAGGGAATAAGCGGTATTGATAATGTATGTATGTATGTATGTATGTATGTATGTGTCTATTTGTCTGTTTCTGTTTAATTTCTATATACAAATGCCCTCAAATGAAAACTTAACAAATAAAAGAAAGAAAACAACCATATACGCACAGATTTATTTTTTTCACACACTGTATGCTCCTTAAAGTCAAGGTGAGTAAAACCTCTTGCAATAGTTCTTGAGAGAGACAATTAAGGATCTAGTGCACAATGATTAACCCGGTGCACAGTAACATGTTCCAGCTCTCTTCTCAGGGTCTTGGCCCCAGGCATCTGTTCGAGCATTTTCCTCCCGCCACCCACTGCCCCTGCTCTTTCCAGTCACAGCTGTTGAGACTTCCAAGCTTTGCACACTTGGCATGGGGCACCCGTCACGCAGCCAGAACAGCTCCCTTCAGGTTATAGATAATGAGCTCACCACATCAAACTCATTAGTGAGAAACTTTTCTCCGAGTGGAGCAGGTGACCAACTGAAGAATGAATGCCAGTGTGGTCACTGGGAAATTTAAATTACACTCCCAGTTTTGACCAACCTTATTCCAGGGCACTAGAAAGTGATTTGGAATATTGTAAATGATGCATTCACAAAGTAAAAACTGATGGGGTCATCATTGAGTTTATGGTGTCTATAAATGTCATCATATCTATACTTAACTGGAGGTCTTGTTACAGTAATAAACAAAGACACTGTAAACCTATGGTAAGCATATCTGTCTAGATAATGAGAAAGATGTTTTGACCTCTGAGGTATCTGCTCACAGTGCTCACTAGTCAAAGTCCTGTAAAGATTGTAAAGCGAGTAAACACTATCAAAATATGTTCATTCAGAAAGAGGTGGGGACATGTGTCACTTTCATGTTTGCAGTAAGAAAAACATGACATATACAAACACTGCAGACCTATGTTTGTAACAGTATTTGTATCCTGACATGATAAGGTAATGCATGTGTCCTTGGGAGTGCTTGTCAACATTAAGAGAGCAGGATATACCTAAGAAGAGAACATAGTGATAAATATAGTGGGGAAGTCTACAGATGGCTCTATGATGACAGATAAGAACCAGATACAGAACACCCTTAGTAAATAATAAATTGAAACCAAAAGATGCACAGTAAAGGCTGTGAACGGTTTTAACAAAGAACGATGATGACGCTCAGCGCTCAAATACAGTTTAGAAACACTGTAATTACACTGTTTCTCCCTATTTCTTCATGAGTTAACCTATACTAAGTACTCTATCATCAAACCTGAGCACAGGGGCCCAAATGAGAGCTCAAATCTGTCTCAAAATTTTTGCATTAGCAGCCTGGCTCAACTTGGCATGATGTCCCCTAACCCCGCTCACACATCCCCAAAACATGTTAGACAGGGGATTACTGCAATCCAGTTAGGGCGATACGGCCAAATCTCTCTATGCGATTGGATTCTCTGCAGAGAGAGAAGCTTGTAAGTTGGCTGTGAGGATGGGGAGTGTGTTGTCTATATGAGTACAGTACAGTATGGGTTTACTCCATGTGCATATTCGTCTTTGAAGTAATGCTGTGTGTAGTGGCATGAATGTCCATGTCTCTGATAAGTGACCTGCAGGACTCCCAAGCCAGAAGCTCTTACTTAAAAGCAAAGCATCTCTGCTTCTCTAATGCATTGAGGTTAGGCATTGCTTTCTGAGAGCAAAAGTCCATTTACAGGTTTGCCTCTGTTTGAAAAAGCCAACTGAACTAAACAGGGAAGGGATCATTATCCACTTTTGTCACAGCAGGAGGAAGTGTTGCGGGGGGAGGACTGTGCTGTAGATAATTATGTTTAGCCATTGTGTTGCATTTTTTGTTGAGTGATATACCTGGTGGTGTCTTTCACATCTTAAACTTAAGATCGGCTGAGAGAACCACATGTCTTATAACTCAAGACTTGAAAATTCTTCTGTTCTAGTGTTTTTTTTACCTTATTGTGGTGGTTAGCATCATTAACTCTGTCAGAATGAAGCTTCCGACTGAGGCCTGTCTATGTGGAGTTTGCATACTCTTTCAAAGTATGAATGGGTCTTTTCCAGGTAATACCCCTAACTCCACCCCCCACCCCCCCACCCCCCAAAAAAAAAGAAGTGCATTAGGTCTGTAGACTTCTCTAAGTTGACACCCAAGGGAATGTGGGTGTGTTTGATTGTTTGTCTGGCTTGTCTTTGTGTGGTCCTGTAAAGGATCGATGAGTTTTTCCGGGTGCACAAGGCCTCTTGCCCACTGATTTCTGGAATAGACTTCAGTCTCCGTGCAAATCCGAATTGTAATGCATGTGTGCAGAAACAAGATGGATAATACCCAAATGAATTGAAATATTAAAATGTATAAATAGAGAGGTAAGGTATAAAGCTCGATAATAAGTTGCTCTCCGTATTATGCTAAGATGATATTGCAAAAGGTTCTCAGTGCACAACTGATATTCAGTTCACCATAAATGTTACACACATCTGTGGGGGAACGAAAGCCACATCAGTACAACACAGGACCAAGAACTTTCCAAAAATGATAGTAATTCCATTTCAACTGCAAAGTAGACATTACTAGTTAGAGTTCACGGTTGCAAGATTTTTGCTTTGGGAGGACTACATAATTAGCCGAAATTGGAGAGCTTTTATGAATAAGAGAGGTTAAATTTGAAAAAGGTTTTGAAATATGAGACACTGAGTGTAGGTGGCATGCTACAGCCATTTTAGCCCTTTTGTTGCTCGGCTCGTACATGAAATCATCAAAAAGCTGAAAACCCCATCTCCCTTCAACTATATCAGTGTTGATGGCTTAGTTTTGAGAAAAAGCAGGAAAAGTTATTCTGAAATGTCATTAGCATGGAGCTCACAAGGCACTGTGCAGCAACTGTCGTAGTCCTGGGAGAGACCACCTCCTGTTTCCATGGAAACGTAGGCAGGGTAGGAAGAGAGAACAGTGAGAAAGAGAGAGCTTGACGTGAAAGCTTGAGGTTGTGTCTGCGTGTGAGTAAGTATGTGGGGGTGGATGATAGGAGGGTACTAGACAGATAATGAACACAGTCTAATTTAGCAAGACAGTGTTTCTTACAGTTTGGTCGACCATAGCTAAATGCTGTAGATATCTGTTATTTGAGAGTCACAGTTTTCTTCTTTAGCTGAGTTAAATTATATCCATTCTGCATTTTATTTCTCTGTATATGACTGAATTAGATGAGCTCATGCAGAAAATTGCTATTTTATTCTTTGTTTAATTTAAGAAAAAAGTGACTAATAAAATGGCACTGCTTAAAAGGCATGTGAACACACTCACTCACTATTTCAACAGGGGATCAAGCTGAGTTTGAACCTGCAACACTGTAACGCTTTAGGGGGTAATGAAACAGTTAATCTAATTTCCACCTCTTGAGATAGAGTAGAAAACATGGTCAAGGGGTATATCTAATTTGTAGCATGACATTGCAAGGCCCTGACTCTAAGCTCACACTAACAAATTGCTGCTTAGATAAGCAAATCAACAGGGACCGGAGCAGGGCAAGCTGAGGCTTAGGGGACACACTGGGACAGAGGACAAAGTTATTTTCTGACAAGGATGAGTCTTGTATCACAATATATGACCACTATCTGAAGTTGGAATACTACATTCGGGAACTTTTTCATCTTTAAATATACAATGAACCTCCAGTGGTGACACTGTATAAACCCTTGCATTGTGAGGTTTGTTATGGTCTGTAAAAAGTATAACTGTGACACCACAGCAGTGCATTTGTTGTAGCAATTCATCCAGATGGTGCACACAATATAGATGACTCTAAGCATGTAACTTAGAATATAAACTAGCACCTCCTTGTATACAAAATTGTCGAAATCTGTCCATACATTGATTTTTTTAACTTTTCCCTTTCACCTTGATTTTATTCCATCCATCTTTACCATTTCAGACTAATTAATCAGTTTAATAATGAAAAATATTCTGAAAAGAAAAGGAGGAACAGTAAAGTCACTATTGTCACAAATGTCTTTGTTTCCTCTAAAATCTGGTATATAACCAAGTTCACAAGATATCATGCCGTGTGTTTTAATGGATTCAATTACCTGCGTCTGTTAAGCAACAACAGAGATTGCACAACAATATTTGTGCAGCTAATTTAATGGGAGACAATGTCATGTGCTTACAAACTGCCCCAGTTAGAGATGAAGTAATTTTTTTATAACAAGACAAATATGCCATTCCATGATTTTCAACCTAACTACTTCAAAATAGAGCCTTATTAAATAGTTTCCAAATACTGCCAATAATGTGGTAATGCACAAAATTAGGGAAGCTGACCTACATGAAGTAACTAGTACTACAGCAGGATAAATATTAATTAACTGCACTTTCACTACAGCTGCAAGCCTACAGGCCTTGTTTTGCATTATTTTTAGTGTACTGGAGAAATGTAAGAAAACATTTCACAATTAACTTCAATGAACATCGTTTTAATTAACAATATGTTTGTTAGCAATTATCTGTCTTTTCTGAATGAAATTAACATGAGCAAGATATTGCCATATGTGATTACTCAACTGAACTATGTATTAAAAATTTGGTAAACATAATTAATATCACTTAATCCAAATGCCCATTCTACAAAGGATGGGGACATAGGAGCACAGGTGAGTTAATGGGTCAAACTGGATCGTGCTAAAGAAAGCACATGCAAACATGTTGTAATTTTAATTTGTTGTGAATTAAGGTATTCTTTTCAATTGCTTGTGCAGGTATTTCATATTGCAAGACTTTGAAATTTACCTGATCTTCCATCCCTCTGGAAGTCCACATGGTACCACTCGCCATCATTGACTTTCTTGTTAACTGCCTTGGTCTTTGTGGTTCCTGATCCCATATCAAGCAACAAGTACAGATGACCATCCAGCATCTCAATGGCAAAGAAGTCCACCTTGAATGTCTGGGGATTCTTGGAATCCTTTGGCTGCTGCTTGGGCTTCCCATGGCTAAAAAGCAGAAGGCCATTGGGCTCTGTGGTGCGAAAGTCAAAGGAGATGGACCCTGTCTTCTTAGCATTCCATTTGTTGAGAATGATAAAAGATTCGGGCGTCTCAAATGTGATAGGGTCCAGAGTGGCCACATTCTCACACTTAAAAGCCACAGTGCCATGGATCTTCATCTTGGGATCACCTTGCTTGGCCAGCCTGGACAACTCAAGTCTTACATCATTGTTTTTGTACACAACCTGAATCGGAAGTAGAGAAATAAAGTTATTTCTACAATCATGTAAACAGTAACACAAAATAAAGTTGCAGAGTGTAAATGGGAATGTGTTGTTTAAGATATTAAAGCAGTTGTCCATGTGACATTTCCTCCTGAGGACAGTATGTCATACACTTGGTTTGCCTGCATCATCCACTGGTCAGCTCCGTCATGCTGCACCTGTGTGTGAGTAGCTGCATTTATGTGGCACCAAATGTCACTCATGTCACTATGCTTTCTTTGTTCTCAATCTGCACGCTTCCCAGAAAGTACGCAGTGTACTATGGTAGGATCAACAGTCCAGAAATGAGACATGTATTTTCATTGTCACTATTGTTGTCCTGTTAGCTGAAGGAAACGACAGCCAGCATTTATAATTTAACTGCGATAATGCTTTGGAGAGATATAGCAGATGATATCTCTTAGAGTTCTATGCAGCAAGTGAGAGGAGAATGTGATAAATCTAAACCAGTGACTATTGCAGATGTGGTACAAACTGCTGATAAAGATCCCAGTTGGAGACTGTGATTTCAATGAAAGTTGGCAAATATTAGACATGTCTTTCTTAAGCTAAGTAAAAATGAATATATGAGCTTACCCATACTGCAACATTAAGTTCCCATACACAATTTAAAAAACTGACTGATGGAAAATATCTCCATTAAAAAGTTTCACAGTATCATAATCAGTTCTTACATAAATCACACACGTTTAAACATCAGAGGACAAATCAATTGAATGCATTGAATCAGTCACCTTTGCTGATCAAAATAAGGTAGAAAGTAAGAACCTGTGTAATTAAAAACGGTTTTTATACCAATTTGCATCTAAACAAAATTAGGTTTTAAATAGTATCACATCATTACTGTGAAAACTAAGAGTTCTAACACTTTTGCTGGGGCACACTTGATGGCAAACTGCATAAAAGTCAGTACTAGAGTGCAGTGTGATTAGCAACAGTCTTCAAAAAAGAAAAAAAAAATAGGCATAACCTTATTATCCAATCTCCATAATGAAAGAGTATCCACTGCGGTTGTGCAGGTGTAATAGCAAGATTCCCTCTGTCTGATTACATCCAATTTCCAAATGAGAAACTAATTAACATTTTAGCAAATGTCAGTACGGTCGTTGTTTATTCAACTCAGAAATAGGCACTTTTGGTGTGTTTGAAAATAATATGCCAATTAGTTTAAGAAGCAAATATCATAAACACTTAGACCTCACAACACAAGCACTGCCAAATATCTCTTCTACAAAGCTAGCACTATTAACTAATAAAAGAGATTATTTAATATTTATTTTATGGGCTAAATCAAACGAATTACAAGCCACTAATAGCAATGCATTTGCACGGAGCATGCTGTTTGTCACTGGGTCAGACTCATTGTGTTCAACCATCACAATAGATGGTACTTATAATGGTGTCTAAGAAGTTGGGCTCTTTTTTGTTACTGAAACTATTTAACTTTGTGTATCACATTTCTAATGGGATATATGAGAATAGGAATCAAGAAACATGAATGAAAAGTCTTTATTTGCATGTTATGTATCTTTTCTTTAGCAAAAAAAAAAGAAAAAGGAAAATCTAAACTTCTTATTATGCTCTTTGACATGAAATAACATTATTTTCAATATTGTCAAAATTAAATAACAGTTTTTCTGCTAGACATGAGTCATCCAGGTAAAGGTGGGACATATTCAGCAAATAAACCACAATACATGTTACATCAAAAGAATAGGGCACTTTTCAGAGTTAAAGAAGCTTTGGTCTGAGTTTTGCCCGGTGCTGCACTACTGGTGCTGCACTAATTTGTCATCTAACCAGAGCTGTGACAACTGAGCTATTACTGCACCACAGTTTGTTTTGCCAACAGAACCAATAGGCAGGTGGGGCAGTTCTGACTGGAATCTGCACAGAAATACTATTTCAAACCATTTGGGAACATGTTATCAATCAGGGCCCACTGCACATACTGTTAGACCAAAGCTCATTTGCTCTCCCAACAATGACAGCAGCTCACCTGAGGTGGGGCTTCTATTCAATTTCACTCTGTCAGCTTAGATGACATAGCTTGCGGATTTTTTAATGAAGCAAAGAATAAATAATCCAGCAATTGGGATGTTTAAATAAAGAATTAATATACTATATGAATATAGTGTTCATCTTTAAAAATGAATGCTCTTTTTATTTAGTTTCTATAAATGTGCTCATTCAAATGAAAATACATAGGAAGTAGGCTGACCTCTCTTTTTTTGTCATATCATATTGTGTTACACAATGGAACTGTGCATCAACACTTGGAGCAGTGAGGGTTAATGGTGATTATTTGGAAATTTTCAGTTCCTTCAATAACTCGTTTCTGTCATTTACATTATGATTGAAATGCATTTGTATGTTTTTTAGACCTACCAGTTGATGGGTGAATTTTATTCAGGTAAAGAGACAATACTTTTCTGATTAATCTGGAGAAGATTGACAACTGTTCCAGTTTCCTACTTGCAAGCAATCAGATCAGTGGTGCCACCACTGGCAGCATACTCTGGTTCCAGCACGGTTGGAGCAAAGGACACAACATCAGTCAGTGATTCACCTCAGTGGAAATAGGAACTGTAACAAAACTCTTATTTTTTAATGCATGTTTTTATTTTTGTTTTAACTCCTTTACGCTATCCAAGTCTGCACCACCAAACACCATGGTTGATGTTGATGTAAGAAAATCTCAGTCTAATAGCCCATCATTCCATCCTTGTCAATTAATTCCTGTTTAGTGTGGTAATAGTTTTTATAAAAAGCCAGCTTTGGTTGTTTTATTCGATTGAACAGTAAATGCAATGTAAAAAAATCAACAGCTAACATCAGTAACTCACAAGGGTGCCAATTCGGTTCTCTGTTTTTTTCTTTCCCCAGAAATTAATTACTCTTTCATGGCCATTATTTCTAAGAATTATTTGCTCCCTGTTTTGTTGAAACCTAGCAAGCTCATGATTAAAATGCTGTCACCTAATGTGTGTGTAAGCATGTATATTTATTATATCTCTGATCTCTTGTCAGTCCACATTTGTTAATGTTAAGCTTGACCTTGTTTGAGCAGCTGTTACAAGGGATGCTAACCTGTAAATTACCTTTTAAAAAGAAATAATTTAATTTATAGGGTTTCTTTCTTTCTTTGACCATCACTAACACATTTGTCTAGAAGGAGTAAATAAGGAATAGAACATAACCATGAGTAAATATGTGGAGAGACATTTCCTGTTTTAATCCTCGTTGCAAGAGTAACAATTTTTTAACATTGTAAAAGAGCATTTCATGCCATTAGTCTTAGAACAGAGAGAAGTTTATATTTTAATGCAGGCCAAGAGCAAGAGCAAAATTCCATTTCTATTGTAACCAATTCTATATCACCACACAGTATTTACTTTATGTACATAACTAATATAGACTTCTTTAGAATCTGACTTTGTATGGGCTCTATGTGGACAAATGTATCACATCCTTCCAACTTCCAACACGGCTGCCTTTTCAGTCGTTCTGAGGTTCTACAAGATATCACTAAGGTAGGATACAAAATACTGAACAAAAGTAAAGAAAGCTAACTGAAAGATGAATGAATCATTTTAAAGTACACTTCAGACTTTATATTCTAAAGTTGAAGACTGTTGAAGAATACGGTATATATTAACCATAAAATAATTAAAAACATTCCTGGACAGATCACAGAGAGGGGTTTAACTAATGTACCCCCTGTTGGAAATAATTGTTCCTCCTTTTTCTTTCTCTTTATATCTGGGAATGATGGGCATGTGATATACCTTCTTCTTAAATGCTAATTCAAATAAGGAGCAAGTGACAAATTAAAAAAATCTGTAAGTTATCAGTGAGATTGGAATGTCTCATTACACTGTGATGCATCCATGACACAGAATGTACAGAATTAACTGGGAGCAAATAATTTGGGAGCATAAATTGATATAAAATTATCAGGTTCAGGTACCAAATGCCTCACACTTTTGAAGTCACATCTCAGTAAACACACATATTACATACCAGTGACATCAAACATACAGAGTTAAGGCATGTCTCAGATAGGTGCTCTGATGTTTATCAGTCTGGTGCAGTATACTCTCCAACAGTAGAAGGGTGTTAAGAGTGTCAGCGGCATGACAATTCATGAAAATGAATCTTCCTCATGTCTGGACCACTGCACCTCTTTGTTGTGCATCTACAGAGCAGCTGTAAACCAGAACTCTGCATGTGTGTGATTGTTGTGAACAATACATGTGCCTCAAGTGGAGGAGGTTAAATTTGTGTCAGAAAAAGTTTTTCACAGTGTGTGAGAAAAAGAGGAGAAATAGACAAAAGCAACGTGTTTAGGTGGAGACAAGGTCAGTGTGTGGGTGGAGGGTCCAGTTCTGGAGTCCTAAGGTGCATCGTGTACACCCACCAGCCTGCAAGTTCAAATAGAAGTGGTGTTTACCTCCTTGAGGCAACCCATGAAGTTGTTGCTAACTGGAGATCCAGGCAGGTCAGCTGTGCTAGGGCTCCCTCCAACATAGAAAAAGTCATCGGAGCCTAGCATGGTGTAGTCTTCTTGTGTATATCCTGTGGTGGTCAGAATTCCATCCACGGATATTGTTACCTAGACAATAAAGCACAGGGAAAGGACATACTATACTGAGACAGCCTATATACTTTTAAGACATTCCCTTTCTCCTTGTATGTCTATGGTAGACTTCCCTATGTTTATTTATTGGAAAACCCATTTTCATGTCTGTTTTCAGTGTCTTTTTTTCTTGTTTTTTCTTTTTTTTGTTTGTTGTTATTTTGTCCAGTTTGATTTGCTGGAAGGTTACATCACTTCAAAAATGCTAGTGAAGTTAGAGAGTTAGTACACTACTCATACAACTGGGTTAGTATTGTCACTAGTGCAACTTAAGAATATTTCAGCAGACACAAAAATGGTGTTAGTAAAGTGTTACCTTGGTTAGTTAAACTATTATTCTATATTAGTACATTCAGCGGTTATACAAAAGAAACCAAAACGTGCCACTTGGTTAGAGAGGGAGCTCATGCTGTAGAAGCACAGTCACCTTTTAGTACTGTAGAGGACAATGACTTGGGGTAAGAAAACAAACAAAAAACATGCATGTATTTGTCTTTTCTTTTTGTTTATGAACATACCAAAAAAAAAGAAAAAAAACTTCCCAACATTTGTGGGTGACAGAATCATCATTTTAGTGAGTGGTACAGTGTCGGCTGCATGCAAACGCCCATGGACACTGCAAAACCACAAAGATAAAAATGTAAGCATCAAAAAGAAAGGACAAACACTTCCGATGTGTCTTATTCATGTTGACAAATGGGTTGCTTGACATTTGCAACATGTAGGCAAAAAGCATGCCACAGTGAATGGAGATAGAACTGGCTGAGCCAAAGAGCATCAGACCAGCCCAGAAGAGCGTCCTCAATAGTAACCACAGCTTGATGCAAAAGGCCTGAAATGATGCTCCTAAAAAGTGGATCAAACAGAATTGGACAGGGAACAAGTGAAATAAAGAAAGATGGTGAAACCAATGAATGAACCCAAAACTAAAACGATTTAGAAAGTAAGCAAAAGAGTACCAACCGCAATTTCCTTTTTTTTTTTTTTTTTTTTTTTGGGCAAATGACGTCTACAGTAAAAAAGAAAGAAAAGAAACACACGGCAAACCCAAACTAAGAAACAATTAGAATGATATCTACCGAACAATGTAGTTTGTTTACCATAGCGTGTCCAATGCCTGAGTGCTTTGTGGAAAAGGGGGGAGAAAGGAAATTAAAAACTGTGAACAGAATAACGATTGTTACTCAAATAATATATGATGGTCAATACTGTTAGTACATTGTTAAACGGCAAAAACCATACTGGTTAGTAGAATGGCACATTCCATGAATGATGTTAGTTTGTTTCCAAAGCATGTTAGTAAAAGAGGAAAAAGGGCAAAATAAGTTTAACAAGAAAAAAGCAGACCAAGGAAAACAAGAATGCGCCACAAGAGGTGCTAGAGCTCAACCAGTGACTGCCTGAGTTTTCCATGGTAAGTCCTCATATACTCAGACTGCTGAGTTCCAGAAAAAAGAATCTTGTTACCAAATCCTAATAAAAGGTTGTGACTCAGGAGTGCTTTATAAGAAAGGCCTAAAGCACATCATTTGACCCTCGTAAGACATAAATTAAATGTTTTTACTACTGTTGATATTCTATCAATCTTCATTAATTTGAAAGTTTTTGCCAATCCAAACTGTCTTAAACTTATACAGTGCGTTGGTCTTATTGATGAACTTTAGGATCACTTTACTGCAAAAAGACAAAAAGCACAAGAGACCCTGACCAGGAATGTGGGAGATGGAAATTAGATCCTCCTGCACAGCATGCATTCAATATTGCTTGGTTTTCTTTGACAATTTGAAGGCAGTGAATTTTGAAGGTGGTGAAATCCTTTGGTTTGCCAATAATCAAGTTACTGATTATGCAAAAGAAGCAACTTTTGTACGGAGGGGAAGATAAACATCTCCAAGCCAAGGAGCAGGGACAAATCTAGAGATGTTCTCATAGTTATAAAAACAGATAGTCGCTGGAGAAAATCTTACAATATTATCGTAGCAAACAAAAACAGCTATCTTTGACAATTAACAAAGGCTACACAATCTAACAGTATTTCTGACTTCATAATAAACATAAATCGAGATTTTTTAGTCATACTACTGAGATGACTGGTATACTACATTCAGATTAAAGATCTACAACAAATAAAATTCCTGCCCTAGCAAACCGTAGCATATAAGAAGGGCAGTTTACTTTTCCTTGTGAAAATGGTGGTGTACCCAGAAGTGGATAAAGAAGCCAGACAGGAGACCAATCATTCCTAAAGTAATGAAGTAGAATTTTCTTGGGTGAAGATCAGCAGCAAGCCTGTTCTGCAATGAGGCTGTTGGCTCGTCTTGTTTTTTCCTAACAGGACACTTGTAGTATTGATTTGTCTAACTGTTTCTCATCCCAAAGGCCACATGTCCATTTTACTCTGTCACCTGATGGCTCCACAGCGGTTAAGGAGACCTCACACTTCGATCAAATAATTTACTGGAACTCAGGTTAGCTAGAAACAATAATCAGGATCTGGCCATTGAAGATGTAACTCCTACCCCTCAGGTAGAGTGAAATCTTGACCGATTGACCCAGCACTGGCTCACAAAAGATGATATAGGAAAGAATATAGAGGAAGGCCACAGAGAAATTGTTGCTGTGTGCATCAAAAAGACATATCTCTTCAGATCAGCCACAGGTCTGACAGAATGGTATTGAAGTCATGTCCATTCAGCCCCAGGCAGACATACAGGTGCATCCTGACTGCATTTAGTATGTGTTGGACTGGTACGAATCAGCAATCAACGGAATCAGAAACAGGAAAGACTGGTCTTGTGATGTGTCTTTCCTCTCTCTTATGGACTCCTGATGGCATACAGCTCTGTCGCTAAACATGGACAGTACTCTAATTATTCATGGCCCTGCTACATCTGCAAGATCATCACAAGAGATGAGGCTTAATGACCATTAAAAAAAGGCCACAGATCTCATTGGAAGGAATGTTGCCCTTTGCCTGAAAAGTATCATTTCACAAAGTTACAGAGAATTCTCAAAACAACTGTGTCATATATATATATATATATATATATATATATATATATATATA
>JABUIW010000010.1:6631467-6672708 GCA_013363375.1 Menidia beryllina
ATTATTATTATTATTATTATTATTATTATTATTATTATTATTATTATATTTTTCACATTTCACATTGTAATGTGGTGGTTAGAAGACTTGATAATGAAGAGCTCTGATTTTGAACAGAAGAGGAAAACAACTGGAAAAATCTAATAAAATTTAACAGGGACTCAAGCAGGCATGTCCGAGTTTGTCAGCCAGATTAAACACACTTTGTATGAATTCACTCTTGTTGGCAATATCCCAGTCAGCCGCATAGGCAACCCTCCTCTGGGACCAGCTCCCACAAAGCCACCTCATCCACGGCTTGGCATTACAACTTTGATGATGCACACACCTGTGCACACATTGATGCAGGCGTGAAAACAAACACACAATAGACAATGGAAATGATACAGAGAAACACACACACACAAACAGTGCCCAGAGAGGCACAAAGAAGATCTTGTGCTCAATCCTGTTGGCATGCAAACTGGATTCAGTTTCTAATAACAACACAGAGTCCTCCAAACTCCCACCTCACACACAGTAATTTCCCATGTGGCAGAAAATAAGACAGTCAGATAAAATGACTTCATAATTAAAACTGACCACTCTGCAGTATCTTATCTATGCTTTTTAAAGCAGTTGCTAACAATATGTGAACCAAGACATGTTTACAACTTGAATTAAAATTGTGATGTAATTACTTATACATCTTGATTGAAAAAGGCATAAAAGAGAGAGAAGAAGTCCTCCTATTTAACGACATGAGAGATGCTTAGGATCATATTGCTATGGTCATTAAGTTAGATTTTTTGGAGCACTCTCCCTCCAACAACAGCATTTTTGTGTAGTACCTTTAACAAATAACCCCCCCAATAGCAGAGTATTAAGGACTTAACGGCGCTGGTGAGGGACAGGGTAGTCAATCTCTTGACAAGGTACAGCAGCCACATTTATCCTTCAAACAGAGGGGAAAAACTGTCAAAGTTTAGAAATGTAAGAATCTAGAAAAGATAATTCCAATACAAAGGCTAAGTCAAGACATGAGGATTATCCAGTTATTACCCGTGTAATCAGACAAGCAAACACTTTAAAAGCACACATATTGAAATATCACACATCAAGTTGTAAGGTTCTCATTTGAATAATCTGCAGAGCCAAATCTACCTCAGCTTCACAAGCCCAGGACACATACATTAGATAGAATAGTTAGATGAAAAAGCATTATCTTTGATTTTAATATATAGTTAGGGCCTCCTACATATAAAAGCCAAGTGACTACAAACATTTTCTCAAATGAAGCCCTGAACATTGGAATGATTATTTACATGAAAAACTAAAGAACTCCTGAACAGGTGTGCAATAACATTTAATAGCAGGATTCTGTCTGAATGAGCCATGCTTAAAATTCACTGGCGGTAATAAATCTTTGCCTTTCGCACCTTAACAAGCTTCTCAGTTTAGATGTAACCTTGTCAAGGTTGCCAGCACAGAGCAAAAAGTGCACGCTGTGAGAGTGCAGCGGAGGTTACTGTGTCCACTTTTGATTACAGGAGCAGGGGAAGAAGACTGACTGTTAAGGACTGTTTTTTGGCAGATGTCTAATCTGGGCCATATACATGGAGGCACTGCTCACACAAGAGCAAAGTCAAGAGGCTCTGAAGCATGTCATTGCACAGAAATAATTCATGTGCTAATTACGTCGCCAGTGTGTCTCAGGATGATTTCTGTACAGAGCTGCTCTTGTCTTCCCTGCTCCCACCACTGAATCCACTCCTTGCCTGACACACCATGAATCCTTGATAGCGAGCAGACACTAAGACACTTCAGTAAAGACACTCTCTTATCATTATCCTCAACACTCTTCCCTCATTGCTTTGACGACATACACAGCAGCTTAAGTTTTGACACACAAAGGTTCAGTATATCCTTGTAGTGACTGTTTATCACACAAGCACGGAATTACAGCATTATTATCTGACATTAGTGTAACCTCGTGGTTTAGTTAGTATAGCCGCCGAGAGACAAGAGATGTGTAGCAAATGGAATAACAATTAGATGACTTTGTTGACACACATTTATCCGTTCCAAACCTCCAATTAATTTACAGTGGAGGGAGCACAGCAACAATCTGAAGTCATTATGAGTTCAGTGATGTAACTAACAGTCTATTCTACAGAAGGAGATGAGACTGTAGAAGTTGCAGCATTGGTTCTACCGCATTATTGCAAAAAGGTAAGAATGTCAAAATAGTAAGTTACAGCTTCAAAAAAGGGACTTGTTCAAACCACCCCATAAAATGAAAAATACAAATATTGGAGATTAAAAAAATTACAGGTTGCACAGGTGAATGAATATGACTCAATTTCCAAGGAAGGTGTCTTCTCTTTTGATCTCTCTCTAGAATGAACTTCCCAATATCATGTTGTCACAGAGAAAACTGTTTATACTTTTGCTCTTTCAGTACTGGAGTCAACACAATGAGATCTGATCATTCATTCGTGCCTTCTACAGCTGACACTGGCGAAGTGGCCTGTCTGTCACAGCCACCTCTTTCAGGGGCAGTGAGGTGAACTTGAGATAAATGTATCCTGAATCGAAACCATATCTTCTAAGCACATCACCTCCGCTCTTTCCTAATCGGACACGAAAAGCGAACAAACACAAATGCAGTTGAAAGGTGTGTTGGTGCAGCATTTTTTGTAGTTTTCTTTCATCGCTTGTTATTTTTAATTTTGTGTTGTGATATGATTAGCTTTATCACTAACTCATCATATTTGCCTTTAGACGATGTGTGCTGTGATGGAACGCAGCGCAGCATCACTGCCTGTATGAGAATGTGCTCCAGTGAACAAGTTGCTGCAGGACAGGGAAGCTTGACAGAATTTCAGCATCACCTCATTGAGTTGTTAGACAAGGTCACCATTACCAGCCTGGATATTTACTCTTGTTGCTTAAAGGCTGTCAGATCTTGGATTTGTGCTATAAAGAGAGCAATTTTCCGATTATTTGGTTTTGTTGTCATATATGCAGTCAAGTAAATGCAAAAAGAAATTGAGTGGTTGCCCAGTTATTTACTTTGATGTATTAGTGCCTCTTAAGTGTCATGCAAATCTCCATAAACCTAACAGACATTTTTCCATAGTGATGCATACATACTGTCCTGGATATCCCCACATCTCAAGCCACATCTACTATTGCCGGGTCTGTGCTATACTAAAGGCTATTTGAACCGGAGAAGCCATGAATTCCTCTCAGTGTCCGACATGAAGTCTTACAGCTATGAGGAATATCAAACTGTGGCATCTTTAGCCATGGAAAAAAACAGAGGCACAAGTGTTTTCACTGAGCGGTGATAAAGGCAGGATTCCTAATGCCAGAGAAAAAAAAAAGGTTTTGAAAACAGTCAACTCACCATTCTACAAGCAAGAACACCTCATTGAAGTTGAACTAAATATAGTAGCTCCACCATGATGCTTTTACTTAACAGGTCATAAGTAACTGTGGTTGCCTCTCTCTCCTCAAAAGAAAAACAAACAGCACTCTTGGGGCTTAAAAGGTGTTCTGATTCAAGGGGTAAATTAATGTGAGGAATAATGAAACAGAGCTGCAAAGAAAGGACAAAAATAGTTCTGAATCTATTCTTCAATGATGTTAACTTTTAATAGCATTGACACTGCTAGCCTGGCTAGATTTTTTAATATAAGGTTCACCTATATTCCCCTTTACATCACCGTTGCAATCCCTAAAAGTAACACCTCCTCTCCACTTTTATCTACTGGGGGAAGATTGTACGCCAGCAGTGGTGCTGACTTGGAGAGCAAAAAATGACTCACGATGGGGTGTTACCGTTTCAGCAGCACTATGGCCTCACTGACTCTAGACCAAGGTCATTTCATAATGGGTTGTCCAGCTGCCACTCTGCTGTCAACAGGCTTGAGTGATGAAGGAGAGCATAGCCAGTTATGGTGACAGGAGTCAAGGCCTACGGCAGCTTGATAAAGATCTGCCTCAATCAAGAGGGAAAACAGCAAAGAAAGAGGCATGGAAAAAAGATGATCCTGCATTTTGCCCCCTTGAGCTTTCAAAGTGGTGACAAATAGATCTGCGTCTTGTGTCTGCATTGCCATTTTTATGTGGTGACCCAAGAACCATGATGTCATTTTGTAATAAATGTGTGTGATCGGTAACAGACGTCATCACAATGTAATGTTAAAGCATCTTTGTCAAAGAGCTGTCAATGCTGTCAGTCACCTTATGAAATGAACTGAGAGCTCAGATCCACGCGAATGACACATCGAGCAATGACCATTTTGTGTATCCACTGGGAAAAGAAAAAGCTTTTAATTGTGTTAACTTTTATCTATATTATTATGAATATGATTATGATTATTGCTCCTTGCTTGTAACACCTTTTTTCATACCATTGCATCTATTGTGTCTCACAACCTCTATAAGCCTTAGGTTAACTGACAAAAGTTCACAAATTTGACCACGTGAAATTGGTATGAGGTCTGTGTTTTCGAACCCTATCAGAGAAAGACAAGCCTAAAGTCTATGGCACAGTGATCGTGTTAAATTTAACTTAAGGAACATGTGCTTAACATTGAAAACTGTTGATACTATTAAAATGGCTGTAAATAATGTATAATTTGTCACTACTAAATTTCTTTGGATAGTCCAAACCAAAACATGAGTTACAGCAATACTCCAGTCTTCTGTTCCTGCATTTCTGTGTATTTGTATGCTTTGCACTTGTACAACAGATACTCCGGATTTAATGGGATTTCCTTGTTACAGCAGTTTAAATACAATGGAATCACTCTGTGCATACAAAGCCTAATTATATTTCATTCCCTCACTGCAGTGAATGGAAATGCAAGTGCTGACATGAATAAAGTATGAAATATACACATATTTCAAAATAATACAAAAAAGAAGAAGAAAGTATGTGCGTGATCCCACATTATAGCAGTTGCTTCTCATGAGGGAAGAACACAATTTCCACGGAACTGCACAATAAAAGCATTGAAATTTATAGATTAATTAATGGAACAAGGTTGCTTTTTTGGTCTCTGTCTGAAGTGTGCCTCAGAGACTTATGAAACAGCCATAACCAGAGTCCCAGCTTGCTTGTCCTTCTTTATGGTACTTAAAGAAACACATACAAGACAAAGAGGGACAGGGGACAGAACTAACTCTTAATCATGTTAGTCCTCCTTTTTTAAACTGTGTTACTCCCCTGCTCCATATAAAGCAGTCAATGTGGTCCACATTTATCATTGCAAGTGGTAAACGTACTCTACTTTGCCCCAGTTCAACTCATATATGTGGCTTTGTACACACACATCTATGCCATACATGAGCAAGCACATATAAAAAGTCAGCTTTCTAGCCGGAACAGCAGTAGTTTCTGGGGGGTTCTTATTCCAGCACTCTCCATTAGGGCCATGGCTCTGGGTGACTGAGCCTTTTACCTATCTGCAGCATCCAGCCACCTGCCATGGAAATCACGGCTGTTTCCGCCATATGCCTCTATGTTCTGCCAAGCCTCTCTGGTCTGTTCCGCCTTGAGCAAATTTCATTATGAAATGGCTGGGAGCACACGGCACTGCTCATTAAGGCTATCACCGTGGCACGTCACCGTTTGTAGCAGGACGGATGCCGGAGGTTGCATACCTCCAGCACAGAAAATTGCTTGACAGCTTTATCAATTCTATAACTTTTGTTCAGGAATGGGGGTGTGATTGCATATGGTGTTTTCCTAATGCACACTAAAGTGAGGTGAAAACTAAGATTCATATGAGTGATTTCACAAAGAAGCTGTGCATACATAATAATATGGTTAAAGAAGCAAATAACCATATTTACACTATGTCGTGGGGAAAGAGGGATCTGGAAGATAACCATTAAAACCGTATCGAAAGACGCCAACTGATGTGATTTTATGGCTTGTCTATGTTGACACTTTAACAAAAGACTCTATCAAAAGTTGCGAAAACTACTTAATGTGTGTTTCCACGACCTCTATGATATGATATTCCTCAACTTGTTTCGTGAGAGGAAGTTGATTCCTTAAATACTAAAGCATTTTCTATAATTAAACATGAGCCATTATTGAGTTGACATGCGGCAGTGGCAGTTACACGTGGTCGTCTTATTGCCAGATGGAGCAGAGCCACAAAAACCAAGTGAAGAGCCCTCTTGCTTGCGGATTCCTGCAGGTGGACACTAATGTTTCACAGTCCAAACATTCTGCAAGTAGTTACTATCCCTGAAGATAAAAAGGAATTAACGTTGACTTTCAGATATTAACATTAAAATGTTTTGGAGTGATACTGAGCTTAAAAAAATGTGCTTGTTTTCTTTGCTCACAGTTGCATTTCCAATCAAGTTTTCATGCAAGTGCACCAATCTGGAGACCTGTGCACTGTGTTAGCATCACTGGGTTTCAACATGATGCTCACTCAGCTGTACCGACGCCATGCACCCAGAGCCCTCACAGAGCATTAACCCTGGATGTTCTCTGGCACTGTCTCAGTAGACCTCAAATCCAGTGTGTTTCTACTGTAGTCTTGAGGCATTGCAGAGTTTAAGCTGGCTGAGGGGATGGGAAGGCAGGCTCAAATAATTTGAAGATCATTCAGAAGTTTTAAAATAGTTTTAAAAATAGCTAGTTGGAGTGAGTGGTGGCACGATCGAGGGTTCTGGCTTCACTTCCCCGGGGGAACAAGGACCTCTCTGTTTGGAATTTGCATGTTCTCCCTGTGTCTGCGTGGGTTCTTTCTAGGTACTGCGGTTTCCTCCCACTGTCCAAAAACCTGCATGTTAGGTTGATTGGACATTCCAAATTGCCCTGAGGAGTGTGTGAGTGTGTGTGTCTGTGTGTGGTTGTTCCTCTATGTGTGTCTATATGTGTGGAGTTGCGGACCGTCCAAGGTGTACACTGCCTCTTTCCCATTGAACACTGGGATAGGATCCAGTCCCCCTGTGACCCCACTTGGGAATAAGCGGTTCAGAGTTGGAGTAAAAAAATAATCAGTGCAGTTAAGAAACAGGTACCTTTCCTGCCGCTAAATGGGGTGGTTCATAATTGTGTATGAAAGTTCTGTGTTGAAAACTGTATCAATCTTTCCAGTAAGTGCTTGACAAAGAATGAGATACAATGTCAGTAAATCAAGGCTGCATGTTATTGCTTCCAAGGCGGACTGACTGTAGTATTTTCTCAACTAAGAAAAAGAATACTACAGTAAGCTTGAATTTGATATAATTTCAAATTTCTCCGCAAAAAGAGTAACCTGAACTTTGACATACTCATCAAAGTTCAAATGAAAATACCATTTTTCTTCAATAATGACAACATAACGCATATCGTTTTAAAAGTACATCATATTCAGGGAACTGAAAAAGAGTAGAATTAACTCAACCCTCAGTTTAAGGATAAAGTCCCTAATTTATGACCAGATAAAAAGAGAAGTAAAACAAACTAGACCTGTGCTGTAACTTAACTTTACTCTAGCAAGGTGGATGAGGGTGCACAAAAACTTTGAATCTATGCTTTACAGACATAGATGGAGAGGGTGTTGACAACTATCTCGCTCCAGGAACCTGGGGCAAACTGCAGAAGCAATCGCCCCAAAGACGTGTGACAGGTTGGCACTCACCAATGATGAAGGGCGTGCCTTCTAATCCAAATGACCCACAACGGCAGCCATCAGCTCTGCCCTGTTTAAGTGGCAATGCACTGACGTCTGCCCTCATTTACTAGAGTGTTTACCCAGATTGAAATAGCCAAATGGCAAATTCGACAAATATAGAAAACATAGGGAAACAAAGCTTTATGCAATCATTCTGTCCTTATTTTTTCTCTTTGTGGACCTTTTTTGGGGGGTATTCCAAGAATGTTCTTCTCCCATGACCCCAGGTTAGCAGTCTGTCAGGGAGTACTGACACCAAACCAATGCTTAATAGCTCTCAAGCCATAAATATGGCCCCAGTGATGACAGCCTGGATCTGAGGTTCCCCATTACCTTGATTCATTCCAGCACGAAAAGGACAGCCTCTGTAATGTCTTTTAGCCAACTTAAGAGGAGATTTTGGAGAGGGTGACTGACATGCCCCACTGAACTGCAAACGGGCTGAAACCTCTCTCCTTTTAAGCTACATTCACAGGTCTTCCTGAACAATCAGTAATGAAAGAGTACCACGAGAAGCTCTTAAATGGATAGGGAATCAAAAAAGGCTCTTTCATAAGAGACACAGGTAATAGAAAGTGCATTTCAGAACTTATGAAAGATTCATACAGTGCCCCTTACTGTAAATTCAATTTTTTGGAGCCCTGCTTGTGGGCATGTATATATCTGCGGGACATTAATGGAGATATGGGGTGAAACTCAGTGCATTTAGCTGCTGGTCTACTGAAACGATTATAATGCCTTTTAGGAGAGTCCAACAAGCAAAGTGAGATGCAACATTGATGAATATTTTACAGTTTCTCCCTGGATGTTTCTCTGACACATTTTCACCATTACAATAAGCACTTTCTAGCACTTTTTGTACCTACAGCTACAAAATGATAGGTGAAGTAAATTTCCCAAAAGTGAACCATCACATCAACATAAAACAGAAAATTGTAAAAGTAAAATAACAATTTTGAAAACAAGCTCGCAAATTCCTTTTTCTAAGTTATACATACTGTCTCTGGATAAGGACACAGTGGGTATCCTGAGGTATTGGGATGTGCACTTTTCCAGTGGTGACGTGACAGTTGCAGGACACCTTATCATCATTGTCAGCAGTCTAACATATCTTTGAAGCTTTCCTCAATTAAAAGTAGATTGCTTTTTTATCTTTATGCTTAACTACAGTCAGTCAAGATATAGACAAAAAAGTGGACTCCCCAATTTCATATGCATTGAAAGGAAGTGGTAAAATGTGCCTTGTGCATGGAAGACTATTACTAATGTCTAAGACCAAGCCTCAGCATCATAATGAAAAACTCTACAAATTACAATCAGCTCTTAAGCAAATAAAAAAAATCTACAGGTCTTTTATCACCATATAATTGGAAATTGTCAATAAGTAAAAAGTGTTTCAGATTCACTGAATATATTTTTGCTCTAATTTCCAGGCTATACTATTTTTTTGTGTAGAGATCTGTCATGTTTTCTGATGGTAGCTTTTGAAAAAACAAATAATACAGTCCATTTTTAAACTGGAAGGAATTACTGCAATCTGTGATACCTTTAATTAAATTTGTACAAAACATGCACCTTTTTACTTTAGAGGACACTGAATTACTCTGATGAGTGTCAGGTGATTATTGCCATGTGTTTTGAGAATCCCCGATTACTTATTTGTGTAGCCATGTCATTAGATTACACAACTGAATGTGCAGCTTAAGCAAATCAACCTTTTCTTTGTGCATCTACCCATAAAAAATGGGCTGCTGTGGCAGTAGTAGCCAATTACAGTGTAGATTAATGTTGTTGACAGAGGATTTATTCATACAAGATAGCAAATGCCCCTGCAAAAGAGATGTATTCTATGATGCTGTGCCAGAGGGAAGGGACTTCATTACCCAGAGGAGCTTGGTCACTCATTTGAAAGCAAAGTGAAGAGGGAAGTTAGCCAGAATAAAAGCAGAAGAGAACGTATGTCATAATGAAAACGAGATGAGGCTCTATCTCTTTGCAAAACTGTTTAAATTCTGTGCTTCTTGGTCAGTGTTGTAAGGGCCTGATAAAAATGAGGGATGGATATTTTTCTTAATCTCTTCATGTGAAAACCGTGTGTGCCTCCAGTCCGACATTCACATGTAGACTCAGCAAACCCCTTTAAAAATACGTTGTGGAGGCAATACTCACCACCTTGCAGGCCATTATTCTATCAGGATTGTTGAGGGTATAGAAAACTAGTCAAGATTTTTAAAATAATGATGAACAAACAGATGAGAATGACAAAAGCAAACAGGAGATCACAGATGACAATCATTCAACTTTTAGACCATACCAAACTGGGCGCTAACATAATCAGCAAGGCCAAAGGATCTATGAATGATAGACTGAAAAAAATGCTAGGAAAAATGCCCTCATGTCATACAAGGCTGAAGATCCTTCTCAGGGCTAAAACAAACAGCTGTGATATCAAAGGGTTGCTGACAGGGTGAAATTGAACTGTAAAACAATGTGCCATGCCTTGCAACCAGTGACTTTCCAATACTAGTACATCATACATTGTGACACCTCATCAAACTGAAATATAGTGACTGTGTTTATATGGTAAATGCACCTGGAAGCCATGAAAACCTTCATAATTTATTGGAACAGGCCTGTGAAAACAAAGAGAAAAGACACAGAACATATCTTTGTGTGAAAATCTAGTTTACTTCTTGGTATGGTTCTGTGAAGTCTGTTAACTTTCAAATCAATATTCTGTTTGAGAAAGAGAACAGCTTTGTCTGAAACCAACATCTCATTGCATCGTAAATAAGGACTGGAAATTTGGCGGAAGTCCATTTTTAAATAGGACACCATTTTTCCACACAGCAGGTATCACAATCATTGGAATCTTTCTTGATTCTGATTTCTCATTTTTCTCTCATATCATGAGTCTGTTGACAACTCTTCCTGAACTAGTTCAGTAACTTCAGAAAATGCCATCACAGGGATCCTGAAATCCTGCACTGGAGGATGAAAACTGTGCATGTTTGTGTGCATGTACATGTGTGCGTGCACGTGTCGTGTGTGTCAGAACGTATGAGCTTCAGCCAAGACCTTGTGAAACAAAATGGCTGCAATGAATAAAGGCTGAGTGGGATTTGTGAATAAATAAAGGCCGATTGCTTGTAGACTAGCATGATGGACAGATAGATGAACCCTTGCCAGCTGAGATAGGGAGCTGATTTGCACTTTGTATCCTTTAAATCCCTCAGTCTCTGGGGGAAACTGCCGTCTCAGCGTGCAGCTGACAGGAGGAGGCAGGAGAGAGAGTATGCACACCTACTCACTTAGGGCTCCCTCCTGGCTGGCCTGTCCCTTCCTGTCTGTCACAAACACCAAACAAAGGACTGCAACAACCAGGAGCTCTGCTAAGCATTAGGCACATCTGATACATTGTATTATGTTACTGTCATGCTTTACTTTGCATAATGCTGGTGCAGCTGCAGAGTTCAAAGCTACACTAAATTTTATCAATACTTTTTCCAAAGTTTGCATCCATGCTCAGAATATAACAGAATGATCATAGATTTTCCAATTTTTTTCACAGGAGTAGTTTTCATAATTATTTATAAATATTGACTTTTTGGTTTTACTTTCCCATTAATGTACATTGTTACCTGATTGTGAGCTGTAGCTACCACTGTAAACCTTCACTTTAAATAAGACTATCATGTTCCCTTCAATAGATCATCATCACTAATCTATTCAAAATGATACAACAGTGCTTTAGAAATCTTATGAATAACATAGATATTCCCACACCATCCAAAAATCTGCAGTTGACTCAGACGCCATTAAGCTGTGGACATTTAGTGATGAGAGAATGGGACAAATAGAAAGAAGAGCCATTGAAAAGCATGAGCTTTCTGTTTTTATGTAAACTATAATAGCGCCAACAAACTTCAACACCGATGTGCCTACTATTTGTTTGGTTAGCACTACAGTCTCTTTTTTGCATAAAAATATACAGCTGAGCTTCAGTCTCTACAAGTTACAGGCTTAGGTTATCCCTCTGCATGCATGTTTCAGTCCGTTACCGTTGTTGCCTTGACAGATGAACAAACGAACAAAACATGTACTTGCTCACACTTGCAAATTTTGCAATGGAATGATACAAGTTTAGTCTATTTCTTCATGCTAGATTAGATTAATAGATTTCAACATCTTTTTATTTTTTTCTGACTGCTCACAAATAGACACATTTCATGGTCTCAGTTCTTAAACAAGGTCCTGCGTTTTAAACCAGGACCATGAAACTTTACATTAATTGTATTGATCATGTGGACAATAGTAATGTGTTGTAGCAATGCTGTTGAGGATATTCTTCCAAACGAATTGCATTACAGGTTTGTTAATGTTGGTCAGTTATATCAAGTATATTACAGGGAAAATATTCAAAGAACTTCAGTTTTTAATTTGTATACAACGTGGTTAGGTAGAAAATAGTGACTGTACACAAAAGTTATTAGATCCACACGAGCATGACATCCATAAGCCATTTCAAAACACTCAAGTCTGCAGTAAAGAAAAGTGAACAAGAAAAATTAAATAAAGAGAAATTGAGAATGTCCTTCGTCCTTTCAAACATGACTTACATTTTTTAGTTTCCCACTATTACTTCTTCACAACTATTCATTTATGAAACTGGAGTGTTCATGTAGTTCACCTGTTGAAGTGAGCACTGTGTATTAACATCATACGTTTGCTTCATAATTAGAATCTGACATTTGACATTTTTGTAGTCGCTTCCTTACTCTGATAACCCCATTCTTCCTGCTACGTCTTCATCTTATGATTAAACGAGGACACAAAAGAGCCTCCAAAAAGGAAACTTTCTAGGAATCCTTTTTGATCACTCCCAGGAAACCTATCTGTGCAACTGACTCACCTTTGTCTTTTCAAATGTCAACTGAAACCCTGCTAGAATCCCTTCCCCTGCAGATTTATGGAAAAGAATGGCTAAGTGCAAGAGGAGGGCAGTTTCATCCTTGAGTCACAAGAAGGCTAAATAAACTAATTAGTAAATACGGCTGGGAGCATGCTGTGTTCAAGGGGAATGGGTTTGAGTTTAATGAGAGGCTTAGCATCAGGAAACATAGCTGGGGGCACAAGCAAACCGAAGCTCGTGTGACTGCTGCATCACCTTTGCTATTTTAAGTCTGTGTCCGTTGGTGTGTTTGAGAAAGGATGTGTATTCATCCTGGGGTGAAACCCTCCATAGTTGGGTTGGACGGTTGGCTGCCCTAATCACAATGCGAGGGAGTCGCTAGGTGACTGGTACATCAATCTGACATGGCTCCTCGGGCAGCTGAGAGAAGACAAGACCCTACCAGCTAGTGCCATACCACATGATTCATTACTAAAATGGGCAGAAGATAGAACCTTTGTGGATGGTTAAACTGTCAGTTTATGAGAGGGTTAAAATAGAAACAGGCAGGCAAGAAAGGGAGATACACTGAAATCATGAGAATTCTGCAGATATTTCTCACTAGTATGAATAGTAACTAAAAGAATAATACTGAAATTGTCCTTCTTTACACAATGCATCAAGAGGAATTTCACCCTGCATTGCATGTTGCCATGGTTTTACTGTAACAGCAGCAAAGATGGGCCTGCTACAAAATAAAATGAAAATGATTACTGTAACCTTAAAATGCTTTGAGACATCGTTATCGTTAGACTACTTTACCATTTGTATGGATAACAGCATACATCAACACATCTAATGTGCTGAATGAAATAGGAAAATACAATTTTAGCTTTAGTATTTTTAAGTGTTGCAGAAACTGCATCCATTCTAGTTGGATTCAAGTAGAGCACGGTAATAGAATAATCATTCCAACATATGTGTCTCTTCTCTGAGAATACAAGCTCCTACTTGGATTTAGATTTCATTGTGAATGTTAATGTCAAAATAAGGAAGACACTGTACAAGCCATTGAGTGAATATGAGGCTGCCTAGAGGTTGGCCAAGTGAGATATCAAGCACGGGCACCTCATTTCACAGCTCATCTACAAGCCATAATGTAAAAGATAATTATAGTAATCTATTGTGGTTTTTATGCATCCATTTATAGTAGATTCTAACTTTGTTGTATCTAGGGAAGCTGATATATTAGTTGCTCTTTTACTACAACACAAGAGGTGATTTGGGAAACATTTCTATCGTCATTAGCCACATTCAGATGACCAGATGAGTTTCTAAACCACAAGCTGTTACCTTTATTAGACAGTGTGCTGTCCTTCTCTGACACATTCAATGTGTACCTCGATAGGAACTTAGTTATTTAAAGCATCAATAATTCATTTCAGACAGGGAGTTTTGCTATGATTCAATTCAAGTCTCGCAGCAGCATAATTCAATGCAATTTACTTCAAACATGCTTCTGTCACTATTTGAAGGATGTTTCATAATAACAAATCCACAGTGACATTACTGGATGTGTGTCATATGAGTCTTTTGTTAGAAAAAAGCCAGCAATTAGTTTTGATTCCGTCAGCACTACTGTCATGTTCATCAATGGGCAACTGCAAAAGGATCTCTTACTTTAATCCGTGAGCCCAGTTTGAAGTGTTTATGCGTTACCTATTTTCCAAGACGTTACTAAAGCACACAAACAGAGGTGTTGCTGACTAAATTCAAAACAGAGTAGGTGACACAAAGACTCAAATTTGACCAGCCACGAAATATAGTCAGTTCTTGTGAATAAAATTCATTTTGCGATTTATTTGAGACTGTACATCATTTAGTACTACAGTCACTTCTTAAAACATGACCATTTTGCCTGTCAAATGGTTTGACCTCTGCAGTCACAACTTAAGACTGTGCCCCCAAAAGAAGCCACTTTTTGCCCAGTATGATGCACCACTCTGCTCATGGAGAGGAGCAAACCGGCGCGGGAGTCATGATCACAGAGCATGCTACTGCTGCCTATCAAGGCCAAAGTTGCCATTTACAATTCAGTGGCAAGAATAAATGTTAATAGGTAAAAAGGTGAATCCGCACCAAAATATTTTTTTTGTGTTACTTAAGGCCAACATGAATAATTTACAGTTAACTAAATGAGATAGGACCTCAAGAGAATTAAAAAACTTTCTCATATCTCTTCCATAAACACCTGCTGTTGCTCTGCAAGGCTAATGTCACCTTCGTCTACTATGTAACTGCATGTGTTTCAGCAGCTGTCCCCCCCACACTGACAACCATCTTGTGTCACAGAAGCGCATGCACCCATGCATATTCTCTCTTTGACCCTTTTCTGCTCTTATTATCCCTTAGGGTCTGTCGAGTCCTGCTGTCTTTACTATGCTGTCCATACAGCATTGTTTCAGACAAAAAAAAACAAAATCTGAAATTTCAGAATCTTGTGGTGTCCCATAATTCATTATGTAGATACTGTATGTACACTATGTTTTCACTAAGAAACTACAAACTAGAAAACACTGCATGGAAAAAGAAAAAAGTCTAATGCAGGTATACATCAGGTACCTTTCAACAATGATATAATTGTGTATTCAAAGAAATAAAATAGCTTTTGTTCTTAATAATAATATAATTCTTAGTCTATACCTCAAGACTCACTATAGTTCTATCAGGTCCAACTTTTCATACCTTAAAACTCCATATCACTTAAAATATATATATCTTGAATCTTGCTTAATACCAATAGTTGTGGAGCAGAACCATCCAGGTTTACAGCAGTAGTTATAAACAGTAATGCCTCCATGATTGTGTCCTTCTTTACACTTTGCATAATGCTGCCTGCAAACTTGAGAGCGAATACAATGTACTGCATTTTTGGATTCGTAACATCTGGCCATCCAAGCCCATCTCACAACAAAGACAATATATTGTTTTTCTGCCTTCAGTACTTTATTTCCACTCTTCTGGCTCTCCAGTCAGTAATTTTTCTTTTTCTTTTTTTTTGAGCCTCGTATCATCTGCAGCCCCATTGCTCTGCTCTCAACCAGGGTTCAGTGAAGAGTACATTTCCGTTAGCTTCAAGGTGAGTTTGTGGGCCCTAGAAAGCAATAGGGGTATACCTAGCTCCACATTGTATTTACTATTATCTACTCCTACAGAACTCCAGCCTGACTGCTCTTATGGGATGAATCTAGCTGTGGAATAATACACAGTGGGAGGCTATGAAATATTGTACATTGAGGCAATGGCAGTTTAATGCTGAATACTACACAGTGTGTTCCAGGAATTTTATTGGATAAGACGATAAAGGTTTATGATGGTACATGGGTGGAAAGTGTTGAATATTTCATGTAAGGTGGAACTTGTCTCATGGATTGTCACAACAAAAGCAACCACAGTATCTACAAGTGAACGTCAAACTCTACAAAGGCTTCAGTGGATGCTAGTAAGAAAGATTAAAATTAAAATGTGCCTTCTATTTCTGTTGTGGGTCAACTACCGATATCCATCTAATAAGCAAAGAATATAGATGGATACGTACACTGCCTCCATTTCAACAAAAGATATATCCGTTATTCTCATGGACAAGACCATTAATCAAATGTTGATGTCTAAATATGGCGCGCATGTTCAGAGATGATGTAAGTCACAGCGACATTTACATTTCATGACACTGGAAAAGTAAACCCTTCTTCCCAACATGGTTCAATTGACACTTCGGGATAATTTCTTATTCAAGCTGTAGTGAAGCTGGCAAAGTGATGTTTGCATGCAGAGATAAAGTCAATAAAAAGCATAAAGCAAAGCCAAGTGTATTGGATTCCTCATTCACAAGGGGGGCCAGTGGGGAGCCTTTAAAACACAAAAAATAATGGCAACAAGAGTCTGAAATGAAAGGTGAGGAACAATCTGTCAATCACTGAGGTCAATGGGATGACATTTGTGAAAAGTCCAAACAGTAGAATTGTGGCAATTTTTTCAAGTACTACATATAACAAGTAATATTCACAGTTACTCTAACAGATGAGCAATCTCAGCCACAGGGTATTAAGTGGATATTAATTTTCTCCAGGGAAGTTATTAAATAACTGAGCCCTAATGATCCAATTCCCCATCCTATGATCCTTAAGGACCGTTCAGCTGCTGTCTAAGCTGCCTGATTCTCAACAATATAGCCACAGGGCATTCACATCTCGACCTACATGAGCATGTATTAAATACTACATACATATACACACATGTATCTTTTTACCTACCAAATAAGTTTGACAAAGAAATACAAGGATTTCCATTAAATCAAATAATTTCAAAATTCAAGCAATTTGTAGGCCAGGATTTAGAACACAGTCCAACTGATACCTTTCAGGAACACAGTCAGCGCATACAGAAACAAACCATTTCTTATCGTCTGAAGATGTAAGTGTATTGGTGTTCCAAACAGTGGGCACAGCCACTCTCCCTCTGCCTGCTCTTTGCTGCAATCGTGCATTTGTGTACACAAGCTTGAATTCCACTTATTATACGGTAAAAACAAAAGAGATGGGAATAAAATCATCTGAGTCTATGAAAGCCAAGTTTTACCTCACACAACTGGTTTACATGGATGTAGAATTCCACTACTAAATGGCCTGACATTTAAGTTCTCAAAATTATTTTGTGTGTTAACCCACTTTTGGGGTTCTCAGCAGAACAGACCAATTTCAGTGTTGAAATATACCAAAGGAACTCTGCTTGACCCAACAACTAATTTTGCTATGGTATTTCAGCAGAACCAGCACACATGTAATAAATTGTTAATGCTTCTATAGTGCTTTTCTAGTCTCACTGACCACTCAAAGTGCTTTTTTGTGCATGTACCAGAGACAGCCTGATAAGCATTTGCCCATCTGGTTGAGAGGTAAGGAGAGGTGATACATTTGATACATACATTTTCAAAAAGATAAATCAATGACATGTTGAGTCAGGTGTAGTAATAAGATGTAATAAGATGGAGCGCTGGTTTTGATGGAAAGCTATATAGGATTATCAGATGTATTTAAAACAAATCTGAAACAGAAGTTCAAAAAGTTTAAATAATTCCACCAAATTTAATCAAATCAAATTCCCCAGTTATACAAAAAGCAGTGACAGAGTACAATAATTTTCCACTGTGGGACAGAAATGTCAATAATCACTCACAGCCATATTCATGATGAAGAAAAGTGATGAATTGCCTGTTAAGCGCACAGGCTTTGAAATATCACCAGGCCACTGAGTGACTTAGCAAATTTAATATGGTCAATAATAGTAATACCTCAAATATCGTATATCTTTTAAACAAGGTAAATAAGCTGTCATTCACTATGTTTAAACCAATAGATTGGACTGATTGTGATTCAAGTTATTAGGTGGACTGTCAGAACATGCCCTGCACTGGTTAGGCACACTCTGAGTCATTAACACTCAACAAGCACGCTGCAGCCCCAGGGCACCCCATTTTCTGACAGTAATGCATTCTAATCTTGTCTGTCCATTGAGAGTTTTAGCTACATTACAGATAACAGGACAAGAATCAAACACTGACAACACTGTCTGTCAACATCTCGGATCAATCAGGAGCTAAAAGTGTGTGAGGCTGTCATGCATGCTTGACTACTCCAGCCAATCACCATAAATCCAAGACAGGAAGCGAGACTTGTGTAGAAGATGGTTAGGTCATGCTAAAAAATAATACTGGTCCCAAACACCATCAAAGTCCCAGAGGTGATTTAAAAAAATGCCCATCTATTGAAACCCCACTCGCTCTCAGCTAGTAGATAACAGATATATTTTATTCAGAGCAGAATGTGCTGCAGAAGCTCCTGTCTGGTGCTTCACTAACACACTGCAAAGGTTTGGACGTGCATTATTCAGCAATCCACATGGCAAACAGCCAGGCAGTCAGACATTTCAGGTTCACCTTCTCTGGCATTATTCTTACTGAAGAAAATTGCTCTGCAGTTCTGTGATAATTAGACGAGATTATCTAAATCTGTAGGCAATAATGAATTCACTTAAAACCTGAGTGAGTCAAGGAGTTCTTTTTTTCTTTTGAAGCACAACAGTAACCAAGCCATTTTTATTAAGACTTATTAATAATTTTAGACTAATTCTATCTCTTTTCTTCACATTTCCAGTCATACAGCTTACATGCTGTCCAGCAGTGATACTTTCAGACCATTTAGTAGATTCATTATTCATAAGTAGATTATTACTTTACTGGTTCGGTTCCCATAATTCTTCTGATATTTCTCTTTGTGATTCATTGATACAGGAAGTAAGACAGAGGGAGGATAAACACCATAAATAATCAAAGGGGTGCCATCAATACAGACATGGCTCAGAATACAAAGATGCTCCATACTGAACTAAAGAAACTGGTCTCCCATCAAAAGATACATCATGTAGACAACAATGCACTCCAAAGAAAATATAAACAGAAAAATCAAATGTTTGTGTATGGTATGAAAGACTATTACAGAATGTTTTTGAAAATGAAGAAATTTAAATGTAATCCATGATAGTTTTCACGCCATGTCTTCACCGTGCATACCTTAAAAAGCTAAAAAAAATGCATGCATATGATTTTTCACTAAAAGAACCATGTCTGAAGCTTGGCAAGAGAACTAAGGACGCACCCTCCTTCACGTCTTTCGTGGCACTTCCAATAAATGAACATTTCCAAGAAATTTAGAAAAAGGTTGTTTAAAACATAAGAAGCCTGCCAGCTCTCACCTCAGAGAGACAACTACAACGAGCCTTCTCTGCACTTGGCTAGCTAAGCTAACTGAGCTGTCTTTGACTGAGTCCGTCAAGCTGGAAAAACATTAATTCACTTAATGTGTTCAGTTCCAACAATCTCATCTCAGTTCCTCCACAAAAAACTCAAGATTATATAAAAAAATAGTTGATAAAAGAAATGTTCAAATAGAATAATTAAGAACATATATTGCATAGCACTCTTAGAAAAAAGGTAAAACTCTCAAGCATATTTGAGGTGGTAGCTTTGCTATATTACTGGGACCACATCTTCAGATCAGATTACACCTCTGTTTCTCGACATCCTCCCACATGTTGAAGGATATCATGAAGATGAATTACGTCTGGAGGGGGGTATAGAATTGATTTTTGATTTCACCTTTCGTGTTGGGAATAAGCTCTTAACTGTAGCTTGCAGTTGAGAACTTTGCAGGACAACACTGTACAAAATATTTAAGTTTTGCTGACTGGTCAGATCATAACAGCCGGTTTGAGTATGCGGTAGTCGTGTCAGTTTATAAAATTATGAAGAATGCTCCCTATATTGGTCATGTGCTTGTTTGTTTCAAGCCTCAGAACAAATATCAGCCTGGCTGTGGTGCAGACTCAGTAATATGACGTGTCTTTTAATCACTTGAATAAAAATAAATTGCTTCCCGGTATAAAGCTTTGGAAAACACAGGTTCATTTTTCCAAATTAAGATAAAACTGACTGAGTTTCAAACGCAGGCTTTAGTGCCTATTCAAAGTAAATATGCAAATCAAAATGAAATACAAAGCATCTTCATTTCAGTTATTCCAAGTCAGCACTTAAAAGGAACGGACACTGTTTGAGTATCGAGTTTCGTTATTACCTTATTATAACAGTGAAAAAGAAAAATCTAAATTTAGTTTAAAACAAATTAAATATAGTGTGATATAAAACATTACACAAATTTGTGTGTACACAGCAAATGAAACCAGGGCCAAGAAAAAGGAATCGAAGAGTCTCTGTGGAGTTTGTGCTACCTGTTTTCTTGACTGCTCTATTTGTCCTTTTCAAAATGTCACCAGCTACAGGACTCCCCAGGATGCAGGCTAAAAGCTTCACTACAATGGTTTTCCCCATTTGTTGGCTGAGCTGGCAGAGTGGCAGTACTCTGTTTTTCTTCACCTGTGGTCACCAAGATAGTCTAAGAGCAGAGGTGTCAATGCTGAAAAAAACAATGATAACATCTTGTGGTGAAAACTACAGGGTGATTCATGTTTCAGAACAGAGACATTAAGAGCTTCAAACTGCATAGGAACATTTTTTTTTAAAAAGGACTCAAGGATGAGCATGATGGCAGTGATTACATGTAATATTTTTAATCCTTTGTGTTTATTTTCAACTCAGAAGAAAATTAGGCTAAAAAGGATTTGTCTGATTTCTGATGAATGGAATAACTCAGTCCCATTTTGACTTGGTTAGAGAATCTTTAGGTTTAAAAAACCTTTAAAAATAGCAGTACTCAACAAATTATTGACAGGTAATTTAACTAAAAATATGTCTGTCACTGTCAATTAAAAGCTTGTTTTAGTTGATAAGGTCGACGGGAATATAGCCTGCTGAATGATACTGCCAGTTAACATTTGATTGGGCCTCAGTCAAGTGCACACGCTTTACAGATTGATAGGACAGATTCTCTTACGCAAAGTTCATTTCTATTTTTTTTTCTTTTTTATCAAAGACGTACAATTGAGGCAAGTCTTCTTAACTGAGACTATCATCTGTTTTGATTGCTGTGGCTTACCCAGACTGTATCAAAAAAGCAAGCATCTGCTTTAGCTGCTATACATAGATACAGAAAGAATCCAGACAATTACTGAAATTCTCATAAAATATTTGGTACATTTGTCAGTTTCACAGAGTAAGATTCCCCGCTCAGATAAGCCAGCCTCACCTCAGGTCAGTATATTTGAGTTGTGTGTTTTAGTGTCTGTGCTGCAAGGCATTGTCTCTACCAATGCTTCAAGCTGGGAACAAATGCTTAAGAAAGAGTAACCAAGTTCACATTAAGTGGAGAAAGAAGTAAAAGATGGTCAATGCTTTTGTTTTGGAGTATTGGGTTAAACTTGTGTGTGCGATAGCTGTTTTGTCATTTGGGTCTTTTTCACACATGTCTTTTCAAGACTCAGCTGTTTAATAAAAGCTCAAGAATATCTGAAATTAGATCAGGACCCTCATCTTAAACTGCAAAGGAAAGACAGGGATCTCCATGAATACATTTGGCATCCTTCACTGTCTCCTAGGTTCTTCAAAAAGATATTCCTCACATTTAAAGTTTTGGGAGCAAATCTCCACCTGGAAGTCTAAAAATGAGATGCACCTGTGTGAATAACAACTGTATTGCTTAAATCATCAGCCAATTTACTTGAAAATTCTTGAGGTTCATGTGTGAGAATGGCTTTGGTTTAGAACTATGGCTCTCTTTGCTTTTGCTCAGTAAGTACTAAGGAGAGAAAACTAATTGATTTTACAAAAAAATAATAATAAAACGCTTCCATTTTCAATGTTAAAACTACTGATAAGGTTAAATGATACTGTATGGCTTATAGTCTGAGAAGGACAGAAAAATATTCTCACTTAAACCTCCAGACATCCATAGAATGTTATGAAGGTATCCAAATCAACCAAGCAAATAATCATCAGTTGTTGCTGAAAGCACAACGCAAACTTCAAGAGAGACTCATATCCCTGTTTACCCAGGGTTGTATTTTTGACATTATGTGGCAGTAACATTGATTTTTGTATACGGTGTAGCCCTCAGCCTATCTTCTTCTTTGTCAAGAGTAGAAATCCCAAGTCAAGGAAAAAGCGCACGCTCCTCAGAGGATTCTGTAGCTCATTAGATGAAGCTCCTTGGGGGATCAACTTGGATGGAACCACATTGGTACATTTGTTACCACAGTTAAACCACCAGAGAGATGGAGATAACAGCAACTACAGGGAACAAAGGCTCTCTCTGAATTACAGGACATACCTTATTCAAATGACATGGTGGAACGTTTTTTTCATTTTCTATTAATGTACGTCATTACTGCTGAAAACCAAAGATGTAGGGAAAGAGTCTCCGTGGAAACAAAGAAAAATATAACAGAACAACAGGATTAGACCCCTCACAAAACATATAATATCATCATTAGTGTAAAGCAAAGGATGTTTTCTCTTTTTTTGATTACAACCACCTTATAATTACTAGCCTGAAGCCTTGTTAAAAATTTTAGTATTTTTATTGTAGTCCTTATCAATTATATCAGTACTTTGAAAGTAGCTTACAATTTCGCTTTTAAAATTAATCAACTGGCCAGGCTGCACATCACAAGATTTGTCACAATTACGAATTGAAGCCATTTCTGACCCTTACATTTTTAATGGGCAATCGATCAAACTAAACACACCCTATATAGAAATGACACACGAAGCACTGACTTTCAGAGTGTTGAGAGCATGCCCAGAAAGTTCAAGCTGTAAATTATGGAGACATGGTGTTTAATGGTAAAGTGGTGCCCAGGGTCACCCTTTATTAAGATTTGGCCCTCATAAATCTATTCCATATGGAGTTATCATTGTGACAGTTTGCCAGTGGACTGCCAATTCATGAGGACATCAGCAGATGTGGGCTGCTAGGAAGTGGCCCTCTGAGCAGAAAAGAGAAAATGGGGGGAAAAAAGCCTGCAACGCAAGCAGAGTTCTGCAAAGCTTTAAAATAATGAGAAGGCAGAACTGTCAAGAGCATGGCTTAAATCACAAAATGGAGTATAAAGAACACATCGGAAAATGTCAAAACTCCCCAGTGGGATACAGCAACACTTCCAAAGAGATGTGGGTCACAGTGTTCATGTCACACAGAGCCGGATAGCCATGGACACTGTGGGAAATCTGTTTAATGTGCCTTTAAATAGATAAAAATAGAATGCTTCTTGCGATGTCAGTGGTATGCCGCAATGCCCACATGACACTGTAACATTGCTACTGTACAGGCAACACCTCATAGTCGACTAAAACAAAATGATTACAATTCACGCTCGTTAGTGCTGTCAATTCTTTACACAAACATCATGAACAAAATATTAAAAACAGTACAATGCACTGCGATGGACTGGCGGACTGTCCAGGGTGTACCCTGCCTCTCGCCCGTTGACCACTGGGATAGGCTCCAGTTCCCCCCGCGACCCCAATAGGGAACAAGCGGTATTGATAATGGATGGATGGATGGAACAGTACAATGCAGTAGAAATGTATCAAACAAATATAGAGATAAGAAGGGAAAATATGTGTTATAGCCACTGTATAGGAAACCAAGATACATATTTACAGACTACATTTAGGTTTCCATATGGTAAACTAGGCTAAATGAATACTCATTGCCTTAAAGTAAAAGTCCGCTCTGATAATGATGCTTAAAACAGTAGGCCGCGATATTTTCACAGGACCCGGTTTAAGATATGTCTTTTTTTATGTGTTTCTATCTCAGGATGCTGATAGTTGGTTTTGGAATTTATTGAGCCAGGGTGTAACCCTTGATACTTGGCCAAGGTTTTATGTGGCACCAACATGGGTTGTAGGTCATGAATTACGACCACACAAACCAATGTCCTCCAAGGCATTAGATACTTTAATTGCTTGGAAGAGAAAGAAAAGCATAAAGAAATTGAAGAGATCATCCTTTACATAATCTCATCTTTGTGACCAATTGGGCAAATTTCTGTGTAATACTAGCTCACTAAAAACAGATAAACCTGCACAGAATTATTGCTCAACACATTTCAGTATCTTTCAGCAAGTACCGGTAGCTATTTTTAGGCAAAAAAATATATACAGACAACAGAGTTGATCTTAAACAGTAGCAGTTACCAAAGAGAGTTCACAAGAGTAACATTGTTCTGTGTTTCCTGAGCAGACACTCTGCCCTGATGGAAAATCTGAGATATCCATGAAGTTAGCAAAATAAATGATGGCGAATTATGACAGTGAGTGCAATTGAAAGTCACTGCTTCAGCTGTTCTGGATGTTGCTTTCTCCTCACTCCCCACGGTCATGAGTGTGCCCACACACATTTGGTGCTGATACCAATACAAAAACCAGCCTCATCTGCCATTTTCATCAACAAGTAAACTGTGGATTCCCTACTTTTCCAGTCTTGAGGATCCATCTCCCACAAAACATGTAAAGTGCATATGTGCTGACAAAATTGACAAAAGTACCAAATACCAATATCAAACTGAAACGTATCAGTGTTATTGTGGTATTGCTTCGACAGAAAATCCCATCTGGAGATGGAGAAGATAAAATTAACTTCATACCAGAGTCAAATGAAAAAAAAAAAAGCACAACTTTTAAACCATTGGTCCATCTTATTTCCTTCATATTCTGTCATATCAAGCATGAGGCTGTCAGTGCAAAACGTATTGGTGTTTGGAGAATCTCCATACCACATGGCAGATGAACTTCTCTCTATCATCCAATTTATATTGTCTCCTCCCTTCATTCTTCTTGCCAATTGCCATGTCCTGCAGAAATGTGTTCCTCAAGTCCCAAGCACAGAGGAGATTTATTTAAACTCTCTGGAGACTGAGCTGTTACTCTCTTGCTCCATCAGTAAATGCAATCTCACCGCAATTCAGGAACAGCAGTTTGTCTTATTTAACTTCCAACTTTAACTTTTTGCTTTTTCAGCCATGGCTCCACGGGTCATTCTCTTCCAGTTTGCCAGAAGTGGCCTTTAGCTTCCTCAGTGGCTCATTTGTCCCATTTCATGGTTAAAATAATAGTTCATCATCACACGTATTCTTCAATATCTTCATGATAACTGTACTTCTATGGCATAAACACACAAAGCCAACGGTTTTTATTTTTTATTTTTTAGCCATTATGTAGAAAAAACTACTGCTACAAACCAATACAACATTTAAATAACATTTAATAGCATATATCCATCCATCTAACTATTTCTGTTTATTCAAGGTCAGGGTCAACAAGTGGTCGAAATGATTAAAAACAGTAAATCAAAGTTGCTCAATATCTCCATGAACAAGTCTAGCAAAAAAAAAAACAAGAGGGAATGGAGTCTCTATTTTACAGTGCTGACAATGTGCTTAGTTTTTCTAATATGATTTTTCTTAACAGTTGGAGCATGTGTAGGTGGGGCTCTGCTCCTTCTGTGGTCTGACCTAGCAGTAAGGATTGGGTATTTGACGTGAGGTGCTGCATCTCAGGTCTAATTACAGCCAGCAGTTGCTTGGCAACTGCTGCAAATGAGGCATTATGAGTCCAGAGGTGGACTACTGGTCCAAGCAGCACTTGTCAAGGCTGTGATGGATCTTCATCTATTCAAAGTGAAAAAAAGGAATTCATTAATTCATTAAGTGACCCTCTTGCACTCTGAATTTCACAGAACATCCATGCCATGTACAACAGTCTGCTTATCCCATGTTCTAAACCAGCCAGTGACATTTATATTCTGAGTTATGTGTTTTAAGAACTTGGGCCAGTTCAACACATGACTCATGATGAGACTGTACCTCTAAAACAAATATGTTCCAGCTGTCCATGGTCCATCTCAGCAATAGAGATTGACATTTAGTGGTCAAGTATCTGCTTGGTGTGCTGTCTGAGCTGTTAGACTACTTTCTTTACGCTCTCATACCATAGTAATGTGTTCCAAGGGTTATTAAGTATCACAGATCTCAAAGAGGCCAACGTGAGAGCAAGAGAGGGAACCAGAGTCAAGTAAGGTTCTTCCAAATATATGCCCAAAACATATTTAACATATTTAATCTCTAAAATTATCTAAAATTATGGAGACAGTACAAAAGCAGTATTGCTTTTGTACTGGCTTTATAATTTTGAGAAAAGCAGGTCACAGACATTTAATAATGACATAAGGAGTGTGTCACTTTGTGAAACATATACTGTATCTCTGCCTGGTTTATCTAAAAATTCAACATACGTACAAAGTCTTATCTGAAGTTAAGATTTGCCTCTTTCAGTTGATTTATCTGCCAAAACATGCAGGTACAAGCTGCAAAGAGACGTTTCTAATGACTATTAAAAGGCACGTTCTTCTACACACTCAATTCCACATCACTGCCTCCGTATCCTGTGTTTAGTCTCCTGGATGGCAATTAAAACACTGTTTTGTCTTCTATGACAGCATGGACAGTCAACAAATGCCACCCCTCCTCCCCCTGCCCTCATGTTCTCGTCTCATTGTCATATTCCCCGGTGAGTTGTGTCTTTCGAAGAGAAGCAGACAAGACCTCATCCTCATAATTACCACCCTTGTTTTTACCACAGGGATGCCAACAAGCTAATTACTGAGGAATAATCACATGTTTGTCAAGACCTCTGCAAGCTCGGGTATGAAAACCAAGTTTCTTGTCAGATCGTTGAATACACACAACAACATGGTGCCTGTCCCCTCCACACTTTCAAATGGAGTACTTAATATTGGCACGTCCTTATAGAGAATCTAAAAATGTGCCATTCAGAAGAAGTGAAAGCAGCTTTGTAGAGAGCTGCTGAAGATTATCAATGCAGAGAAATCTACTTAATGTTAGGTTAATTCAGTCTTTTTTATGTTACCAGTTTCAAAAAGAGCCTTCGTTATAGTATAAGTGGCGGATGAATGTGAGGTCATTCTATCTCTTGTGGGCACGAGAGTGTTTACATGCAGGTGTAAGAGCTAAATATTTAGTAGAGATGCTATCTTCTAACCCTATCCCATAAAAAACACATGCCAATGCTAATGTACCTGGACGTAATACTGTAAAACGAAGATCATGGACTGCCATACACAATTAGCAGAGTAGTTTTTGACATCTGTATTGTAGGAGTGGCAGGGATGATTTCAGTATTTAAAAACAATAATGGGTTAAGTGGAATTTTGATGCAATAATTGTAAAAATAAATGTAAAAATTGCATCATTTACATTTAACAGCCAAGCATGTAAACACATTTGGGCATTAAATACTTTGGTGTTTGCTGTTGTATTAAAAAAAAGCATATTAACCTGAGAATAATATTTTTTCATGATAATTTTATGGTCTAAAAGCAACTAGAATGTCAGCTAGTCAAAGCCCCCCATGTTATTTTTGATGTCATGTCACCAAACGGTAGAATTGTGCCGTTAATCTCCCTGTTTGTACCTTATGAGAACTGACGTGGAAAGGCTTCGGTTGTAATTGCCCTCTGATATTGCTATGAGCTATATTCAGGGGTAAGAACAAATTACCCTTGATGTTTCACTTCAAGGGTTTGATGCCTGTGACATATGTATATATCTAACTTTCCTTTCAAAACACATAATTGATGGATAATAGTATTCAAATAAACCACATGGACTCAATACTAATCTGTGTGCCAGGCAATCCAATGCCAATGGCAGTTACTTACTGCTGGACTAACTTTTACATTTGATGGGGTTTAGCCCATATTTCTAACTTACAGGAGAAAATGTGGAATTCTTAAAGAATTGGTTTTAATTTTACCATAAAAAATGCAAATTACCTGTCATCCATAATGTCCCATACTTTACTATTTATTAGAACAGAGGAATACAACACTAGCAGGTGGTAGGGAATATTTTCCGTAAAAGTACAGATATACCATGGCTTGACCTAATGGATGTAAGTTTTTTTTTTATTTTATTATAGTTGTTTTTGCCTCATGTTCAGCTTTCATCAGTTTTCTTCGCTTCACAAAAGTGTTTATATCTTTCGAACTTCCTAAATAGCAAAACAGGTCGATGCATTTTAAGCAGAAACACTGACTAAAAACAAGCCAGCGTCACTGACAAATCACCAGCTGTGTCTGTATATTCATTTGAATAAAAGTGAAATATAAACCTGATCTGCTTTTGGGAGGCACAAAGATGTATCTGGTTCTGTAAGTCTGGGTCAAAATGTATTTTAAATTTCTGTTATGTTAAATATGATAAAAGTGTAAAATAAAAATATAGTTAAGTGTAAGAATTATGAGCAGAGAACAATTGTGCACAATTATTGTTTCTCTTATTTTCACTCACATTACTCCATTCACTCAGCTCAATAAAATATCCCTATAATCAAATCTGATCAGATGTGAAATGTTCATATTAGTTTTATTTTTCCTGTGATATTGTTATTGAGGGATGCTAAAAAAAGAACATTATAGAGGAAAGATCATACTATTTCTGCTGTAAGCGTTTACAAACTACAATGCTTGGTCTTTTCCTGACACAAGTGTGTTTATATCATTCCTGGACAGCAGCAGATAGATATGAAGACTTTTTCTAGGAAAAAGAAGAATCCCTTAAAAGGCTACATTTCCCATGCAGATTTTTCTGTATGTAATGATGAACTTTTGAACTCAGAACCACAAGCTATTTACTTCTTTGTGAGCCGTGCAAGAAATAATTTATATTTGCATCATTCTGTTCATCAAAGGTGTTTTTTGCGGATTTACACTCACATTCACCCCATGGCCTTGGTCATTGATGACATTGTAGGGGCTGGAAGAAATAATGTTTTTACTTACTTTATTTTTTTCTTTAAAAAAAATCACATTCTGATTTCTTTAGCTGACACGTGACTCAGTTCTTACCAGAAGGACAAAGCATTTAACAGCTGTTTTGATTCACAGCGGTGAAGTTTCTGTATGTCATATACACTGTTGTATGTCAGCTGACCCAGCGGTGAACCTGTGATGGTAGCTTTGAAAAATAGATACATTTATGGGAATTAAAGAAACTGTTTTTTGTTGATATGGTAAATATTTGTCGTGTCTGTGGCTGATTAGTTGTGCTATTAATGCTTTGAAAATGATTAAGTAATCCAGGAAAGACCAGAAATTCCAAACAAAGTTCATCCTGTCAAAAGATAAAATCAGACACTTCCTTATGCATAAAGTGAACATGCAGGCAACATTTCAGCTTTGTATGCTGTATTAGCCTCTCAGACCTCCATTGGGTTGTGAGCTTGCTGTTCATTGCAGATCTATAGATGATCTGTGCTGATAGGAATTTAGAAGCTGCTGGTAGTTTCTCCAAGCATAAGTTACATAAGATCCACCTCCTCTTGGGAGCACAGCTGCTTCCACCACCTTGGTAACTTTTCGCTCTACATTTGATGTCTTTGCTTTCGTCTCCTTTTATGCTCTGTTCTTTTTTGTCAATTAGTTACAGAGGGGTGTTTTCTTTCTTTCGTTAAATCTAGGTTAACTTTGTAGGATGCTTGATGTCAAAGTCACTCATCCCCTTTTTCAGTAAATAAACCAGCAACTACTTCACACCTTTGCTTTCGGGTAGCTTTGAGCTCTGTGCTACTCTCTTCTGCACTTAGACTGGGCTGTTTTTGTCCATTTCTGATCAGATAGTGCTGAATAGGGATTTGTTTGAATAAACGCTGGTTTAGGTTTTGGAAAACGAAATGACACACATTTTCTTTTTTTCAAACTCATCTAATGTTATGAAACAAAAGAAGAAGTGTAATATAATGGTAAGATTAACAAAGTAAAAGTTTGACATTCATGCGCCATATCATTAACTATTGTTGGCAATTAAAAGGGTTATATATATAAATATATATTATAAATAAGAATAAAAAGATTTTTCATCTAAAAAGACTGAGGATGCTCTCTTTTGTAAAGCTGAGTAACAGAATATAACCCAACACAAACACAGCTGTATTCCCACTATAGGTGGTCAAGTCACAGCTTGTCAGACCTGACTGCAGCCTCCACAGAGCACACACCTCAGCGGTAAGGAGCCTATTATTTACATTACACCATCACATCACAGGGGTCAGAGCATGGCTGCTGACATTAAAAACTAGGCCAAGCAGGGGTGCTGAGGAGTGGTGGGTGTTCTAACATCCGAAGACTTGTTTCCTCAATTCATCTGCCACTTTACAGAATATTTCCTTTATCATTGTAAAAACACCCTGTTTCTGTCCTCCCTGTCCTGCTGGCTCGCCTTTCTCTCTCCTGACCTCTTTTTGAGCGACTGTGGTCCTTGCAGTCCTCACACTGAGTCATTAATAACGCTCTCTGCTCTGTTTTTCCTGCCAAGCAGAGCAGCGCTTTCCTGTCATCCTGACACAAATTAATTCCCCTTATTTATCTTCTGGCACCAAGGCCGGCATAGGCAGAATAACTGTTTATGGAAAAAGAGGACAAAGAATTATAGATGGTGTGTTGTTGATGACAGGGCCATTTGTTTCTCAAATAAGACTCAAGATAAAGTTCATAACAATCATTTTTGTACTAGAAATCCTTTGTCAGCTCCCTTGTCGTCTTATCAATCTTGACTTGAGTTGGTTTACGTGGGGTTTTGTGTTAATGTGTCTGCAGGGTTGAAAATAAAGTAGATGTTTAAAGTCCGTTTTTGGTGGCTTGTGCATGCTCCTGCCTTCCATTTCCATATTGAGGGGCAATTCATCATTTTAACCAACATTTTGCTCGAGAGGAAAATTGTGTTTAAATCATTCTAAAAAGCCAGGTCTTTTAGTGGTTAAAACCACTACAGCATTGGAAGTAACCTCTACATGATGGTGTAAAAGTGCTGCAGTAAATAACACTGCGGTCTCACAGCTACAAGGTTATTGAGTTGAACCCACTGGTGAATGCTGCCTCTCTGTGGAGTCTGCGCCAGTGTGGGTTTTCTGTGGGCTCTCCAGCTTCCTCACCAAGCAAGTCATTTGAGATTTGCAAGGTTTAGTTCATAAGACCAGTGATCTTACCATCTCCAAGCTATTCACTTATGGGTTTGCGTGCATGAAAAACATCTCAGACCATCCATTATATTCTAATGGATGTTTGAGAATTGATTTGGTAAGACTGTGAGCGTGGCTGTTTGTTCCATTTTCTTTGTGATTTCTTTTCTAGCCCCTTTGTTCAAAGTGTACCTTGTATCTCACCCAACCTTGACGGGACAATGGATCAGTGGACTGCTAAATCTGTGAGGGTTTTTCTAATTGGTAAAGGCTCATCAGAAGGTTGACCCTGAAGCAAAAAAGTCTGGTCTTCAGTGAGCTGCCAAAAACAGTCATTTCAGACCGTGTCTCAATTTGGTCCACTAGCTATCAGACAGCTGGTGACACTGTCCCTGCAAGACAGGGAATCTCTGTCCGAATGGTTTCACCACAAACAACAACATTTTCGTTCCATAAATAGTGACTTCCTTGTAGCATGTCACTTATAAAGCCAAAACTACATTGTCAGTGACAGCAAGTAAGTGCATTAGGTCCCTACTTTCCAACAAGCTCAGCTCCACAGCATTCCTACTGTAGATTAGTTGTGGCACGATGCGCAGTATGCACTTCACGGCCATCAGTGTAGAGTATATATGTAGGTCCCACAGCAGCAGGAGCGCCAGCATCTCCTCAGTCAGGTCTAAGCTACTCCAACTTTACTGACAGTGAGGAATGGATTTAATAGTCAGAGAACAGCTTGTCAGCAGCCTGAAAAACCACAGTGTTCAGAGACTTTTTTCGAAACTCGTCTCTGGATCCCAAGGGTTCTCAAGTGTGAGGGATATTGGAAAGATAGTAAAACACAAATGCCAACATACGGAGCCCTTATTTTATGTGTAACATATATGCCTTCTTAGTGATTATATAAAGCTGATGTAATCAAAATCATGCTCAAATGGATTAGATGTTTCATAACACAAAAGAATGAAGCTGAAATCGTATCAGAATTAATTTGAATATGAAAGGAATGCTGGCATTTGGCTCTGTTGCCATTGCTGTTTCATATTGCTGCAAACGACTCTGCAAGTCCAAATATTTAATTAATTGACTTTCCGTAGGCAAAATTCGATTACATTTAAAATCTGATGAAATGACAATAAAGCTGTCTTGCCAACATTTAAACCAAATGCACCTACTCCTAAAACATGTAAGCAATTTCAGAGGAATGTAGGCAGGTCTTAGCCACAAACCAGAAGTTAAACAGAAAAGATGAGAGACAGGAGCAAAATACCTTGCTCTTTAAAGTATACTTGCCTTTCCTTTTTTCTAAAGCAACACTTTCAGACGTAAAGTAATGTTTTCTTCATCTCTTCCCAAGGAGTACATGGAATATTTAATATCAGTGTTAATTTCCCTGAAGGTACATTTTGGGCGTTATTTTGCTTTTCCCTTTAGCTAGGGTTTACATTAAATATATATACATGCTTAGGATCATGCTCAAAAGCATCCAGAGTAAATAAAGAAAATCTCTGCATGTAAGTACAGTCAGTTGATTAAATACAATAAGAGGTTTACTTTGTAAAAAAAAAAGCTTTGTTGTGTGTGTGATGTATGCAAGGTATGATTGTGCTTCTTACAGCTGAAGCTGTACAATGCTCTAACTGACTGCCATTTTTCCAAGGGAAGTAGGGAGCTCAGGGGCGAGTTGTTATATTTCACACTTAATGATGTTCAAGGCATCCTCAGTTCATATCTGCAGGCATATTCTAGTCGCTGGCAGTGCCTCTAAATTATACCATAACAGCAAATGTTTAATCTGTACAGCTAAATGTTAGATGCACAGTTTCTTTACAACCAAGACAATAAAGATCATGAACAATGGCAATACATTTACAGCACAGCAATAAATACTTTTTTTTTTTCCGTGAATGGGTGCTTGGCCACCAGCCAATACCATTGAAAGACAGCCAGATAATTCCAGGTAGACAAACACTGGTTTCTTAAGGAATGGCCATGGTTTGTGCTGGTGCAAATGCATGCTACAGGGGAAAAAGATGACATAATTTAGTTGGATACATGATGGGAGATTGTGTTGCTTAACTTTAACTTACGAACCTTGAATCTGATTGGTCTGAAAAATGTTTTTTCATAAACTTGCTTTAATTTCCATTTTACCTGCAAATAGGTCAGGTTTCAGTACCACTACTTGATTAGGTTAAAGGGAAGTTTTGCACAGGAAGGAAAAATTCAAATCTTCACGACAGCTTTCATTTTTTTATCATTAAATGAAAGAGGGGAAACAGTATCAGAATGTTTTTCTAAAATGTGTATTGCAGTAACCATGCAATTTCTGGCTGTTATAGACAGCATACATAATTATGAGCATTGTTTCCCTGATACTTCAGCTATAGATCATACGTTTGATAAACTTTATTATAAATACTGTGCATTCATACAGGCTGGTCATGCGGACATTTGAACATCATTTTCATTCAATACTAAATTAAGTGTGCTGAACTGACAAGTTCGACTTTAACTTCTGCCAAAGTTTAATTGCAAAGAAAAACAAGAGGATATCAGATTATCAGAGTGGTGGTCTTTATCAGAGCATACCCTTGCTGTTTGTCAAGCAGATAATTGTATATTGAGCTTTGATTCTTTTATTTCCTATGGGTGAAGCGACCAATCTCAAAGCTAGAATTCAATTTTAGAAACTGGGGGAAAAGGTGCAGATGGGATGCCCGTCCAACATACCCAATCTCTGTGATGCAGTGTGATACCCTCTATTGCTATGCAAAATCATGCCTTTTGTTGCTCTGATCAAAGAAACTGAAGTGAAAGCAGCAGACTCTGGTCGCCTGTCTTGTCGAACAGTATATACTTCCTAAAAACTCCCAAAAAATCCCCGTAGTGGAGCTAACAGATAAGGATAAGATAAGATAATGGAACAAAAGTAATGGATATCAATACACAACCTGCTGCACTCTCAGGTTCACTATTTAACTCTTTAATTAGCTGTTTCTTATGCAAAATCAGTCCATGAAGAATTATGTCATCCACAAATTATGTTTAACATGTTGGAGTGAATTTAAAAGTCTAACTGCTCAGCTATTCCTATTTAAAATGATGTCTCTGACTCATGAATATTTGGCTCATTCTCACAAGTACAAAATTATAAAGGCCATGAGAAATCCAAGTTGACTGTGAACAAAAATTAAAATTAATGATTCAGGTTGGATTCATTAAGACAGCTTTTTAATTCCTTAGAGACTTGCTGTGGTGGCACGTTTATGAGAATTTGGACATTTTGGCAGCTCCCTGGTGACCTTCACCAAAGCTTGGGAGGAAATATCAGGAATTATGGCCTCTGCCGGGCCGCCTGAGAGCAATCCCGTGTAATTAGAGTCCATAATGTCATATCCAAAAGCCTGCAGCATTAATGACAGGAGCTTCTGTTTTCTTTATTGTTTGTTTGTTTTAGCAGTGGTTTTAAGCATGTTCATGCATCTCACTGAAAATACTTACTATAAAGTAATCACTGCATTTTTTCAAATTTATCACAGAAAACTTTGGAGCAAAGGTGTGAAAAAAATCTAACTCAATTATATTGTTATACTGACATCAGGGTTCAGCTATTTTCACCTCAGTAATTGGTCAGAACTATTCACACTTTTAAAAACAAAGCTCTTTTCTTACTCTTAAGTCTCAGCTCTTTCAATTATTTCATCTTTTGCTGCAATCTACTATGAGGAACAAAAGAACAGGAAAGACACTTTCAAGTGAGGTCATTATTTCCCATGTTATTCAAGTGCTGTGGAAAATTCTGAAAACCAGCACAAAACACATCTACCACAATGATAGAGATCAGACAAAAGATGACAGATCATTAAAGTTGAAAAGGAAATAGATAAGCAATTAGTTTAATCTGTCATCTATAAGGTATGTGAATGCTACAGAGGACAAAAGTTGCAAATGATAAAATCCATATTTTCCATATTGAAGGAATCTATGGTTAAGTACAATTCAAACTCCTAAAATAAAAAATAAAAATAAAAATGTTTCAGAATATTAGCATCAAGCCCAAAGAAATGATATAAGTAAAGAACATAGTCATATCATAAAACATGTATAGCATGTTCATAGTACATGTTCAACTTGCGATTTAATCAATTAAAATGTATCTAAAAAGTTGAAAATATATTTTTTAATAGAAATTTATGAGCTCCTCCGAACACCTGTGACAACAACTAAATGAAAGTAGTCACAGTGCTGCCTTTTGATGGTGCTCTGGAAGTCATCCACTAGCCAAACAAAAATGCACTGATACGCTAAATTCATTGGAGCAGCGGCTATGGATCAAGTGTGGTCATGTCATCTCAGACTGTCTCTCTCTATGGATGTGTGGGCAAAGCATAGGTGATTTCAATCTGACGGTCGGAGAGATGAAAAAAAGCCGAGGCAGGAAATGAGAGAGGAGGGAAAATGACTTTTACAGAGCCAGATGAATATACTTCACTCAAGGTTAAAAACATTTCTTTGGACAGGCACTGGAGACAGACACGCCAATGAATAAAGATGGTTTCTTAATGGAAACTTCTCACACTGAGATATAAAGCACCAATTTCAGTAAATAGTGAATAACACCACATATGTTGACTGAAGAGAAAAAAAGGTGTTGCGGATTCCAACCAACATCTTTATCAATTGGCCTTAAAAATGATTGGATTAGTTTCTGACTGACGTTTCTTAATCAGTTCGGACAGGAATGGAAATAGAAATAAATTGGATACATATTTGAATAAGAGCTCAAACACTACTTTAGGGTTATAATTCACAATTTCTTTAAATAAAGAAGAAAGCATCACTGTGACTACGTGCTTGACACTTTCACCTATTTTTCATCAATGATAAAAAAATCCTTGGACAAAATTACTTAAAAATCATTCTTCTTCTAACAAACGGCCAATGTTTTAGTGTCAATGAAATAATTGCTGACAGGAAACCTCTGCCACAGTTTCCACTTACAACAAGCTAGTTACGGTTAACTGCAGACTGAATAAAAGTTGAGTCACATGACATCTATGGTTTATCTGTCAGAAAACGTTTGCTTTAAAGTCACTTTCCTCTGGCTGAAACATGAGCAAACTATAATGAGTTAGAGCAGCACAGTTTGCCCATTAAAATGCATGACACTTGTAATCTGAATCCCGGATGAGATAAAGTTATTTCTACTATAATTAAACAAGAGACATGAACAACTTTTTCAACAAAGACAAGGTACTCAGAAAATGAGAAGCCACTTCACTTTCACAGCAAAAAGTGTGGTATTTTACTCATTACCCTGGTGCTATGCAACTAGCTAAATCCTCTCACCTGTGTGAGAGTGGAAGGGCAAAATCAAAAGGTAACACAAGTTTCCTTCTTAAGAATGGTTTTGTCTCTTGGGACATGTTGGTCCTGGGCAAAATGACTTTTGGTGTAGACCCCTTGAGACAAATTGTCACTAAGCTCCATGGATTTTCCTGGGCACATTCGATCGGAAATGGACTATTCAATTTCCCACATGGAGCCCAGCTATTTCCTCACTATGCCTCACTGAAAAAGCATTCTCTACACACAAATACAGAGAGGCATATATATATCATGTTTAAATGTTTTTTTTTTTTACTCTAAGATAATACTATCTGAGGATATTTACTATATAAAAAAGAAACTCGTAATTTGCTTTCTGGTTTATCTATATGTGAGTATCTGAAAGCACATACATTATTGTTTTATCTGTGTCAAAATCGAGCAGCCACACTCAAAAGCATGCTTGTAATAAAAAAAGCCTGTTTTGAAATTAAGTTTACTCTTGGTGTGATGTGGGAAGATGAATGATGTGTGAATGTACATCATTCTACAGTAAAAACAGTACTACAGTAAAATACAGCACTTCAAAACCATGAGAATTTTATTTAATCTCATCTCATAAAGTAATAACTGCAAATATGAATGAGGATTCAAAATACATATGGTACATCATTGACGGCACTTTGTCAGTAAGGAGCCAGTATTGGAATATAATCCATGATTTCAAAGCTCATTTATAACTAAAAAAGACTGCATGCAAAGGATGCATTTCACAATCTACAGCACAGCTATAGGTATCTACCTTTACTCTATTTTCTGCTGCAATTCATCCACTTCCTTCTGTGGTCTTAGGAATGGAGTTTTTCATCACTGCAGTCTCTCACTGACATCGAACAGCAATATTGATCTGGAACAGATCTCCTTCCACTCTACCTGGGGAGCCAGATGAGCCGTGTTTGTATTGATCCAACCTTTTTATTCTACATTCTCCCCTTCTTTAAGTTAAGAAAAAAATGACATGCTTGTCATCTGTTAAGCAAATATTGTTTGAGAGGGTGCTGGTAACCAGATTGTGCCAATGGATTTTGTTATCACTGATGATCTAAAAGTTTTTCAGGGCCTCTAACCTCAATCAAACAGTCTACAAGGACAAATCAGTGATTTAAAGAATTTGAAGACACAGCATATTTGATTTAAGGATGCTGTTGATTAAGCTGAGACTGGCACAAAGAGGCAAAACATGTCTATAAGGAAACCAACCAGGCAGACAGTTTTGCATATGAAAATAAATGTTTGCAATGACTAAAGAAACCTAATTTTCCTCAAGAATGTTTTCATTTTCATTTGACTTTCGGCAACACTTTGAGTTTTTCATTTGTCCCTTATTATTGTATTTTCCCTCTGTGTCTATTACTATCACAAGCCTCTGCTTTATAATCCTACTTTACCACGCTTCTTCATAGCACATATTGCTCATCTGCTTTCTCTGCCCAATTCCTTGTTCTCAGTATTGAAATCCATCTTTCTGGCAGCTTCACGTCCTTCATTCTGTCTCCTGCAGCCCCCTCAGGAGCACAATCTCTGGTAATGTACTAATCTGTGGAGGCTTGGTGCCGTCTTGCCAATCTGCCACTTCAAGATACACAAACCTCACTCCAGGCAATCACAGGCCCCATTTATTGAGTTGCATTGGTTTCCTCATCTTGGTTGCAAGAAAAATTGCCACTTTGATCTATCAGCTTCAATTAACTTCATTCAAAAAACAGTGATGCTAAAGGTATTGGGTAAGATAGTCACTGTAGTCCTCAAGAGGTACAGTTAATATCAGAAATCATAAGTGGTAACTATGAATTGATAAAAAGTTGTATTGATTTGAAGTTAGACCAAACCCAAACCCAGGAAACAAGGCCTCTTTTTGCCATGGAAATGACTACACTAGAAGTGAAGCAATACGGGAGGTGAGTCCTGTGGCAGTGCAATATTAATCGGAATAGTATTTCTGTTTTTTTTTTAATCTTGATGCAAATCTTTTGCCATACGTAGGCTGAAATAGTATGTAAAATGTTTATAAGTCTGGCATCCTTTCCATAATAAAAATGTTCTGCTGTATGTGTTGTCGATAGAAATGCCAAAAGACACATTATCACAGTGATGGCTACCCCATAACCCCAAACCTAGTAAATATTGCTCTTATGACGAAACATTTAAAATAATGGGTGCAACTATCTTTGAAAGAATGTTGACGTCTGCCTGGCGGTTTGAGGTGTTGTAGTACACAATAGCACAGTATGGGAGCAGGCCATGGGCATCTGTTGCCTGCTGCTAATGACAAAACTGCAAATTGCTATCTACTTCATTTGAGTCAAGAGATGAGGATTTGATATGGTATTTCAAGAAGGAACCAGTTTTCTTTCCATTTACTCTTTTGCAAAGGGATTAGCTTTGGAAATGAGGTCAGTGAGCTGGATTATTTGCCAAAGCCCACAAAAGGTAAAGCTGAGACACTTGAGCAAAGATCTGAAAATGATGAAAAAAATGTTGCTGAGACACTTGTCAGCTCATGCCAGGGTAAACATTTTCATTTGTGAAAGTTACCTCTTTTTTCTGAGTTGCTTCAATGTGACAAACTGCACAGCACTTTAGATATGTAGGTTTGACATCTTTCTCTTTCTATTTGGATAGTACGACATCATTCTTAAAACTTTCCAGTCCCTTGGATCCTAAAACATATCTTGTGAAGACAAAATCTTGCTGAAGTTTCGACAAGAATGTTCTCGATGATTTTTGGAGAAAACAAATGTATTGTATATATTGTATATATCATGTCCAACAAATGAACTGTCTTGAGTTCACGTTGAAAAGTCTGTCAGCTTCCCACATAGCACCTTCACTGACATTTTATGTAATTAGAGTGCAGATGACCACTTACTGTAATGTGTTATTAACTCTGCGAGTGGCCTCCAGTAGAGGTGTGAATGAAAACCTTCAGAAATGAGCACTAAGTGCCACCTTTAATAACGGACAGCTTGCTTTTCTTAAGTGTGACTATAATTTAAGCCATAAAAGGTTAGAGAAAAGGCTCCAAGCACAGATATACCTAGTATTGGAGGTTAAAGTTTAGCAACAGTAATCATATAGCAGTCAGTTGAGCTGAAAGTTTTTTTACTTTTACTGACAGTGTTCCAGGTTTCATGCGAATCTACGGCAGCAACATCTGCTGCTGATTCAATGCTTACCGCATGGTTTTTGTCACTTGTCAGATAAACAAGGCAGACAATTATGACAAGTTTCCACATCATCATAATCATTAAGAATATTTACTGGAATATTGATAAAAGTCGCCCCATTACCTTTTCTAAAATGTACTACTTTCACTGCCTTTTTTAACATTTACTGCTGTATGCAGTCTCAAAGAGACATTTTCTATGATCCATAATCTTAAAAGCAGTCAATACCAAAAGCAGATATGGAACCAATGCAACCTAATCTTATAGAAATATGTATGAAAAGGGAAACAACTTTGGGGGATATATCTATTATTATTATTTATTATATTCTGAGGATTGGACTAACCATCTGTTTACCACCATCTATCTGACCAGACCTGTCGAGTGGGCACATTTTGCATCAAACTCTTTCTGACGTTATAAAGGAAAGGAGCAAAGTTAACTGACTGAACGACACATTGTAAAGAAATGACCTTTTGCTAAATGTGTTGACTCTTACACACTGCATGAGGCTGACATGAAATTTTAATGTTTGACACCACCACATGCTAATGTGTCATTGGGTTGTGGTCATTTCACACATTAAAGGGAAGCAAGAGTGAAGACAAGCACTGTGTTTTTATATTCTACATGTTCATTTGATTAAAATTATAACTAAGGTCTGGTACAAAGTTCATATAAGAACAACTAAATGTGAAAAAACTGTCAAAAAACAGGATTTTTTTCTTTAGGAAAGTAATAAGCAAGTGTTGCTAGTGAAATATTGACTTGTTTACTTTGAAATTCAAAGGCATTGCCATGAATATTGGCAATTTCAAATTCGGTGTGTTTATGACAAGCCAACGGGTGACAGAATGAATAGCGGCATACACTTATCTATGACATCAATGTTACCCTATCTAAAACCATGTTAAGTGAAGCATGACATGTTAAAACTCTTTATCATGAACATTGCAGCTGCAAATCAAAGGCCATTATGTTGATCTGTGCTCACAGTTAGACAATAGATAATTTTATGGTCCTTAAGAAAATAACTGGTTCAACTTCATGTATGATACTTCAAACAAAGCTCTTTCGATGTTTTTCACTGACCTGAAAACACTCCAATGTCATTTACTCACTGAGCTGTGCTGAATCCCAGCTTAAGTACAATCCATCACTGTACCATGCCATAAAAAGTACAAACATAAGCCCACCACCTTAAAAGATAGCTTCCCTCAAGGTTAAAGTCACATGTACTGGATTACATAAGAGTCTCGAAATGAAATGATCAGAACTTCTTATAATTGTGAGAATGCCTACAGGCATTCTCACCTTACCTTTCCTGTTTCTCTTTATTGTGAGAATGCCTACAGGCATTCTCACCTTACTTTTCCTGTTTCTCTTTATTATTATTATTATTCCATATTCCGTACGTTTTTCTGCGTCTAACTCCGCCTACACCCTTCAGCCGATTTCAACAAATAAGGTATCAAAACGTTCAGCTCCTTCAGGACATTGATGCTACGACTTTTGGTGTTCATATCTTTTCAACTTTTTAAGTTATTTAACTTTTTCTGATTTTTGGCTCTC
>JABUIW010000010.1:6672718-6684131 GCA_013363375.1 Menidia beryllina
CTTCTTCTGCTTCCTCAGTGCTGTCTTGTGCTGTCTTCAGCCTTTTTGCTTTAAACTCTTTTGCTCTCTTCATTCAGCTGTTGGCATTCTCACAGCTGTTTCGCAGGAACAGCTCTTCATCTAGTTGTTTCTAAATCTGTTGATTGGCATGATACATTGTATCTTATATTTTTTACAAAATTATCTGCTACTAATAATAATTCAAAGTACTGGGTTTATATAGATATACATGTATTATCACATCACATAGCATCAACTGCATTGACATATTCTGTTAACACAAACTAACAACAGTCAATATCCACTTGTGAGAACATGACTAATATTCACACTGGGTTAACTCTAATAACGGCTGTGAAATTGTCACATTTGATTATTTGATATTTCATTCTCCATGTCAGCTCATGCATATATGATAAAATGTTACCTTTTGGGGGCAGTTATAGTCTTGCATAAATGTACAAATCTGGGACACTCAGCTAAAAGCCTCTGATGTGTCAGCTATCTGTGACATCAACAGGAAGAGGGACACCGCATTCTACAATCTATCTAATTTGACATGTAAAATAGAGAAAAAAATGTACAAATAAACAAGCAAATGCATATATACATCCACTTCACAGAAATCCCCTGGAATGTACATTTGAATTAAATGGGACAATTTCCATCTTTAGAAAGTAAAAAGCAATTACATTAGGAATATCCAAATTTAGAAATAGCCCAGTTGTACCTGTAAGCCTGTGCGCACAGCCTGTGGTTCTTCTTAAGCTGTGTGTGTCAGTTTATTGCGATGACAGCAATTAAATACTCTAGTGATTAGTGTGCCATTGGTATTATGACTTATCCTACTGCATGCCCTGCTCTCTATAACGGGATGGGAACAATGTTTTCGGAATCCACTGCTGGTACTTCAGCAGAAAGCAGCATGAACACACACAAACAAACAAACAAACACACCCATCCTCAAAGCGTTAGCCATCAAAGAGTGGAGAAACCATACAAGTGTTTAAGGTGACACAGGAAGACCTCTGGCGAGGCTGACACAATACACAATATTTTCTGCTTAAAGCAGACAACGAATTCTAGCAGTGTCCTTATTCCCAGTTTCAAAATGAATCTGGGGATATGTGTTTGTGACCACGCAGAACATTACTGGATTGAATAGAACACAAGGGATAACTTACCAAAGCCCAAATTAGAAGCTGTGGGCCATGTACGGCCATATTTGTGCTTCATCAGCATTATCACAAATTCTCCCCATGGCTTTCCTTCTGCTACATCCAAGCTGGGTTTTTAGCATTTTGTCTGTACAATAAGGCTTAAGCTTAGTCCACACTGTACCAGTCAGTATCAAGTATGACATAAGGCAAACCAATACTCCCAAATTTGACTTTTCATGTTTTGTAAACAACTGACACAATTATTGAAACAGCACGTCACGCAGCATGTTATTTGTATGGATCTTGACACTAATCATTGCAAAATCATTTGTAATTTAGTATGGGTTTCAGAGTTTGAAAGACACAAAATGCCAAACAAATTAATAAATTAATGAATGAACAAATTAATAACAATGATGTTTTTTTAACCTATCTGAAGTGGTCCAGTGAAAAAAAGATAAATTACATTAAGTAAACATGAAAAATGTATGTGATAAAAAAGGCAAAAATATGCATCTCTTGTCAGAACCATAAGCAGATAAAACTGTGGAAATAACACTTACCTTGGAAGGATAGGGAAATGGATTTCCTTTTTTTGTTTTTGCAAGTGTGCAAGTTTGTAAAGTGCCCAAAATACAATCTACAAATTTCATATGGATACTAAGCTTAAGGCAAGGCTGACTGTGAATGTGGTTAGAGGAAATATTCAGGAACTGAACACTTCTCAGTGTAATGTCCTCTGAGATATGTCTCTGCATGCATGAGCATGAGTGTTTGAAGGATATTGTGTAGGCCTATATATCATATAGCTTTAAGGCCAATTTATCGTTACCTTATGCATCTACACAGGCTTAAAGGTACACACATCCAGTCCCACAAATACCTTTTACATTTCAATATGAGTCATTCTGGAATATCATTCTCGGAGCATTTCAGGATTGATATTACAAAAGAAATGGTGATATCAAAGAGGCAAGAAAAAGAGCTCCTTTGTTGCCAAATGAACAAAAATTGGTAATATTAGTTAAGAAAAAAATAGACCAGTGGATCATCACAGACATACTTTTGTGATTAATTGTACAGACTGTGAAATTAGGTCAGTCTTGTTGTACAGTCTGTTATTAAAACAGACTTAAATTCAACAGTATTGTCTTGATAGCTCAGGTGACTGTTACATTATCAGTTTTATTCACGCTGGGCAATGACTTTAGGATTCCCTCATCTCTGCTTATAATGCAAGATACTGTTGGAAACCATGAATTGGCCTTCAAATATGAAGCAGTAAAACAATTCAAATAAATCTGCAATGAATGATTTCTTAATGATTAACCACTTGACCACTTACCTGCTAAAGCGATGCTCCAGAAGTACATGATAAGCTGTTACATTTAACACAGCACAATAGCTGCTAACTATAACTAATGATCCAGTAAATGTTAAAAGTTTGAATATTCAAAATTACAAACGAGTTTTGAGATTTTGAGTAAAATATTATAAAATAAAATGTACTTAGCAACAAAATATGATTTAATGCCATTATGAAATTAGCTATCTACATGTATTACCACTTAAGAACATCACAATACCAAAAACTAACAGGACTTGCTAAATTCTGCAATACTTAACATGAAAGAATCCAAGTTTTACCTTGTATGCTCAGTAGGGACCTTAGAAGCCAAGTTTCCCCTCTCTGCCCTGAGGAGGAGAGTCAAATGGGAAAGATCAGAAGTCCACTTACCCCTCAGGGAGAAGACGTGAGGATCACAGCCAGGATGGGAGGCCCACAACATTATGATCAAGACTCACATAAAACTTCAGTCCATGATTGACAAAAAATACAATTCTTTTTACCCCTGGGAACATATTTATTGGACCTGGTAAGTAACTATTGTATTGTATTGTTATTCACAAATGTGTCCAATATATTGCTCCTCTGCATCCAGTTGTGTGTTGTGTGAGAAACACCTACCTTGACAATATTAAATGTAATTTTCGTTCTTAAAAAAAGCATTTCTTTGACCTTATATTCAGTCATCAGCATAAGTGCACAATGCCACAGATAATCACAAGGTAAATGATTTTGGGGGATTAAAAATGGTGGTACCTTTACTTTTACCTATGAGATTTGATGAAATGTTCCATGAGGAAAGCAGATTCCAGACAAAAAAGGAAAACAAGGGGAGAGGAGACACCAATAAGTGTCATGGAATAGTTGGAAAAAGACAGACGCTTGATGGCTACAAACAAGAGTGGTAAGATGGAGTGTAAAAATGAAATGAAAATAAATCTGCCACAAAAATTCAATATGCGGTACTTCTGAAATGGAAAGCTCGACATGGATAGAATGGATAGACTGTGTGCACATGCTTGCAACGTGCATCACAGAAGTAAGCACAGATAAGGATTAGCCTAAAAACTAATATCTATATTGGACCACTGTAAAATACAGTCAGACAATAAAAATGCAAGTATTGCCTTACTTGAACCACCACCATTACCAAAAGCAGGAAGAATAGAAATAATGAGTGAATAAAAGGAAATAGATATGTAGGACAAAATGACATTGCTATCTAGCAGAGCATGGAATTGAAAGGTAGATGAGCTTGAAAAAAGGTAATATGAAAAACAAAATTATTGCGAGACTGAAAATCATCACGGTCAATGAATATAAGAGAACTGACAGAAACTGGTATTTGAAGCTTCAGGCCTGCATAGAAGTTAAGGGTACACATGTTTTTGCTAACGATGGGAACAGGGGGGACAATGGAGGAATGGCGGGAATAGGAATAGAGCCCATACCTTGGTCGCCCATCATCAGGTGTGCCAGACCTTAAAGGAAAACAAGAGTACAGTCAGCAGAGAACAAGGGATCATGGGGAACTGTGTGACACTGACATGCAGGCATCTCTTTAACAGTAGATGTCTGTGTTATCTGAGGAGTGTTGGGATAAGGGAAAAATTAGGGTGGAAAGAAGGGGTTAGGGAGCACAAACAAGGTTAGCCAGATGAGCATTTGGTCAACCAGCACAGGTTGGAATGCATCATCAGCCTCTTACTACAAATCATTCAGAATCTTAAATTCAAGATGATCTTTCATTTGGATCCCAACAGGACACTGTAAAGTACAATATCTGTGCAAAGAAACTGACTCACTGTGTTTGTTTTTTTTATAAAATATTTTAGTCTCATTTGAAACTGGTAAATTAAATAAAAGGAAAAAACTAAAAGTTTTAAATTAATACAAAACATGTGTTTACAATTAATTGCTAAATTTTTCTCTTCTAATTTTAATTTCATTGGGTTGTTTGAATGCCCGATAAATATTTTACTTTGCCTTAAGAAAGTAGGACGATTTTTAAAATTGTGTGAATATTGTATTCTTGAAGAGTTTATTTGACAGCATCATTAAGGTAATTTCATCATGCAAATTTGTTAATCTGAATAAAAACTGATCTCCTGATAGCCAGAAAAATTACAAACCAGCAGGGAGCCAAACAGAGCTTTGAATTTAGTAAAAATGAATGCATTAAATGTATGTATTGCTGTTGTTTCAAAAATATTTGAATAATTCAACAAGAAAATAAACTACAGTGTTATGTCTTATGCTTGCCTATAATGTTAAGATTTAAATATATTATTCATTCTATAATATATAGCAATTCCTCAAAGACTTTTACATAAATATGCATTTTTCAACCATTGATATTTTATGTTATTTGGGTACCATATTATTATTGTTTTAATTAGTTTATTGTTTCAGCCTTCGTGGTTGTAGTGTATAACAGATTGGAGAGACAAAAGACAATAAACAAAATGACAATAAGACACTTACCAATCCAGTTACATCGAAACCTTCACCACTTAATATAACCAATATAACTTTTCTTTGATTTTTTTCAGAGGCCTCACCCAATAAAAACGGCAAATAGAATATTAGCTGGAGTGAGGCAAATACTGAACATACCCACCTTCAGTGTAGTTGTCTTCTGGAAGCAAAAACAGGCAAAGAGAGAAAGAGGAAATATTCATTAAGCAGCATGCAGACTAGTACTGGCCTTTGCATGTTGTTACCATGCAAGGCATTAAACATCACATGCAAATGACCTATTGTAACTCCTGCATAGGAAATAGGGATTTATGGACAAACCTCAATTTGCAGTTACCCTCAGTCTTAGCCCCCTTATTTTAGTCATTGGAGTGAGGAGTGAAGGAGTGAAAAAGTCTACATGTCTCATAACTGGCATCATAGTAAAATTTAAGAACCAGTATTGATCAAAATGCATAAAAGTCAAGGAGATAAACAACTAAGCATCTTGAGGCTATTTCATTTAGTCATGACTGACTCATTAAATCTTTGGCTCCTGACTATCTTTTAAACATCACTGGTTCGTAACTTAATGTATCAACAAGAATTAGCATTAACAGGCTTTAACAGGCTTTGTTTTTATTTTAAATGAGAAGCTACCGTGAGGGACAAAATGCACTGCAAGAGAAAGTAACCTAAATAAATAGACCTGTCTTATAAAGCCACATCTCATCATCACATTTCAGAGCAGACAATGGAGTCTCATGTTACTGGAAATCCATTCAGGTAATTCAGTCACAGCAATGAAGGTAAAGACAAATGAGAATATGTTGGCAGTGCAAAATGTGATTTCAACCTAAATTAAAATGTCCTGACAATAATTTTGACAATCAGGGTCAGGTCTGTGGAAGCGAAATTAAGAATGCTGCTATTTGACATGCTTCTAACAAAGGAGATTGAGATCATAATTACATGTTCATAAAGTAATATAAAATAGGTTACATAAATATTATGCCAACAGTGGGGAAATAAACTTATTTGATAAGATATTCTGCCAGGAAATTAGCAAAAATAATCAATTCAAAATGTATAATGTCCCATATGCACTGCCCATAGAAATTACATATACTGTCAATTAGAGGCTCTTCTTAGCAATTACCATTATTTACCATTAAAACTGTGAATGGAGACTTACAGGATACCATAAAATATATAACAAAAAGAACAGAAATATTGATGAGATTATATCTTTTGGAGTTTTGACAACGATGGACAAAAATGATCAAAACATTGCCATGCAATATTTACACATGGAAAATGGTTCTGTATACTACCGAGTTACAATAACCATGCAGCCAAAAAGGCACAGTGTTCCAAATGTTGCCACAAACTAAACTCCTACCTCGTCAGAATGATTTCTTGCCCAGAGTTAAACAGTTTATTTTTGACCCAAAACTTACCGTCGTCACTGGATCCATTCCCAAATCAGACATAATGCATAAAGTCAAACCAAATCATCAATTTGAGAGCAAATTCTAATACAATTAATCACTGCTTTGCTTAACATGACAACTTCAATTTTGTAAAGTTTTACAGAATTCAATTATGTTTTCTATATGAAAGGTTATTCCTGTGGCATGTCATAAACACAGTAGTGTCTCATTTATCAAAGCCCTTCAATGCTAAAAAATGGCACACAATTTCCATTTAATTTGAAAGAGTTTGATTAAAACTGATGGAAACATGTGAGTCTTTTCCAATCAAAAGACAGAGCTTTTGGATAAATGAGAGTCTGTTGTTAGAAAGTACACAAACATGCACATTGTTCACAAAAATGTTCTGTTTGATGATGAGAAGCACACTGCTGGAAATAAAAAAAAACATTCTTTGAGGGCAAGCAATAAGCTGGCAATTGCAGAAAGACCAAATGAGAAAAGGGAAAGAAACGTTCGCTGATGTCAAGACCCCAAACGTGTCAAGATCCCACATTTCTGACTGTAATGAACACTTTGTTCAATCTATTCTATTGTCATTTGTTTAATTGTAAAGAGTGAGCAATGAGGGAGGATTATGTAAAGATTAGGTTTTATTTATAGTTAATATGCCACTAATATAATTAATACTGCTATACCGATTCCCTTCCATCCAATAAATTACAGTGAAACCTAATTTTAAAGAAGGAATTATTAATTATACTGCTATCTAAGTGTAGCTGTGAAGGCATGGAGTATTTAGCGCTATTATAGTCAAACTCATCTGAGCACATTATCCTCAGATCACTTAAAAACACCTAAAGGGAAATTCAGAATGTGAACATGAACAGCCAGTGTTTGACAGTGATACATTAAAGAATATGAAATAGCTGCTCCCTGAATGTGATTTGATGAAGGATTACACTACAATCATTTATGCAAAGTGTGTCCGGTGGTGTTGGCAAGCCTCATGACGTGAAATTTAAATAACCTGCAGGGGCCACACAAAATGTGGTTTCATTTTGTTGTCAGAGGAAAAGAAGCTTTCCTTTAACAGCAGTATCACCTGACAAGAACCATTAGAACAAGCCCCCTATCACTCTCCCTCACACACACACAAACACACTCACATTTCTTTCACAAATGTACCCATCTGGTTACATTCTAATCCAGACCCGTAAATCCATTTAATCCCCTTGGCAAAGTGATCCCAGTGCTATTGTGCTGGTAACACTACACCAAAATGCACTCAACTGTCTACCAGACGATATGCATCTCTGATGGTCTTATGCTGTTGATCATGCACATGGTGTATGGCTCATGGAGCATAATTACATCACTATTCAAGTTGATGCCTCACTGAATGAAACATCTGGTGTGTGACAACCAAAGTAAAAAAAACAGGGATGGATAAATATGTTAATTTTCTTTTCACTTTGCTTCATGCAGTCATAATTCTGACACATCAACTCAAGTGTGGTTCTCCTACAGTGATCGCAAATGCTCAAAGTGAAAGTGACAGAAAAACTAACTATGCACAGTCTATTATATATGATACCATCAGCCAGCTGGACAAAACGCTACTGTGGCACACACACGTCTGGTCCACTGTGTGTCTGAATGCAGTGGGCTGATGAGACATGGCAAGAGCAGGAGGGAGTTTATGTGGCATTTCACATGAAGAAACGTGTCACCTTCCCTTGACACAACATCCGGCTAAAGATATAATCTATTTTAACTGCCAATAAAAAAAACAAGTTTTAACATCTTGTTCAGCCTAATCAACATTTATGGTCCATTTTTAATGTTATCTGTGTTATCTGTGTTAGTTAAAATCATATCTTATGTACCCATTAAATATTTAACCGATTTACATGCAACCCCACAAATAATGCATATTAGTCACGTTTGGGCACATAGTCAGATGTATTTCAAAATAAATTGCTTCATTCCAGCTTGACACACATTATGAAATGTGTGTAAGGTGGCACCCCCTCCCTCGGCTGTCTATTCAGCGGTTGTGGAGAGGAGGGTCTGTCGGAAAGTCGAACCTCAGATTCAGCAAAAGCAGTGTGGTTATCGTCCTGGCCGTGGAACGCTGGACCAGCTCTATACACTCAGCAGGGTCCTGGAGAGTGCATGAGAGTTCGCCCAACCAGTCCACATGTGTTTTGTAAATCCGGGAGGGGATCTCCGGGAGCATGGAATACCAGGCCCTTTGTTACGGGTTTTAGGTCCCTGTACGAACGGAGTCAGAGCCTGAAGTAAGTATCTGTAGTATCGAGAGCTGAGCTTAAAAGCAAAGCTTTCGATTTATTGGTCGATGTTCGTTCCTACCCTCATCTATGGTCACAAACTTTGGGTAGTGACCAAAAAGATTAGACTGCTCATCCAAGTTGATACAAGCGGCAGAAATGGGTTTCCTCTGCAGGGTGGCTGGGCTCTCCCTTAGAGATAGGGTGAGCAGCTTGGCTATCTGGGAGGTGCTCAGAGTAGAACCACTGCTCCTCCATGTTGAGAGGAGCCAGTTGAGGTTGCTGGGGCATATGATTAGGATGCCTCCTGGTTGCCTCCCTGGTGAAGTGTTCAAGACACATCCCACCAGCAGGAGACCCAGAGGAAGACCCAGGATACACTGGGGGGACTATGTCTCTCGGCTGGCCTGGGAGCGCCTTGGGATCCCCCCGGAGGAGCTGGCAGTGGTGGTAGGGGAGAGGGAAGTTTGGGTGTCCCTGCTTTGGCTACTGTCCCCGCAACCCGGCCCCGGGTGGATGGATGGATGGATGGATGGATGGATGGATGGATGGATGGATGGATGGATGGATGGATGGATGGATGGATGGATGGATGGATGGATGGATGGATGGACATTATGAAAATGCTGATACCCATTTCACCATGAACATTCATAATGATTAGATGCCGTTTTGGCAAAGCAAAGAATACCCTCCATCTGTTCTGAAACATAAAATATAATGTTTTTTTTCATAGTTTTTTTTTTTTTACAAAGCTTTGCATTCATATTTCATGCTGTTATTATTTATGGCTCACAGTGCTATGTATGTTGGGTAGGTTGCTCAATTATAATGTGGTGATGTCAGTTTAGAGGGTATGATTGCAAGAGAAATTTTTCATTCCAGCATCTTAACAAAATGTACAAATGTGCTCCATGTTATAAATAAATCAGCAACACTTGTTAATGAAAAGTTCATTTTCAAAGATGCAAACTGTAGTTAATTGTGAGGGAATTGCTTTTAAAAAGTAGGTCAGGGGAAAGAATTTCTTCTGAAAAACCTGAAAACTGTTCTGTGGAAAACCAAGAAAAGCACATATACACATTCAGAAACATATATAAAGAAATATGCTTTCTAAAAGATTTCCCCACTACATGAGAGCCATTGCATTTGAAGATAAAGAATGTGATCTTTCATTTGTCTGCATTCACCTGAACTGAGAGTACCTCAGCCTGGCCAGTGTGCCCACCACTGCTAAGGCGCAGTTGCCAAACTGGTAAAAAAAAAAAAAAAACGTCCTGGTAGTAGAGCACCAGGGGTGGACAAGTTTTGCCCTGAACTGCCAATGGCTCAGGACATGGCTGGGGTGTTTTATTTCTAAATGAAAGTATTTTGCTGGCTTCAAATTCACGCTAAATATTTTAAAGAAATTGATTTAAACATTGACTTTGATAATCACAGACATTTTGGAAACAGGGCTACAAATTTAAATAAGAGGTTTTCCACAAATTCCTTGTCCTGCAGTTACTTCGCAGGAAAATCTAACACCCAGATCTATCCAAGGATTGATTTCCTGTTAAATAACTATTTGAACTGAATCGGGAGTGAAGAATGTCAGTGGAGGTTCATCCCTTTATTTCACCAGCCACATCCATCTACCAGCAGAAAAGTGTAAGTTGCATTACAGACCTCACAATCTCCCCAATAATTTTCCACTAGCCACAGCACAATGGAGATTGAGGAAATGGGTTATGAGTATCAAGCCACTATAACAGAAACGGACCACAGCTGTGAATGTTTATATTCTCGCCAGTTCCCACTCTCCATTGATGCCACTTTTTTTCTTTTCTTTTTTTACTGAGCATTTTTTTTTCTCTTTTTCACCTACTGCTATTGTGTGGAATCCCCACATGGGACTGAAAGACTGGTCAACTGATGGTCCATTTTCCTTCTGTTTTACCATAATTATAGTGTTTGCTCAGTAGGAAATTACATGGTACATAACAGTAAATTCCCAACTATAGGTAATTGTTTCCGATCAATAGTTTGTCATGACTACCGTGTGTTCACATATTCTCTAAATTGCACTTGCTCATGAGGAATTATTATGTACATGCACATATAAAGGTTTTAGTAGTAGTAAAGTATTTGAGTATATTTCAAAATTCCCAGACAATGTTAAGGGGTTTTTGTTTAATTACTCTTATTATGCTGCTATTCTTAGGCTCTCTGGACAGCTGGTATAGGGATATTACAGTGCTATCCAGATATTTCAAAAGAAATAGACCTGTCAAAAAGGATTGTGTGAGCAGATGTGCTTAAGATCTCTCCATTCTTTTACATCTTATGGGTTGGAATGATCCAAGAGGATAATCAGAACAGCTTATAAAGAGTTTCTAATAACCTTAATCCCAGGATTGACGATATCCAGGACAGTATTACAGATGTGGAGTCAATCTTTTTTGTGATGCAGGAGTATTAGGACTCACAAGGGAATTAAGAAATCAATGCAAACAGCAATTTTCTAAGTATGGGCTCAGCATATCCGTAACTTGCCAGTTGAATATACAGTTTATAGTGGAAAGCAAATGTGCATATCATTATCTTAAAGAAACTCACTGCTACATCCCCCACAGTTGATACGTGACATGTCCGTATCTGAAGAGGGTCTCTTATGCTTGCATTTAAAAAAGTCAATGAAAAGCATACAGACAATCAAATACAGCTTAGCTTTAAATACTG
>JABUIW010000010.1:6684141-6698401 GCA_013363375.1 Menidia beryllina
CACTTTGATTCTGATTATAAAAAATAGAAAGCTGTATAAAATAAAGGACCCTACATAAAATGAAACCCCATAGCTGTATCAGTTGCTAAATAATTTAAATATTCTTGTTACTGTACTCAGAAGCAATACAAAAAAATGTTTGTTTTTTTAAATCACAAGGTTGTGGTTTCTTATATTCTAACAATCTAATAATTGTTTCACAGAGTTACCCGGATTCAAGGTCAGTTTCCTGTTTTTATTCTTTACATATTCAGTGTTAATCTTTAGCTCAACTGACATATTTGCACATATAAAGTTGCAACCCAATGTAGCAATGGCTAGACGGAAACATGTGCAACCAAGACAAATTTGTTAAGCAAAAAGAAGTACAATAACCCATAAAAGCAATTAAACAGGACATAAATCCAAATACAAAATAAACAAGGTATATTCAAGCAAGCAGCCCAAAGGCATATCAGGTAATTAACAATCATGAAAGCTGTCTCTGAAAGCTAGTTTGTCTTTTTTTAGTCATTAGCATGACGTTATCCAAATTATAGCTTCATACTTATAGCCTCTCGTCAGTATTTCAGAATATTTTGTGACTTTTGGAACCTGACTGATATCAAAAGTTATCTATTTTCAATGAGAGAATATCATCATCTGCTTCAAATTTAAGGAATTTGGATTATTTCTTTTATATCCTGTAAACAGGAGGCCAAACATCTGGTAAGTGACGTTAATGAAATGTTCTTTTACAACAATAGAAGGTATGAATGAGGAGTGTTGACATGTTACACAATTAAAATAGATCGGTTTAAAGCCAGAAATCTTTTATATTATATTATATACAGTATATTCACAGAAGAGCTTAAGCTTTCAGAGCATGTAATCAAAAAGTGATATGTCAATAAGAAACATGTTCTTAATCTAAGTTTAATTTGAGTGTCTGTTTGTATGTGATGGAGACAAAGATATCTGGATGTGTTTATTTGCGCCACAGTACGAATTGCCTCAAAGGAGGAGTTTGGTGTCAAAGAATTTCACAAACACCCTTTGACAGTCCAGAGCAAATGTATTTAAACAAGGCAAAAATCCTCCACGAAAATCCCTCTAAGCTTTTGATCCCAATATCTGTCTTTGGACTCAGAAACAGCAGTATACTAATAATCTGCTTTTGTTTGAGTGAAGCTTCAGGAGGCCTCTGAAGAGAATGACACATTCAGAGATACAGTGCCATCACATGATTTCTGACATGATAACAGACATGCTCGAAAGAGAGTGATCCTTCACATTATAAATTCATCTACTTATACTCTATATTTCATTGCAGTTTGATCCTCATCTGGACCAGAAGAAAGGCTCTGACTACTGATTAGTTAAATCAAGTACTCACATTAAGCTATACATATAGATCAACTTAAATCTACACAAGTATTCAGAAATTGTGACACATATCGCAATTTTAGAAGAACTGATCTTGAAATGTTATTGAATGGGCTCTTCCTTATATTTCTGCTTCTTATATGTCTGAGTATAGCTGTTTTATTATGTAACACTCAAGTCTCTTACTGAAAAAATCTATTTGTTGTTCACTTTCTATGTTAATTTTGGTAGCCAGTGCAATACGTTTTGCTGTCTAATATACTAATTTTTCCATCTAAAAAGATAGCTCAAAGGTTTGTATATGTCACTGTTCTTTTAAATCAATTATTAATCAAAATGTCCAAGCTGGACGGATGAAAATCCCCTGAAATCATATCAATGTAACCATATCAAAAAGCAAACAAAACGTAGCCAGTACAAAAATTATCATAACTAATTTACAACACTTGTATAGGTTCAGTCAGAAATGTAAACGTGTACTGTATTACCTAATATAGCAATATATAGGAATAAATGCAAAGGACAATATACGTAGATAGAAACAACCATTTTGACGGTCAGGTGTTTTCTTCCTCCAACATCTAAGACAAACCAGATTGAGATTTCTATGTGTCTGGTTCATGTTATTTCCAAAGATGCTCGAGGCATTCCCTAACTTGGGATTACTGAACTTCTATTATAAGGGTGATGTCTATACCAAACTGTCATGCACTCTTGCCGTCTCTTGAAACTCAACAACATCAACCTGAGTATTCATCAAGAACTCAAAAGGACTGTTATGGACAATTTTGGAGACACAAGTCATGGCCAGTTGCAAAATTAACCATCAAGTATATCACCTGCAAAAGAGATTATATCCCTTCCTACTGTTCTGCATAAGATTAAAATTATTTATAAGCCACTTCCTCTACATGGATTTATTACCAATATAGCAGAACTGAGCAAAACACTGACTTACTGTTCAATGGACCAGGACATAGATGCCATCAGAATGTAATTTACTACAGTAAAATGTGGTCAATGTTGTTAAAGAAAAGCTCTACGCTATTGACCATGAAGAACATAAATAAGTCAGCTGCTTAGTATCATAAATGGAGTATGGACAGGTCTTGAAGAACCAGATAAACATAAGAATAAAGTCTGAGCAATCAACATTTATGCCCTGAGACTTAATATATTTTCCCGTTCTTTTATGCTGTGTCCATCATCAGTTAGTGTTATGTTGAGTTATTTCTCTGTACAGACTTGGAATTCCCTCAGAGTTGGTTGAAAACATGTGGTTTGATCAATGCCACAATCCTTGAAGTGCCATTGATCATTGTATTAGCGTTCCACTGCATGAAGGATGACAAACTCAATTATTTGGATGTAATTGGAGTTCTCCCTCTAGCACTTCTGATATTACAAGACAAGCAAACCTCTTCTGCCAATTAGCAGATATGTGAAATGACATCTGAATAAAGTGGAACCCATTTTTAACAAAGAGGTAATTAATTGACCTTTGAACTACATGGAATACATGATAACCTCGTCAACTTTTTGATCGTAAAGTAAAAATTTAGCAAATGTAGCACGATAGTAAAATCATCAGAGTGGATGTCTCAAGATGACAGAGAATAATACAACCTTAACAACTAAGTGGAATCAGTGATTAGCCTGCCAGATGATCCACTTGCAGCTACAAAGGCACAATGTATTTGCACCATTTTTGCCTTGTCATTCGAAGTTACTGACTTTCCTTCTTCACACAATATCATTGCCAGCAGTTTTATGATCCCTTCCAATCTTTCTGCTATCTTTGATTTATAAATGAAAACAATGTTCAAGTGATTCCGTTGACCTTTCACCTTTTTTCATGAGAACTCTTTATCCTTGTGCTGAAATGATCTTACCCTGTCCCATTTACTCTTTGATATTTGAACATTCCTGTTCAGTGGGCATATACATTACAAATAAGCCTTTTTGAATAAGTCAATCGAAATCCAATACCTTTCACTCTTTTTTTTCTTGTTCCTTCCAGGTTTTTCATAGCCTTCTGGTACATTAATCAGATCACCAATATCACTGCTGTTTTGTAGTAAACAGCTTTTTCTAGTTCAAATTAGATGTCCTGTTGCTAAATTAAACCTAAAAGATGGTTTAAATCTTAGCTGGGGCCTGTCTGTGTGGCGCTTGCAGGTTTTCCCCATGTTGAAGGTGAATTGTTGTTTGTCTTGTTTATTACCATGTTGGTCCTACAAGGGTGACCACGAATGACCTGTCCAGAGAGAATCCTGCCTCTTGCCAAATGGTAAAAGATGGACAGATAATTATCTAAATGAATTTAATAAGAATAACATCCCTATTTCAACCTTTGTTTACAGATAAATTATTTTGATAGACTGGGTTCATGCCTGGCGGCACGATGGTTTGGTGTTTAGCACCATCGCCTCACAGTAAGAGGGTTATGAGTGAGTGTGAGTGCGCGTGGTTGTTCGTCCTTGTGTGTCTCTGTGTAGCCCTGCAATGGACCCCGGAGTACCCCACCAATTGCCCATTGACTACTGGGATAGGCTCCAGTCACCCCATGACCCAATAAGAGAATAAGCGGTAACGAAAATGGATGGATGGATGGGTCTATGCCATTGCTACTTAGAAGACATTCAGGTTTTTCAACTTGCCATTTAAAAAAAGAACATTTAATTTCCTACGTGCTCCTCAAAATGTGAGACTATATGAACAAGTTAAAGTAGTACCTTTTGCACAGATGTCGTCATGGTTTAATTATTTCTTTAATAAAGTAAGAAAGCTCAATTTCTGTGGTACCATCATGTTCAGTACTTTCATATTTTCATAGATGATGGTTTTAAGTGTGAAATTTGGTGTAATAGATTATCTCTGTACTGGTCATGCATAGCATCATGCCATTGTGTATTACCATCTTTATTAGGTATCAGCTTTTATGTTTGATAATTGGGACATTTGTTTTTAAAGGTTTCAAGAAGCTATGCCATAAATCACAGAACAATGCAATCAATGTGTTGAGACACTGTAAGCTATTATGCAAATTGCATAATGCAAAAAATAATACAAAATGACAAATAAAATGCTGTGTAGTCCTAGCTGAGGTCTGCCCCACTTTCTCACCTGGAGTGATTTATGGTTAGCTAATGTACGATGAAATAAACAACATCATTCCATTTTATCAGGATAAAATATGGAACTATGTCAAGTGTCTATGCTATTTCTCTAATGTGAGACAAAAGGACAGACGCAGGAAGGACACAGAACAGTGCATTTAAATAATTGTTTTAACCGATCAAAAGGATTTATCTGTAACTGTGTGTGTGTGTGCATGAGAGGTCATGTTTTGTGCATGCGTGCGGTTGGACAGAACAGAGTTGACAGGTCTGGTGGCAAATCCTATAATCCTTTCTTTTGATCAAAGTAATACAACAGCTTTTAAAATATTCAGTGCAAGGAAAAGTTTTAAACTTCAATGTACTTTACAGTCCAGGCAGTTTTTGCTGTCTTTGTAATTAAATTAGGCTTTAACTCCTAAACAATATGAAGCAATTTATATGAGCGGTGTCCTGACAAAAGCCCTCTCTTTATTCAGTGTTTTAAGGTCACACTCGAGTATGGCAGCCTTATTTCACAATTTAGATTTTGCTTCCATTCTCAGTAAAGCTCAGAATGGGAAAAAAACAAATAAACAAAAAAAGCTTTGATTAATGAGGCTCAAATAAAATGAGCCTGTAATGAATCTGTCTGTAAAGCCTATTTGTACAGAAAACATATTTTGCCGAAGATAGTGTGTGATAGAATGCCCATTTAACCTTTTGATTATTCTCTTGTTGTTTTTAGATCTATTAGGCACACAGTCAAAATGATGTCACAAACCATGACAAAATGTTACATTTTTATGGTCAAATCTTTTTATTTTAACATAACTTCAATTCTGGGCTTTTTTTTACAGTTTATGCAGTGAACTGCATCCCTTTAACCTGCATAATGTGAAAATGATTCTATGGTGACAAACAAGACACCTGTCACTAAACTGTTACCACCCAAATTGGAAAAGGTACTTTTATGTTCGATGTCACTGATTTGACACTGCCACACTATAACCAACATCTAATTTCATCAGGAGTCACTGATAAGATGCATAAAAATGCTCCCAGCTAATGGCATGTCCAAATATCTTTACTAAAACTAATTCTGTATCAAGATCTAATCTTGGCCATTTAATATAGAGTGGCTATGCAGACATATTTTTCAATAAAGTTGAACTATTTGAATAAAGTCAAACATAAATGTTTCACACTGTCAATGCAAGAGGTTAAAATGGGAAAAAATTACAAAGATAAATAAAGCCCCTATATCATATTCTATTTGCATTAAAAAGACCTGGATTTATTATAAAATAAAACCCTGTGTGCGTGGTACATTGCTGTATATAGTACTGCTTTGTGTTGGCCTCAATAACAAATTGTAGTCGGACATGAATATTTCATACATCAGTGGTGTTTTTTTCAATGTTATTGACAAGCTTGTGTTGAAAAGATGTATGTTCTTTAAAAAACAAAAAAAGAAACTTTGGCTCATAGAATTCATTTAAAATCACGTATCGCAAATATATCTATGTTTAGTTGAGACCGAAAGCCCAAAATTTTGTTAATATGAGGGAAACTAAGAATAATAGTAATGATAATGAAAAACAAACATACATACAAATGTACACTCTTCTCCCATCACACCAAACCCACTCCTTCCTACCAAAGCAGCAAGATGCCAACCTGTGGGAGGCACTGCATCATAGACCCTGAACACTACTTAATTTTATCTGAAAGGACAACAAAATATACATCTTGATGCTATGATTAAAAGACACTATAATATAATAACTACCTAATAAGACATATGTGCTCCTCCCCATACACTGTGTTCATCAGACAGTCCTGTTTTTATTTCTTATATCCATTTTTCTTTACAGTTCATATTTAATGTTCTGCAGGTACATTAAAAAAACACATTTGTGGTAAAAACAGGGACTCAGTCACACTGTAATTCTATTTTTAAATTAATCATTATTTTACATAGATCACAATTATCTAAAAACTCCTACTTATATTAAGATGAGATAATCATAGTATTAGAATTTCTTCCCTACTCACTAATCTGTAAACTTCAGAATGTTGGTACTTTGGTGCGATTATGTTGCCATCAATATATACCTTTGACTAAAGTCAATGATATCACTCATGTTTACTCCATTCAACTCGTACACAATAATGCCTGCTCTTCCATTTTAGGTAAACCATTGGAGATGTTTCATAGGTCAACCAATCCCTACAGACCCATTTGAAAAGAATGGAGGACACCTTTGGGGATGGAGAACGCCTGCATGTTTTACTAATGAGGCCTTGCAGGAGATTCACTCTTTACAAAACAAGTGTCGTGGAGATCAATGGTATATATCATGAAACTAAGACAATCACAAAACAGCGAAATGGAAGACGGAAGTTTACCACTTTGGGCTGATGGAAACTTGTACACAGTCCCTTAACTTGGAATATTAACCATTTTAGCTCAAAAGGCCAGGGTGTGCTGAAAGTGTGTTAAAGCCATGTCTTACCTTCACTGCAGTCCTTTCCTTGGAAGCCAGTGTGCGAGCAGTCACAAGTTGGTTCGTTGTTAATTAAACTGCAGACTCCTCCATTTAAGCACATGTTGGCTGTACCGCAGAGGTCCATTAGGACCCCGTCACTGTTGATCATAACAGATTCTGTGTTGTTGACCTTTACATCTGTTATCCATCCAGAGAAAGGCAGCTGATCCTTGACCACAGCTGAAGTCAGGCGCAACGCCACAGATCGTAATTCCGGCGGTATCCCACCAACAAACAGATGGCTGAAGACAGTCATGTCTCGTCTTTTTGACTGGACCTCCACCCATTTTATCTCACTGTCCACAATTAGGGTTGTGTTCTTAAAGTTTCTCCTTATTGTGACGGTGTGCCACTGGCTGTCGTTGACTGCTGTGTCGGTTAGAACAGTTGCAGGCTCGGCACAGAAGATTGAAAAACGAAGACTGAGTTTACCATTCCGTATGAGAAGTTCTAAGAAGTCACAAAATCCCTCATCATCAAAGTAAACTAGCAGCCCATGGGAACTCTTTGTTTTCATGTTGAAGCTCATTTCGCTTTCACAACATGCATTCCAAACTGGAAACCTAGCCCACTGTCCCTCAGCACCTGTAAATTCTAGACAAGTGCCTATTTCTACAAAGCAGCAAAAGAGCAGGCCAAACCATATGATATGGGCTCTGTGCTGCGTTTGTACAACCATTGTGTGATTCTAAATGATCTTGATAGTGCTTAGGATTTATAGGGTCAGAATTCCCTCACAAGAACTTCTTACTAACAACAGTGAGAGAGTAGACTGGCATATAACTGACTGTCTACATGGATTTACAACTGTGTATATATTCATTGCAAGACAAGATATTAATTGCAGATTAGCATATAAGCCGACACTTATTTTCAGAAGCAAACATTGTTACTTCATGCTGTCCAGGCCACTGGCCAAGCCTCTCACTGTTCTCGCCAAAACAGGTTGAGCTCTTCAAAGGTCCTCTCTGCCATGGTTTAGATGGAGCAAAGTGACAGAGATGCAGATATCCACAGGGCACAAGCAGTACAATTTATGTAATTACATAACAGTCCTTTCAGGTGCCAGTTAGTGTTTCACTGGAGCTGAAGTGACAGCTGTAATCGTCATGTTCATGCCAGTATTCTTTTGGCCAGTCAGTTGTTGCCTTGCTTAGGGCTTTTCACCCTGCATCCTTGGTAGCAAAGAGGGAACTGCCATATGGAGCCAGGCTGGCTGATAATCTCAGCAATAGAAACTGTTTGTCTATCAAGGCAATCCTTCCTCCTGGAGGTTTCTGCAAAAGAAAAAGCAGGTTTAATACAGCATCAACAATTTCTGCATATGCCTTTCCAGTGCCGCTTTGGCCAAAAGTCTTCAATCAACAGTCAGAATTAGGCTATACAATTAAGGCAGAAGCAAAACCAGTCTGACACTTACAGCCAGGAGGGCTAACGTTCCAACAAACACTGGGGATAGGATTAGATTACCATTACTGGGGCTTTTCAGGAAGCAAACAGGGATACTTCACAAAGTTTTTATCTAAATGGTCAAGTGCTGAGACATGCACCTTTGCATTAAGACATCCGATAATTCAGTGTTGTCAGATACACAACTTTGACTTGCAGAAATATAAGAAAAGAAGATACATATCCCAGGACTCTTTTTAATCACAAAGCCACTGGTACATCATGAAACCTTGAAAACAGCCTAAGACACACTGAAGTAAAAAAAAAAAAAAAAACTTAAATCTAAATAAAGAATATGAAGCCTGGACTGATTTACTTTTTAATCGCAGTAAATCAACGTATGCATCAGAGAAGCATTCTAATAAACAGCTCATCACTGACCAGCCCAGCTGAAGCCGGAATGAAAGGACATAGTGCGTCATTTGATTCACAATGTTTTTCTTGTTTTGTTTTTTTTGTGTGGGACTAACAAGTCGGACTGCCACTGGATCTCATTCGCTCCAATTTTTCTCAGCTTTTTATTCAGCTTTATTTTTTTTACATAAAAAAAACACGGAGTCGACAACATCTGTCCTTTCGAGACGGTTTTTTTTATTATCCCTATCTCGATTTAAAATATCTTCAATTATTTTTGCTTTTCAGGTAGAAAAAAAAGAACCCCGATGTTCCCGATTCGGCTTTACTTAGGTACTGCAATATATTAAACCAACTCAACAAACTGCAAATGTGCTGAATAAAAATGTGCCACACGTGCATTTGTCTGTTAGATTAAATTATTACTTTCACTAATGTGACTTTTACCTAAATTACATAGCATACGTATTTTAGGCATAACCTCATCAATAGTGTGCCCCATTCGTGAACATCTTACCCTGGTTGGCAAGCTGCACAAAAGGCGCACTATCATTAGAGTGTTATTCTATATCCTTATTGGCGGATTCGGTCGATCGTGCAACTCCAGAAAGAAAAAAATCCTTAGTTAAACAATTTATATTTTTCCCCTTTGCGCGAACACTTTTGACTTCTACGGGACCTTAAACAGTTACGACCATAGAAAAAATCATTCACACATAGCACCACACTGCGCTCCCCCAAACCACCTCCTTCGCTCTTTTTAAGAGCTTGTGCCTAAAAACCTCTTTGATGAAACCCTCACATAAAGATGTGCTTTCAAGTGAATCATAGCATCAGCCTCAGAGACACGGAGACACGCACACACACACACACGAAGAGAGACGGGTCCACTTTTACTCTAACTCCACAGAAAACCTTACAGGCTTACTGGCAGAGGAAAATACCTGCAATATTCCGTCCGGTAAATGTATTTCCCGATATGGAAAAAAAAAAACACAGTCGAAAAGAATGTAAGTCCTCCGGATGGAGGTAGTGGGAAGCGCGGGGCGAAAATCCAGTTATCTTCGTGGAAGAGGAGGTGCAATCTGGTTTCCCTGTTGAGCTTATCCAGCGACTGTCAGGAGCCACAGACAGAGCGTGGATCACGTGTCCTCCGTGATGTCTACCGGGGAGGGGCAGAATGCAGTACCTTGGACAGTGCCTCTGACTAAGCTTCAGTCCACGGGCATTTAGGATACAAGCAACTTTGGGGAAAAAGATAGGTACAAAAACTAACGGGACTGATTAACACACGAAGGCAGCCAGAGATACATTGGTTGTACGGGGAGCCTTGAGCAAAATCTTTTAAATCAAGTCAGATGTTTCAGAATCTGTTAAATCATTATGGGACATGAGTTGCCAAACATGAGATCATGCTAACATCCAGCCAGGAGCACTCAAGTCTGTGGTAATGAGATGCATCCAAAGTGGAAGGAGCTATTTCTCAATAAAAACTTTGTTTTTCACAGTTGTATAGAGGCCAGTTGTAAGTTATGTTCTAAACCATTGTCAAAGCACATCAAATAATAACCTTGTAACATTTCCCAAACCTATCATATGGACAGCATTATAGAGTAGGGCAGTTAAAACAAAAGTAGAAGTTAAACAAATAGGATGTTTTCACAATTGTTACTGGTTTAAAAATGGAACAAATCTGCATCTAATAGTGCAAAAGTTAAATGAATCACTACATTGTTCGAATTGAAAACAAGGATTTCCCAGGATATCAATAATCCTTAAAATATAAATAGAACAAACAACACTAACACAAAACACTTTAAACGGTTTAAGGTACAAGATGTAGGCTGTACAATGAAATAGCCTAAAGCGATAACAATCCATAAGAAAAGGTGTCATACCCGATCATGAGAGTGATGAGCTAGAGCAGTAGATCAGTACATCAGCAGGGTGTCCTTGAACAAGGTATCTTAAGCTTAAAGAATGAATTAGCTGCTCATTGGCAGGAGAAATGGATAGGAAAAGAGGTCCTACACAGTATAATCCTCTTATTAGCTCTGCTCGGACTGTGAAGTGAAGGTTGTTTGGCTATATCTTAAGTTTATAAGTGTGAAAAACACACAGGTATTCGATTTTCTTGTTTTAATGTTGATGCCTAGGGCTCCAACAGGTGCTAATTTGTATTGTCCTTAATTTGTTTTTAGGAAATCAGCTATTTTGTGATTTCATCCTACAAAACTAGACTTTATGAAATTTAGTGTTTAATCCAAACATTATACTGATTTTGTTTTAAAAATACTTTATCCATGAATATCCTGTTGAATCAAGCTTTTTTTTTAAACGTAAGAATTTATCAAATAACACATCGAAAGCCAAAAAAAGTTAGAATACGACATCTGATGAGTTACCGGCGTTTTGATTATAGTAAAGACAACAAGGACAGAAATTAGGGGAAAAAAATGTAAACAATCTTGTTGACAGAGTAACTAAGAAGGTCTGATACACATCTCATCTGCACAAGGCAGGCAGTGCGCCAGCATTTCTATAAGCTCATGTCAGGGGCAATTGAGGTGCAATCAGTCTTTCATTCCAGTGGTGAGAAGCTGCTGTGTGTGTCTTATGTGATCAGCAATCTCACACAAAAGCAGAGCAAAAGGCAAGCACAGGGAGGAGATTAGACTATTGTTATGGCACATTTCATCTGAAAACATCAAAACTTGATCTTTTTCCATTTAAAATACTTAATTTAGCTTCTTGTCACCACCGTCTTTTAAGGAAGAAAAGTCAGTAGCGATACCAGAGTGCAATTCACAAAGGTTGTAACTGAATATTAATACCAGTGGTGATACTCAAAGCTCAGACACTAAATGTGCTGTCAACCTTATACTGGCCTTTGAGAAGTTGCAGCACATCCTGTGATCTCATACGCTTCAGCAGGTATTTTGGAAATAGCTGCTTTTCAATTTACTCCCTCAGTCTGATGATGAAATATTGATTAGGCAGTTTCAAGTGTTAAAAACCTGCTCAATACTACTAGACTTGTTTTTTTTAGTAAAGAAATATGTCCAATTCATAGTTTTCTATCAGTTTTTAAAAAGCAAACCAACCAGGTTCTGTCATTTGGCCTCTGGGGAAGTTCAGATGCTGTCCAGATCTCATGTCTGGAAAATAAGAGCAGAAAAAATATTTGTTCACATATTTTTTATTTTTATCTTACAAGATCACATTTTGAAGAGAGCAAAGAAATATTTACCTTCTTAATTGGACTAAATGGATAAGCTTTCTATTTATATGAATACAGATGGTTAGAACTTTCCATAGTAATCCTTGTTAAAAGTTTTAGAATTAATCAAGAATAAAAAAAACAAGTGTCAGTCAAACACTGAAATGCGTTTTTCTTCTTTTTTGCCACTCATCTCCTCCTACTGCAGTTCTTCATCTATAACTTGACTAAAACTTAAAAACCATGACATTCAGACACTTAAAATATGTTGCATTCTATTTTTTCACTAATGGGACAGATGGTGCTTATATAATAGATAACTTCAAACTGCTGAAGATAATAATGACAGAATTAAACATCTGCACACTGTATAGCAAATATACAATTGTCACCTTCTTTTAGATTTCCCAATGCAGAAGATGCTGCACATACACTATATTGCCAAAAGTATTTGCTCACCTGCCTTGACTCACATATGAGCTTAAGTGACATCCCGTTCCTAATCCATAGGGTTCAATATGACGTCGGTCCACCCTTTGCAGCTAGAACAGCTTCAACTCTTCTGGGAAGGCTGTCCACAAGGTTTAGGAGTGTGTTTATGGGAATTTTTGACCATTCTTCCAGAAGCGCATTTGTGAGGTCGCCCACTGATGTTGGACGAGAAGGCCTGGCTCTCAGTCTCCGCTCTAATTCATCCCAAAGGTGTTCTATCGGGTTGAGGTCAGGACTCTGTGCAGGCCAGTCAAGTTCATCCACACCAGACTCTGTCATCCATGTCTTTATGGACCTTGCTTTGTGCACTGGTGCACAGTCATGTTGGAAGAGGAAGGGGCCAGCTCCAAACTGTTCCCACAAAGTTGGGAGCATGGAATTGTCCAAAATGTCTTGGTATGCTGAAGCATTCAGAGTTCCTTTCACTGGAACTAAGGGGCCAAGCCCAGCTCCTGAAAAACAACCCCACACCATAATCCCCCCTCCACCAAACTTTACACTTGGCACAATGCAGTCAGACAAGTACCGTTCTCCTGGCAACCGCCAAACCCAGACCCGTCCATCAGATTGCCAGATGGAGAAGCGCGATTCGTCACTCCAGAGAACGCGTCTCCACTGCTCTAGAGTCCAGTGGCGGCGTGCTTTACACCACCGCATCCGACGCTTTGCATTGCACTTGGTGATGTATGGCTTGGATGCAGCTGCTCGACCATGGAAACCCATTCCATGAAGCTCTCTGCGCACTGTTCTTGAGCTAATCTGAAGGCCACATGAAGTTTGGAGGTCTGTAGTGATTGACTCTGCAGAAAGTTGGCGACCTCTTCGCACTATGCGCGTCAGCATCCGCTGACCCCGCTCCGTCAGTTTACGTGGCCTACCACTTCGTGGCTGAGTTGCTGTCGTTCCCAAACACTTCCATTTTCTTATAATACAGCTGACAGTTGACTGTGGAATATTTAGGAGCGAGGAAATTTCACGACTGGATTTGTTGCACAGGTGGCATCCTATCACAGTTCCACGCTGGAATTCACTGAGCTCCTGAGAGCGACCCATTCTTTCACAAATGTTTGTAAAAACAGTCTGCATGCCTAGGTGCTTGAATTTATACACCTGTGGCCATGGAAGTGATTGGAACACCTGATTCCGATAATTTGGATGGGTGAGCAAATACTTTTGGCAATATAGTGTATTTGTCAAATAACCTATAGCACAGCTGATTCTTTGCTTTCCCCATTCATTTAGCCTTGGTCTCTTCACTTAATGCATGAGTTTTGAAATTGACATTGATCCCCTCATCGAACTCCAGGTGAGAAATCAAGTATGTTACCTCCAAACACAAGGCAAATGATAACTTTAAGATCCCAAGATACAGGGAACTAAGGCTATGTTTTCATACTGACAAACAACACTGTCAACACAACAGCTGTGCCCTTTCATACATTTTACATATGCTCTATATAATAAGAGACTGTCAAGCAGTCTGTTTGGTGGGATCATTCAATTATGAGTGATCTTTCAACACAGTAACATGACGACAAATGGAATGAAAATTAATTTTCTAAGCATGGAACAAGTTAATTCCAGCGTTCTCACCAGAAAACCTTTATATACATAACCCACGTGTCAAAAAAGGCAGTCACAGTTCCTGGTTGTATACTTTGAGATTAAACATCTCTATCATCCTGTAACCCCTTTTTGCTTCTATTAAGAATTTAGTATAAATTTGGGTT
>JABUIW010000010.1:6698411-6721273 GCA_013363375.1 Menidia beryllina
TATAAAAAACACTCTCACTTCAAATGGCTTATGAAGCCTGGGCTACAATCCGTTCTTTAGTGGAGGGCAGCGTCTAAGTGACATTACAGGAGCTCATCCATAAACAGATAAAGTTTGACCCCTAACCATGTGTATTTTTATAATCCAAATGTGATATACAATAAAGAACTTGAACAAGTGAAAACAAATGTCTTTACAACTCAATCTAGAAATTAAAGCTATAATGTATTTGATCAAATTAAACCGTATCAGTTTCCAGCTTGCCATCAAACCAAGTGTTTGAATAAAGCATTTGTTAATGGGCAAAATCAGAAGTGAATAAATGTTTACATCATCAAACCGATCATCAATTAGTTTAGCAGATTGCCTATTGAAGCATACTAACATAATACACAATTTTTTTTTTCAAATATGTATTGTCCCTGACTCATATTAAACTGTAGATTTACTGATTCATTAAAACTACACTGGACGTTAATGTCTTAAATGCTTCCAAAAGATAAAGAAGGCCATTGTCCATTAATTCAGTATGGTAAAGTATAATATGTTGTCATTTAAAAGAGAAAAAAATAAGATACATATACCACTGCCATCAGTGGAAATAAAATTAATTTCCCAATGACTATTATTTCTTTATTAAATTTAACTTTGAAGCCAGTATTGTCTTTTCTTTTCATCTATAAGGCACATGTCAGAAAACAAAGAATATGCACTTAGAGTGAACTACTCAGAAATATTACACATCCGGTCCTTCACAATTTCTACATGGCGTTTTTATCCATACATAAATCAAATTAGTTTCTAACTGAAGCAGCATTCGAATTAGGATTTGAAATGATTGTAAATACATATGGCTGTGCTAAAGTAACTTCACTCAGGTGGAAAGCTAAAGGTGTTGTTACCAGGAAAAAGGTATAGCAGCTGTTATCAAGCTGGTAAGCAGCTTGATAAGCCAGAAACCACAATTTCACTGTTCTGGTTGTGAAATAAAAAAGAATAACACATGACAAAAAAAGGAAACACACAAAAGAGTAACACAGCTGACAAATGCAAGGCTTGATAGAGGCAACACCATATGTGAAGCAGATCCATATCGACCACGTATTTGTTGCTTTACAGGTGTTTGCGTGTATGAATTCAATGGTATGATAAATACACATTATATAATGAAAGGTCCTATCTTTACAATGAGTTGTTTTTAAGCCACTCAATATTTTGGCAAGACTTCATAGTACCTCCCTCAGTAGACAAAGTAAAGTGGGCAAAGAAAGCAATAATAGCTGCTTTTAAGAATGCAACAGGATGACAGGGATTACAATTCATCACTTCCCTCACTGCTGCGTTTTTTTTTTTCTCAAAGAGAAGGTCATCAATTATATTTTATACAAAGAAAAGAACTGTAATTTTACTCACTATGAAACTACTCGTGTCAAACTATGTGGAAAATTGGCTTAAAGCTCCTGCACACCCACACTTGAAGTTATAGTCTGATTGCACCTGCAGTCAGTAGGCGGTTGTTTGGCGCTGCAATGAAAAATGGTAAAATAATCAAATCAAAAGAGCTAAATTAAATGTCGATGTCTCGGTTTCATCATCTTGGGTATCCTTGCGATGGCTCATTGTAACTCCAAGGGTCAATTAAAGAAAATGGAAAAATTGTTAATTCTCACATATTTCGAATATATAATAAACAAAAGATAGTTTGCAAGTTACATGTTGAAGCTTTAAGATACAAAAAACTAGGACAGGAGGGTCATTTTTATGCAAGGAAAGAAATCTTTTGCGAGGACTATGTGAGTTTTAAAAAGAACAATTCAGGGTTCCTGTGACTTCACCTATAAATTGTGAAAAATCTCACTCCAGAGGACAACCTACACAATTGGCATGGTAAAATGTACTAAGAAGCCACATTCTCTTTTTCTAAAATATCCCCCATGTGTCAGCTGTCATCCTTCAAAAGAAGTGACTTTTTCATAAGAGTTTCACCACTCAGCAGCTGGGACCACTTTCTCTCCCTTTTCAACGCATCTGTATCCCTCAGATTAAAGCTGATTGAATTTAGAAATCTGCATCATTACAGATTTTGGATTAGGAGAGAGAAAGGGGACACTGCAGCTCGGAATTTCATTGCAGGGAATTAATTAAACATAAGAGTGTGGACTGCAAAGAGCTGGTCACATGTCTAGCTTGAATGAGCTTACTGATTGTATTGACTCTCAAATAATGACCCTATTGAAGATACATGAGAAAAGCATTAACGTGCCAAAAATGTGATTAAAACTTAAATTTCAAAACCTGACCAAACAGCCTGGAACAAATTGCCATACACGTTATTGACACACGATCCAGGGATTACTGAAACAATGGATTTTTCATCTTATGCCATTTCTTTCTACAGTATTAGCATTTTCTGCATTGTGCAATATTTTTTCATTGCTCCCAGTTTTACATGAAATAGGTGTCTAGTGCTGACTGACTGAAGAGAGTTGGTACACTTAGACTGTCAGCATCACTTTGATTAACATTCGATGCAATGCTCCCTTTGTCTAATTTTTGACAATTTCAAACATTTGTTCATGGAATCTTTAGAATTAAGACTATGACAACGGCAGTTTGTTTTTTTGTTTTACCTCTCTTACTAATCAGAGTAGCATGATATTTTTTTGGCCATGATTAAAGATAGTCCAAATTCGTTCAAACTGGTCATCTGTCATCTGTGAAGTGGTTAAGAGCAGCACTACCACTGCAGGCAAGGTTGAGAGTGGAATTTCCGGATTCTACAATTCAGAAAAGTGTTGGTTCATTGGATGTACAAATCATAGGTACATTCAATTGAATATTCATCCTTTATTCATAAGCTATGGTTTAAAATGAAATATTTCCAATAAAGTCTTCTTATGGCATGCAGCTTCTTCCTTCAAATAGTATGTTTTCCTCTCACCATTGCACCCTTTTCATTGTAACTATTTTAGCTGTATGAAAAAAGCTAAATGTAAAATGTAATTATTCAAAAAATAAAGGATTGGTCTGTAATGACTGCTGTGAAGTGGTCTGCATATTATATTTTTAAAAATCCCTGAACCTAAACTTTACGCACACAAAGGCCTATGCAATTGAAAGTTGTTTTTTAGCCAGTGGGTGCTCGTTGATTTCTCATAAAAGTATGGCTTCATTTGCCTCAGTTATTTTCATTTAGATTTTCACTCCACACAAACTGTCCTTTGCAGAAATCAATAGTTGACATATTTGTCCTTGAATACGTTTTGAATAGTGTCAAACTCCTACTGTATCTGTTAGTTCTCGAGAACGTCTCTCCTGACAAAAAATATTTAAACTGTTTTTTTTTTTTTTCAATTACATACACATGTTTGTTTTCAGTATTACAATCAAATTCACCCTGCCACTGACCCAACCTGAATTCAGTATCAGTGTTTCTGAGTTCAAAAGCTCAAGGAAATTTATTAAATCTCCCCTGAAACATCGGGTCAGTTAATCAGTGGTGTTCTCAAAAAATAAAATCTCCGTGCACCGATAAAAAAAGAGAGATTCATTCTCTGCAAGGTCTTCATCCACACTTATATGCACGACTCATGAGAGACACTGACTTTGCTGCCTTGAGGACAATCATACCATTGTATAAGTAAATATGCCAGCATTGTTGGCTTGTCATTTTTTTAACCATGCACATTTTTATTCTTGTACATTTGATGAATAATGGATCTGAAAAAGAATACTCCAAAGGTATTAAGACAAACCTCGGCCTTGGCCATCTCAGCAAATTGAAATTCATTTTCACAGACATAAGCAGCATAATTCTTTACTCTTCATATCTTGTTTTCGGTACTGTCATTGCAGAATTACAGAATTCATGTCTTGGAGGAATTCCAATCACAAATCACTTTATCAGTGGTTCTCACTTAGAATTGAGCCGCATTCCTTTTCTACTAAATATATAATTTGTACTCTTTATTTACTGAGTGCATTAAATCAATCATAAAAAGAGCTCCAATAATTCTGTCCACACAATATCATCATCACAATGGGCATAACTGGATCTAAATGCATTTGGGAGTCTGTTCTGAATTCCAAGTTTTATACTGCAACTAAACTTGATTCATGAACTCTGTGTTTACTGGAAGGGAGTTATGCAGGAACAGCCATATCACTGACCAGTATCTGTAAACCATATGATAATGTGTTATAATATTCATTGGAGTGCAAGCTGGTGTGAAATGGACTGATAAGATGAGAATGTTGACACACCTGCTGATCGCAAATTGTAATCCCAGCATTTCATGGCAGCTTCATCTTATCATTCTTGATGCTTTTGACTTAAAAAAAGGCTTCTTACTAAGAACAGACAGCTATTCCAAAGTAGAATATATACAAAGACTGAACTCATAAACCATCTTAAAAACATCAAATGACTGAAAGTCATATATATATATATATATATATATGTATATATATATATTAGAAATGTATGTAATCATGTGAGTCCAGATGTCATCTGAAATTAACATTTTCAGGCAAGGCAAACACAGTAAGATGATGGCCAAATACAATATCTCTGTACATTTAGAAAGTAGCTAAACATTTCAGAAACTAGTTTTAAAAACTGAGTTCAACATCAATCAACCTAACATGCATGTTTTTGCAAGGAAGTGCAGTACCTGCACATACATGGGAAAACATGCAAACTATGTTCTTGCAATGGTGCAGCCTGCCAGCAACACGCTAAGTTATGGATCACATTCTACAAATGTGAGTTTGATTACAAGCTATAATGAATAGTTGCAACTTGTGAAAATGTAATCCTAATATTCAAATCTTTTAACACATGGAAGACAGAAAATAACTTTCTTTTTTGTTGGTTTTATTTGTGTTCCCTTGTAAGCAAAGAGAAAAAAATCTTTAACAGTTGCAAAATAAAGGCTGGTTGCCTCCATGCATCTGTCCCTGACAGGAAGCTTCACAGCCATCTTCCATAGGGGAAAGGAAAACGATCACCCTATTCCGCAATTTCGTCAAAACTGCCAACCAGGGCCAAAGAGCACACTTCATTAACCACTCCTAAGGCAGAGGGTGGTGACTTTTCAGACAGCAAGCACAAATCTGAGCTCCTAAGAAGCCTACAATGTATTACAACATACAGGGTTGTCACTCCTGCCCAGGTTCATTTCCCTTTGCATTTGATCTTGAGTCAATCAAAGGAAATGAGCTGAAACCTGGCTATTATTTATCAGTTTAAACACTGAGGTTGTTTCATCACCACCCTCAGCATGTCAAACACTGCAGAAATGGGAGTTGAGTAAGAAAATATATTTAGCCGTCAAATCACACTCTCATAAAAAATAGGCATTCGAGCTGTTGAGAGCAAACTATGGTGCAGAGACTCCGGGTCGCATGCAAGAAGCACAGGTTCACAGAATCAGTCTGCAACAGCAAGCTATTGGTTTAAAAAAATTCTCCCCCCCTCTCCCCTTTTTATTTTTGGACTAAGCCTTATCTATTCTAAAATAGTGAAGGTATTTGTTTTCTTCAGAAAACTGTTTGTTTATTTTCAAACAAGTGCCAGATTAGAGATTTAATTTACATTTATGAATACAGAATAAAGGACGGGCCACATGCCAACGCATGACTTCCAGTTTTGTTAAATGCAAAGTGACAACTGCACTGTGAGTGAATTGAGTGTAATTAATTAAGTGACTGATTTAAAAAAGGGCTGTAAATGACAGGCCAGTAAATGACATGGTGGCGAAACAATAATTCAAAACAGACCAATAGGAGTTTATGGGGAAAGATTGGTCTATTTAAATTCTAAAAAAAATCGGATGTAGAAACTTTCAAGTGGTAGTGATGACAGTTTGAAAGTGCATTGAGTAAAACAATATGAATATTAAAAAAAAGGAAAGATTAACCTAACATGAATAAATATCGGGAAATATTTCATAGACACACAATCCAATAAAATGACATATTAGCTTGATGTTGAGATTAAAAAAAAAACAACTTTTACTGTAAATGAGGAATGCTCATGGTTTTAGTACCCAAAAACTAGTCATCAGGTTCTACTTCTCAAGTATAAAAACATTGTCCCTGACATCCAATAAACATGAGCTTTTAGCTATGATGTTTCATGGTGGTTTTCGGTCATTAAAGGTTATACTTAGCAGTTTAACCACAAAGCAGAGGCAGAACATGTGTTTAGATCTGCTTAAGGCTAAATATCTATGTTTATGTGATATGATACTATATTTGATCAAAATCTATGTCGTTCCCCTGATCCCTGACATACCACAAGCTCTGCTCCACTGCGCACTATGAAAACAACTCCTGCAGAGTTCACAGTCTGCCAACTAGCATCAGCATGAAGGGCGCTTTAATTCAAAATAGTAACATTTCTGGATTTTGGGTCAATCATTGCAGTATGTTAACAGGATACAACTTTGATGACATGGGGATTTAGTGTTTTAGCAAACCACAAAACGAGAAGCCCTTACATTTATGGATTAACCTCACAGTGGCAGTCTAGCTTTGATGCATTGGCAAGTATAAATTCTGCAAAGCTGCCAAGCAGGCTACAAATGGTATTTCAGGTCTGATTTAATCTCACCAACTTCATACATTATAACAATTTTGAAGAAACTTCAGGATAGGAATAGTATTACAGTTAAAGCTTTTTAAGGCCAACAGAAAAGTTTAAAAGCTTTGTGACCAAAATCTTTTTTTCTCTTAACTTAACCAACCGGAATTTCATTATCCTTATACCTAAGTCACCAGTTTTAGTGACTAGCACCAACCACAAAGCATTGGACAAATGAGCTGAAATGGTATATATCATAGACGCAGAGCAGAAATAAAATGGCAATAATGACATGCAAGGTGAATGGGGATTTAAAACATTTCTTCTCTTGGTAATCACCAAAAATGTTATATTAATGATAGATAAACTGGCCAAGCTCGAATCGGTATGAGTTTAGTGCTGGACAATCAAAAATACCATATTAGTTGTTTTATTGAGAGACGGATAGCAACAAAATTACATTCAGACCACACAGAATGAGACAGCAGACAGAGCAACAAAAGCTATGGGGGTGGGACTGCAATACTTAACAACAGATGGTGTGATCTTTAGCATGTAAATGAGAAAAAGCATATCTGCATTTAGATGCTAAACTCACCGTGAGCTTCGATCTACGTTGCACTTCCGGTGTTACTTTGAAAAAACATATATTGCTCAACTTAAAAAATACAGGACTCCAGTCTTTCACACTGCAAAATCAACTGATATTTTATCTTTTTTTTTCATTGTTATTCTAAGCAGAATATTACAAGAATATAGTATATTATGGTATAGTGTATTCATAAACAGAAGTACGTGATAACCAGTGACTAAAAAAGGAGCTGGATTACGAAAAATCCTGTGTATGGCCCTTTTTGTACTAACCTTTTCAAATCTCCCTAATTTAGAGACTACGGATATTTTCAGAGTTTTAATATAACTATTAAACATAACTATTAATGTTTATGCAACACAAGCATCACCACTTCAGATATTACATCTTCCATTATTCATGTTTGAAGTAAGAGTCAGCACACATTGCCGTTCTTCTTGGTGAGTCTTTAAGGACACAGATGCCTTTAAAATTCAGTTAAATGCTGTTATGCTTGTTTATAAAAAGGAAAGTGAAAATCAAACCAATGAATCACCCTCCCATTGCCACCGTAACATATAGTGAATCATAGTTTCCACTATTCTTTATTTATTCTATACGGGATTTTTGTTTTGTTTGGTTTTTTCATCGAAAACTGGGCTCAGACACTTTTCATTTCACAGTAAAGAGTTTAAAACAAGAAAAAAATGTTTTCTATTGTTACATTCTTCATCAAATATTTGACAAAAAGCAACATGTATTATATTTCAGAGCAAAACGAGCCTATTGAAACACAAACTCTAATTTAATCTTTTTACATATGTATTTTGTTTTTTAAGAAAATATGATATTAGATGATGTCTATAAAATTGTTTAAACCTTTAAAGAATGGGTATCCTTTCTCTTAAAATATTACATTTCCAATTATTTAGACTTCCTTCAGCCGTAATGAACATCTGCCAAGCAGCAGTGTGGAGAGGCTTACTCATGCAATGAGCTGATCTGGAAGTGGCATAAAGAACATCTCCACACAGAATAACAATAAAAAACAATTGGCAGCCCAGATGCCTTCAAGATTATCCAGATGCATGCATCAAAGGAAGACTGATATGTAATGGATACATATGATAAACAACTGAGTCATCACACAAACCTTTGAAATGCGGCACAAAGAAGCGTGTGTAACCATCAATATGAGACTATCAATCGAACTACATATTATAGTTATTTATGAAAATGTTGTCTATTATTTAAATCTAATGCCTTTTCTTTATAATCCATAGTCAGTGGGTCAAATCTCGCTTCATATTTTGTACATCATGCAAGCTCTGTAAGATTTCATGTTTCAGTTAGTTTTATCAAAACAATTTTCAAGTTTAGTTTACCTGCATAACTAAAACATGGAATACTGAAGTGACTCAGTGTATCTAGACTGATTCACACCCAACTTATTTTTGCTTCAGCTGGCTGATTATAATTGGGGCCCCTTTTTGTGCCATTAGGGCAACTTCCTCCGATGAAAGGTTTAGCTCTATCCCAGCAGCACCGGCTGAAATGAAAGTGAAGCTCTGGGAGGTATTTTAAGTGGGCTACTTTAAAATCCTCAGAGCCTGATTGTTGCAATTTTTTTGAAAAGTCCTCACTGAGTCAAACAGCATCTGAACACACGGATGAGATCCAATTATTCCTAGAGAGTAACTTAGTAACAAAAAAACATATCCTGAAAGGTGCTTATTTAAGACTGAACCGGGATCTTTGGATCAATGTCCAAAATTAAAATGTATAGTAACTGCTCCAAATTAACAAGCCTATATAGTACTGTGAACATTCAATCTAATTGATTGGGGTTGCAATGTGAATTAATAAGACTTCTTATTGAAATTCAATTAGGTACTGAAATTGGATAAACGTACCATGTGGCATCTTGTAATGATGGAGACAGAACAAACTGGCAGTCAGAAAAATAATCTAAGAAATGTGCATACAACATTCAAACTGGTGATATGATGATGTGCAGTGAAAAGAAAAACTTTTTCATTTCTCTAAATGGAACTAATAAAGGTTTTCAAAATAGGCTGTATCTCACTTGCTTGGATCAGTTTTATAACTTAATGTTGTTACCCATTGACTGTGCCCTCTGTGTCAGTATATGATCATTCTCACTGTAGATGGGTGTTCAGTCTTCTAAAAAGCTAATAACAGGGTCTCTCAGAATGACACCATGCAGTAATCAACTGATGATTAGCTGACTGAGAAAGCTAGAGTTAGCAACTAATTTTATACCAAAATGGAAGCACCAAAACCACACGTAAAACTATTCACAGTATCTATAGTTGAATTATTTTAACATTTAGTTTCACCCCATCTAAAAGTAGTTCCTCATCTATTCCATACAAAAAGACAGAACAAAAAACAGACGGTACTCGAACTAGATTGAGATGCCTCCCACCACCACTTAAAATAGTTCAACAGTTAGTTTTCGGAGGCAGATGAAAGCAACTTGGCACATGGACAACACATGGCGCAGCGAATTGTAATTGTCTCCTCTGTGGACAGGAATTGATTGCATTCAATTTTTATGTACCTCACATCAGACAAAATAAAACTATTAAGGTGTTACAGAATGAATGTGCAGAAAATGTATTTTTGAACGTTTTACAGTGGATATATATTGATTCCTGAAGATAGACTGCAAGGATTCCTCTTCATCTTTCCATCTCAACTGGGAAATATCCTCATTTAACTAAATTAGTTCAAGTCAAGCTTGGATGTAATAAGCACACATAAATGACATCCCAAGGTTAAAGTGTAGAGTCAAGTTAGCTTTGAAACTGCATAATGTTAATTAAAAAAAAAAAAAACATTTGCATACTGAATTTGAAAGGGAAGCCAACAAAAAATGAATTTGAAGAGATATTTTTTAAATGATGAAATATCAAGCATACAGTGTTTGCAAATCATGACATAAATCGAGAAAGCATGTATGTGAGAGAGAATCAATCAATTCAATTCAATTTGATTTTATCTATATAGCGTCAAATCCAAACAACAGTTATCTCACAACCCTTTGCAAAAATAGCAGACGCCCAACAATTCCCACCAAAAGCAAGCACTAGGTGACACAGGCAAGGAAAAACTTCCTTTTAAGAGGCAGAATCCTCAAGCAAAACCATGGCTCAGGGTGGGCGGCCATCTAACTTGACTGGTTGGGGGGTGAGAGAGAAAGAAAGAGAGAGAGAGAGAGAGAGAGAGAGAGGGCAAGAGAGAGAGAGGGCGAGAAGGACAGAGAGCGCAGAGGGAGCAGGTGAAGGCAGCCTACACAATAAAACATAGAAGTACAGACAAGTAAAGATGTTCCTGTTGGCTGGATGAAAAGTGGTACAGATGTTGATAGCGGTAATAATAGCAATATGACTAGAAACAGTAGTGACACGAACGTGGACGCAGGAGGACTCAGGCGCAGAGTGGTTCAGAATTTCAAAAATGTATTAACAAAAGGCGCACTCGAAAGAGTGGACAAAACAAGCATAAAGCGCTCCGGCAACGGAGGACAAAGTATAAACAGAAAGGGCTCTCGAACCGAGGCTGATAAAGTTACAACACAAAGCGGAAAAGTAGCAAAGTAAATCTCTCACAAGGAGGCAGGACAGGAACAAAAGTAACAACCAAAATACTCACTAGGAATGTTACGTCTAGGAGGAAACAATAAACGCACTCGTGGCAGAGGCAAAAACTAAGGGGTTCAGAAGGCAAGGAACAAGGGCTACGACTGTGACGAGGGCTAAGGACAGGACTGGCTCTGTGGCTGGGAACGAAACACACTGGCACGGGACAAGGGGAGACGAGGACTATTTGAACACGAGAGGGAAGGGATGCCCAGGTGCAGACAATAGGTAATCAGGGAGACGCTCAGACTGGTGACACAACAGGAAGTGCAAGTGACCTGAAACGAGATGAGGGTTATTCTTCAAAATAAAACAGGAAATGACGAGACTAGAAAAAGACGATACAAAAAAACCCTCCACCAGGGCACCTTCGTGACAAGTAGTTGTAATAGTAGCAAGGGGTGTCGAGAAGGAACACGGGGGCCGCAGGAGACTCCCAACCACAGATCCAGACTCCACAGCTCCAGAGCCAGGAAAAATGGGTTTTGACCTGTAACCCATTTTTTTGTACATAAAGAAATTTATTCTGAAGGGAAACAATGGGTATCTGCAGATGAGTCAATCAGCCCCTTGTTACTACATCTTTATACAAAGAGAACATAAAACAGTAATCGGACCCATAAGTGATAGAAATATGAAATTTTTTTTACACGAGGTGTCTTCTTGGTATCAGTTGTACAGCAAACATTGTAAGGAGAATGCAGTGGTGGTTTATTTCCTAAATATCCCCATGCCTCGATGCATTACACGGCCTTGCTTCCTCATGCTAACTTCAAACCTGATATATACACTTTCATTAACCAATGAAGCAGATCAACCTAAATCCACTTTTAATTTCCTTTGATAAACAAAAATGCATCATTTCAGTGTCTGTCTGATCAACCTCAGTTGTATGTATAGAATTTAAAATAAGAAAAAAAGAAAAACATAAGTTGTGAATCAACCTGGGCTTCAGTTGTTTTTTCAGAGCTTATTTTTAGCCATTTCAGTAATTATTTCAACTTAAGCAGTAGTGGTATAAGCTTTAACAGCTGATTACTGAAGCGTTTTTTTTTTCTTTTTTTTTCTGAAAGTGAAACTCTGAATATATGCGAGATGTAGAGAAAGAACATGGCAGCTTGACAATGTCACTGCACAAGAAAGGAAAGTATAAACAAGCAAAAAAATGCATTTATGTTTGCACCAGGGAACTCCTATAAAACAGATGTCAGCTATTGAATGAATAATGAAGAACAGATTATTCATGCATGTCCACTATGTTGAAGCATTCATGAATTTTCCATACTGACTTTATCTAATTCAAGTCCACCCCGACTACCAATAGGCATGAGGATGGTCGAGAGTCCATCAATATAAGATTACTGAAACACCATTTACACACAAACACTCACATGGTTTAAACTGATGTCTTCTTTACATCAATAAAAGTTTATTGGTAAAAAGCAGGAGCCAGAGAAATTAATGGGTGAATGTAGTTTTGTTGCAAGACTTGCATTATAAATGAGCATGTTAGTTTGCATGTTTATGTAACATGTTAATGTGGCTTCTGTTTAACAGTATCTTTGCATCTTTTTTCCCACTGTTTTAAAAAATATTTAAAATAAAGTCACCCACAACACTATCTTTCATTGCATAACCGAGATAACTGTTACAAATGCTATGCCTGGTTACAATGGAGATAAAAGGGAGCATGAGATAACAGTATAGAAGCTATCATTTTGTACCTGTGAAGGTGAAATCCTAACAGGCAGAAAATGTGTACTATTTAAGATACTGCACTGTGATATATTGGTGACCAAAAAATAGAGAGTAAATGTTGCATCACAGGCTAAAAAGTAAAACTATATAAACCTGCCTAATGGCATATGACTTTCCAATTAGCAGTCTCTGTGGGCATCCTTTCAGACAAAGCTTAGATGTGATTTAGTGATCTTAGAACAAACAATGAAACTACCTGGAGAAAGTATCAAGGGGCCTGTATGGTTGCTTTGGGGAAATTATTTGAAGTTAATTTGTAACATCAGTTTTAAAAACTTTTCAAATCTAATGTTGTATATAATAATTATAATATATATATTATTATTATGTATTCTAATAATATAATCCAGAAAAAATACCAAAAAATTGCTTTGGCTTTGCGCACTTTCAGAAGAGTAAGATGAATTAGCATCAAACTGGCTTTCAAGACTTAATTTTACAAAATTTTGTAAAATGGAGCAGATTGCCTTGGCACTCTAGGATTCCTATCAATGCTTGGCTTTATTGATTTCCTCTCTTTTTGTCAGAAGCATAGCAAAAGGATGGGCGGCTCAGTATCTATGGGCAGATCTCTCTCTGAATACGAATTGTGAAGCTCTGGGCACCAAAGCGAGGTGCTGCATGAACAATAACAGCTGATATTGCTGCAGCTGAGGTTACAGACCAGACTTGGTGTTCCAAAGGGTTCTGTTCACATATGGTCTTGACGTGTTACAACAGGTAAAGTGTCGAGACTTAATGAGATTCTGTAAATATTGGGGTCATGTTGGCTTGACGTTTCAACAACAAGACACCCTATCTGCCTAAAAAATTCAAATTATTGTCTTAAAGAATGAGGGAAGTGTGAACTGAAGATAATGGCTCTGAAGATCAGCTAGAAGACATAGACATAAAAGTGTCACTGAAGAAGCTTATAATTGAGCAATGACAAAATCCAGTCAGAAGTATTATTTCTGTCTCCTTTGGTTTAAATCAAATTAAAGCGTTCCTAAATTATTGGATGTGCTAAAAGCTAAGTACTGTTGTACCTTCCAGCGTTCAGCTTGAGCTGAACATTTAATTAAATGTATTATGCTTTTTTTTTTAAAACATTGTCAGGTATTTCTTTTCCACATACCTTGGGTGATGCATCTGTGACTTTTTAGCAAGCCAACTTTTCCTGGCTAGACTCCGATATTTGATTTCTGCCCATATTATTGATGTTGTGATGTAAAATATTACTTAGAATACATTCTGAGTGATTTACTGTGAAAACTGACTGATTGTCATTTGTGAGCATGATTGCTGAAATAGTTCATCCACTTTATTCAGCTTGATGAAGCTTCTGTCACATACAGACGAAGTGAATATGTCTTGCGAGCCACAGTCGGGATGAAAGCCAATTTAACGAAAATTCTTGGCTTTGTGTCGACATGATCATCTCCAGAAGGCGCGTGGCAACCAAAATTAGATGCATGATAGATTTCAGAGATTAATTTGTAAATAAGTCATGTATATTACAAGACCTGTGAGTATGAACAATACCCTCAAAGGGTTTAACACATAACTTTGAGTTAACACTTTTTGGTTTGGTTGTCTTAACTGGGGTTAAAAGCTTATTCAAGAACACAAGCCACGCTATTTTTAAACCAAATTCCTTTGTCGATGATATGACTTCCTGGACTTGAAGAGAATGAGTCATAGAGCCCCTTGGATAATTTTCGTCGGTAGCTTGCTGAGGTCAGACAGATGTGCCATGGCGCAGAGGGAACAAAGGAGGTGAAAGGCTATACTGGAATTCATTCCCTTGGCTGCCTGGACCTCAGGAGAAGAAAAAAACACACATTGTTTCCTCTTTCAGACTCTGTATTGCTTGGACTATTTCATAAGTAAATCAACTGAATAATCACATTGCATGAGTCATCTTATTGATAGTTCTGTTTGTCTTGCCAAAGTTGAAAATAATCCCGAATTTACACATTCTTTAGTGGCAAAGTTCTTCTCAATATTGTCTGCTCTTTCAAACTTTTAAAGTTATTTATATTGTGATCATATCCATCAATTTCGATACAGTGCCATCAGTCTGTCTGTACAGCAATGAGGTGGCAGTTCAGTAAAATTTATCACAAATTGATGGCTTGTTCCCTCTGTGGTTTTCCTCACAGTAACATGGCTCAGTGTTTTAAACACACCAATGTAGATTAGGAGTCCCCCTTATCGAATTTGCATGTTCCTGGTATTTACATGCTTTTCCTCTGGGTGCTACAATATCCCCCTGCTGTCCAGTCATGCAGGTCAGGTGAATCGGTTATTTTGAATTGCCCAAAGGATGTTTTTTTAGTTATGCGTGGATCTGCAGGATTTTCCAGTCTTCCATGACGCCACAGAGGAGTAAAAGCAACAAAAACACATGGGGAATTGTATTGGTACATCATGGCCAGACAATATATTATTCAACATTTTGTTGCTCAAAGTTTAATTTTTCAACTGAAAAACATTCAAAACAAACATGCATATAATACAGCTTTAGGTAAATACAACCAAAGGTGGGTGTCTAAAAGGCTGCAAATGCACATGCAATTATTGTTTTAGTGGGAATGGCGCTTGGGACTTTAGGAGAAAACAGTGCTTGGCTCGCTTAATCTACTAAAATTAACCACAGCAAAGCTATAAATTCTGCATGTCTGGTTCTGTGAAAGGTATCTATGGGTGATGGCAAGTTCATCATATTAAACCAATCAAGTACAATACCACATCACACTGAGACATAAACACAACTGTTCAATTAATACATTAATCCAGTTTATTCCAAACAAATCCATTTGCCAAATAATCTGATATAAAGCAGTCATGCAGACTGCGGCTACAGGTATATGTGACATAAATGTGACATTCAAGTCTCATGTCAATTGTTGCCCTTCAAAAGTTATCATTAGACTCTGACTTCTCCAGTTCTTGGGGTTGCTCTCATTTCCTGCCTTGTAAAGCCCAAAATTTAGGAAGCAACTGAAAGAAGTGACTTAAACTAAACTTCACAACATCAAAGTTGCACCAGGATTTATTATGTCCGCCATCAGTGTGATGGTTTTGGGATTTACATTATGTACCACTGTTCACAGTCCAAAGTTCCATTCACACAGAATTAAATTCATTGGTTCATCTTCATAGTTCCCCTTTTGAAATGATAAGTTCACAGTCCTAAATGAACAAGTTATTATTCCTCTCTCATGTTGTGAGATATTCTGCGCATAGGAGTACTGGAACAGGACACTATGATTGAGTAGATGCTTGCACATCTTTGCATTTATCTTTTTCAGTACCCTTTTTGGTATTTCGACCAAATTGCATAAAATGCCTTTCAATAAGATCTCAGAAAAGTGGGTCAGTTCATCAAAAAAATAGCTAAATATGTGTCATCTGGGGATAAATAATTCAACTAAAGAAAAGCAAGTAAGTAGTTCAGTGTTAATTTCATTAGCTTTTAATTGGCCAAATAACACTGTTCTGTACAAGCAAACATCAGGCATCTACGAAACGCAAAACGCAAAAGCAGACTCTTATTTTATTTTATTGAAAATGCTTGATAACAAGAAGGTCCACAAAAATATACTCAGGTCAAAAAGTAATGTATGCTTTAAAAAGGTGTCAAATAAATCAAGTATTACAAAGGGTAGAAGAGTACTTTGTAAGTTATCTTCTTGGCAAGCAATTGTCTTCAATACGTCCCATCGTGTTGTGTATGCACTCGCACCTCATAATGTCAGTAAGCCACTAACTGCATACCTGCCAGCAATGATTAATCTTTTAACTGCTTTCTCAATTTTTTTTTCAAATCTGCTGCTATCCTTGAAGAAAGAGAGGAGACCCCATTTCAACTCTGCAGCTTTTTCTCTTCTGCCTTTTGACTCCTTCAAAAGTTACACCAGCATTCCACTTTTGAAAGGTTTTGAACTTGAATACTGCAGTTAAAAGTCCCAAGTTTTCATATGCTCACAAAGAGACAGCAAGAATAATTGTTGTGGTGACTAAAAAGTCTCAGCAGTAAGACTAGATGATACGTTTTCATATTCCCGGCAGCAAATTATGTAGCAGTAGTTCTGAATTTAACCCCCCCCCCCCACACACACACACACACGCACACACACAAAAGCCTGCAAAACTTTCACCAACAAAAAATCTTCATGCCCTTCCTCTTGCTTATCCTGCATGGATGTACAGATATCAGATGTGGCTGCCCGTTAAACCCATGTTCAGCTGACTCTTTCAAAACATATCTGGCCTCAGATCTGGACTATTTGTCTGATATCTACAGCAATTGCCTGCACTGTGAAATCCTTAAAATCCTGTAGTTAGACCTGGCTTTGAGAGCTTTTGTTTAATGGCATAATTTACTCTTGAAGCATATTTCTGTGCTGAGCACCAATTTGTTCTGATTAAATTGGTGCCTGAAGACTCACAAATATTGCCAAAGATTGTATCTGCAGTGCAAACGTGTGGTTTTCCACTCTACAGTTTTGCATGTTTGTATTTCCCTTTGTGCGGTAGTAGACTCTTTATGCTGTGTGGTTTCTTATTCAGGATCATGTTCACGGGTGTTAATCTCATTGTAGAAAGTTAGTGTCACTGATGCATCCCATTAATGTGAAAAACCCATAAGTCAGTTGGTTGGAAATGTAAATATAAATACATTTTGACATTTCAAGAATTTATTTCCTAGAAACATTTGAATGAAAAAACTTTCTGTATATATATGTGTGTGACAGCGTTTTTTGGTGCATTTCCTCACAAAATTCTCAGCACTTTTAGTGTTATGAAGACAATCTTCAGCTTTAAAAAATTTGCACAGCTTCTTTGATCTTTTGCACTCTCTTTAGGGCGGGGACATGGCCTACTGGTCTGAAACCACTATTGCACAGATTGCTAATCACATGAAATCAAATGTTGCTTTCAAGTCGTCTCAACTTGTTTATGCAGTTGTAACTTTCGTATGATATCCATCCATCCATCCATTATCAATTCCGCTTAATCCCTGATGGGGTCGCAGGGGGAACTGGAGCCTATCCCAGTGGTCAACGGGCGAGAGGCAGGGTACACCCTGGACAGTCCGCCAGTCCATCGCAGGGCCACACACAAGACATACAAGGACAAACAACCACGCACACCCACATTCACTCCTAAGGGCAATTTCCCCAATCTCCAATCAACCTAACATGCATGTTTTTGGACTGTGGGAGGAAGCCGGAGAACCCGGAGAGAACCCACGCAGACACAGGGAGAACATGCAAACTCCACCCACCAGAAGGGTCCTGGTTCCCCCGGGATTCGAAACCAGAACCCTCTTGCTGGGAGGCAACAGTGCTAACCACCACACCACCGTGCCACCTCGTATGATATCAGTAACCTGAAACTAAATATTCATCAACTAGCTGTTGCCACCTCATTAAGAAAACAATAAGAAAATATCATCCCATATATGAAGGCACTGACAGATAAAGAAAAAAAAAAGCAAGTCACCCATAAATCATGTATGATTAAGTGTTTTGAACTGTGAGTTTGCTTGTACTTGTTTGTATCAAGTGATATGATATGTGATTTTTTCATTTACTGCCATCAGTGATGCTTTCATTAACCCATCTGTATGTAAAAATCCCCAGCAGATGAAATGCATGTATGGTAAGACTCGTAAGATTAACAGGGTGATAGGATAGTCCCTGGTGCAATCTAATGAGGCTATGTTTGTTTACCTCCCCTCGTACCTACAATGCATTCAGTGGAATGTGCCAGTATTTGCCTGACATGAATGCCAGTGTTTTGATAAAGGTCAATGAGAGTGAGACAAGGCTGCTGAAGTTTGCCTTCTTTAATTAGCTCTGGCTTTGTGCTCTCTTCTCATCCTGTAGTGTCAGTACAACCATGTTCAGCCTTCAAGACGTGCCCGGAACAAAGATGGGCCTGGAGGGAGCCAAATGAGAGGGGAGAGGTTTGCCATCAGCAATGATTCACTGAGATGAGAAGCCTGAATCATTCTGGCTAAAAATAGATAAAAAGGGACATTGATGAATTGCGGTAATTTGATCAGGGAGACAACCTGTTAAAACTAGATTATTAGTGCTAGTTGCTATATAGAGCCCCCAAAAAAGAAGCTTTAATTATGATTCCAAGAAAAAGTAAAGATTGTGTCTGCTTCCATGAACATGCCTTTCAAATATGAGATACAGATTTGTAAAGATCAAGATACCTTTAAATCCTCTTGATCACGATTGGGCAGACATCATTACTTATCCCTAAGGATATATTTTAGTATCATAATGTTCCTTTTTGTTTGGGCAGTGATCTGAATGTCGGAATTTAGATTTCGAATCAATTGAGATATATTTCTGTAGAAAATTGCTGCAAATATAAACTGTTAACAGAATAATATTAACAAAAAATGGCATCTGTCCATCTGTAAACCCTCTTCCCAATAAAAAAAAGGTTTCTTCTCTTCTTATATCTTTCCAAGCTTCTGGCTGTATGTGGCTGTAATGAAGCAAAACTTCAGACCAGTTGACTTCCTGACATTTGTAGCTTCAGGCAGGTTATGGGTGCTGGTAAAATGAACAATTACTGCTCCCGACTTATTGGTTTGACCTTATTTGTATCATCGACAAACCGATGATCCATGCAAGCACAACCTTAGTATTTACCACCAAAAGTGTTTCAATACATTACATCTATGCAATTGTCGGTAATAAATCCGATTACAATGTGCAGAACCACTTTACATGCATTTAATTTGACTTTATCCAAACAAAAAACAAAACAAAAAGATATTGGCACTGAATTGGCAGTCAAGGATGTCTTAGCATTTAGATTTTTGGTTGAAATCTAGGTTTTCTTCTCAAAGCAGAACATTTTAAACAAATTAAGCTAAATCAACACTTATTTTTTATACAGTAATTCTTCTTCCTTTCATTTGATTAATCTCATGTGTCCTGTTGTATAATACGACTGACCATCAAACTGGAAAGATTTGCAACTGTCCTAAGAATGATTCGCAAGGTAATGTGTCATTAAATTCAGCCGTCAAGTTTCCAGAAAGTCATCTCACTAGCGTCAACAAACCAATGTGAGCGAAGGAATGTGTCAGTGATAAGCTCAGCCACACGTTGCACCAGATGTAGATCCCAGATTAATTCCTTTTCATTGACATTTATATAAATTGATTTATTTGATTACTTTCAGAAATTGTGGGGGGGAAATATAAAAACCAATAAGAATTCTCTTTTATACAATTATATCTTGTGTAAATCAAGGTTTGTTCTGCTTTTCATATTTAAAGCAACGTTGATATTAAGAAATAATGTTATTATTATAAACAAAAATACAACCCACCTTTGCCACCAACTGGAAACATTTATTCATTTGGTCCTAGTAGGGACATGAGTGGGCAGTGGCTTCCCGTGAGGCGACGGTGCAAACCACCACACTACTGTGCTGTTATAACTGGAAATATGCAGGCTAAAATAGAAAAAATGTAGTCCACAGGCCACCCATTTTGGACAAAATTTCTAAAAGAGAAAGTAGGTGAGTACATGAAAAATGTAAGTAAACCAAAGAAAATCAAGTATGACTTCTTGGATTTGGTAAAGTTTGTTGAATTCCACTGGGAGGCTTTTATTGTGCATTCAGCCTTTCCCTATATATTTAGAGGGATCCATTATCTGTATAATTAATCATTCAACATGATTTTATGTGCAGTTGAGTTGAACAATTACAGCTTTACCTCACCCTTTAACACATATGTATTCCAAATTCTTCATGGCTACATCTTTAAGTTACCTAAGTAGTGACAACCACAAGTAATCAACCACAAGTTTCCCACAATGATAAACATTTGCTGTGTTCAGGAGAGAGATTTGATGCATCTGTGTATGTAGCATGTAGCCCAGCCTATGTCTAATATCTGCAAAAAGGATAGATTACTTTCTTGTGTGCAAGAGTAAGTATAAGAATGGTCAACTGAGGCAGGTTAAGATGGTCCTCAGACTGCCTAGAGGGACTTTCACTCTCCTGTATCGATTCCTCTGTCCACCATGTAATTAGGCCTTGGTGAAAGCAAGTGGGGGAGAAATGGGGACGAGGAGGGGCGGGGGGACAGGGAAAGGCCATTTTTGTATGTTGTGTCAATAAAGGAAGAAAGAAAACAAGCCACAATGAGATGCTGGCAAATCTGTCACAAAACCTCAATATTCTTTGAATTCTTGGCCATCTCAACATGTTGGGTGAGAGTGGCTGAACACTCAACGGATGAGGTAGTTAGTTGGTGCACCAGCGAGGCCAGCGAGGGGACCGGAAAAACAAAATGTCACTTTGAGCTGTTGATTGATTAGTCCGTATGGTCGTCAATTGTATTAAAGGTGCCTCTGGAGAAGGTGTCAGAAGAGCCTGTTGATAAATGATCATGCATCAACAAGCTATGTGTTCATCACCGGGCTTATCTCAAATTAAAATGAGGAAGAACACTTTATGGAGGTACATAGAAGGAATTCATTGTAAAGGGATGAAGAGTGCTCATTGAATGGAGCCAGTTAGGTGGTTTGGGTATATGGTCTGGATGCATTCTGAATACCTCCAAGCGGAGGTGTCTCAGATATGTCTTACCAGAGGGAAGCCTTGGGGCAGACCCATTACTTACTGGTGTGAATACATTTTTTAACTTGTTTGAGAAACCCTTGGTTTTTCTTCAGGTCTGATTGCTATGCCCCAAGGCTGGATAAGTGGCAAAGAAATGGATGGATGAACAGACTGTTTAAATACCCTTGACAAATTTTAGTTAAAAAAGCAAATGGTATTTATCTTTGAATCTAAATTAACACCAGTCGAAGTCCACAGGGTTGTGGTAATAAAACGTCACATTTAGTTGAGCAGTTTCTGAATAGACTAAGGAAATAATGAACTGTAGCAAGCTGGAAAATGGATAAGAGTTCAGTCAACTGTCTGCATAACTAACATTTTCCTTCTTTTTTTTAATTCAATCTTCATTTCAACCCCTCACAGGTTTTGCATGGTTTCGCTGAACTGTGTGGCCCAGCTTCCTTTCCTCATGGACGATGAGAGTTCATCCTGGTTTTGGCTGCTTGTTTCGGTTTTATTCCTTTCCAGTGGAGCGGGACATTTTATGTGTAAAAAGCTTTGCCTTTTCCCATGACACGGTCTACTACATGAAATTGCTCCAAATCCATCCCTGTAGGGCAGATACCACTTTGTAAATTCCTTAAGGTCAGCTGACATGTCTTCTTACAAAGATGTAATGGTTTAGGTAGGACACAGGATGACCCAGTCAGAACAACTAAATGGAAGAATTTGGCTGCTGTAAAGCCACTGCTGGTTGACAGATTTCTTTGATTAATTTATATGAGAAATCTAAAGAAAAATACATTTTTTTAAAAACTGTTCCTGTTATGTTTATCAAATATTTGAAGAGAAGGCACCAAAGATGTATGTACTACTTTACATAAAATGAAAACCATCCCAAAATTAAGAAGCCAGTATGCAAAACTTTAACATTTAAGTCAAGGGCTGAGTTTTAGTCCGCTATCTGTTCAGTCATTCATTGAGAATCCTTATCCCCTCAGGGCGTCTTACCTGCCTACAGAAATTAAGCTTTGCAAAGAAAACATAGGAACATTTAAATAGGAAGCAAGTACTCACTTGATTAGTTCCTTTTTATAAGATTAGCATAAAAGTATGTGGTTTCAGCACAACCAAAGTATTACAATAATATCTTTAATTATGCAAAAAAAAATAATAATCACACCAAATAGTAGTTCACTTTTCATTACTGAGAGGTAGCTTTGTTGTATTCTTTGCATGAACAGATCTTGTTCAGCATGGCTGAGACACTGCTGCACAAATTTCAGTCAGCTGGATGTTCGTTACAGACACTATCGTCATAGACACATAAAAGGAATTTACTAATTCTAATTCATTTGAGTGCACATTTTTAATTAATTTATGGCAACATTTGTGTAAACAAATGAAAGCAAACTCATTTAGTGTGGATACTGCAATGACTTAGAAAATTAATTACACTTCATGCTCAAATTCATAAAAACAAAAAGCTACAAAGTATGTCTCCTACATATGTATTATGACTTTCAGTGTACTACTTCCTCTCTGGTATAATTGTATTGTGGTACATTTGAATATTTTACTGTAGCAATTTGAAAACCACCAAAACGTATATATTTGGTTTGCCGACATCTCATGTTTCTTTATTATTATTATTATTATTATTATTATTATTATTATTATTATTATT
>JABUIW010000010.1:6721283-6746263 GCA_013363375.1 Menidia beryllina
TTATTATTATTATTATTATTATTATTATTATTATTATTATTATTATTCACAACATCTTCATGACATTCATTCAATTAGGTTTCTAAAATTGCATCTTTGAGACTATTGGAGTTAGCTTTTCAATAATATCCCATGATAGAAGGTGTGAATGGCTGTAAAATCAGGACAAAGAGTCATAGCTGCATCATAAGTGCTGTGTAAATGGTACCTGAGGCCTCACCCACTGTTTGATCTATAATACACAAATCTTTCTCTCATAAGCAGCTGTGGGACAGCGACAGAAAGGTCTCTGTGTTTCTCACTTGAACTCAATTTTCCATTCAATTCTTTACCCAAGGGATGTCTGTTGAGCTAATGATGCCACACATGGATGAAAGGAATGTGCCCAAGGAAAGCATGCACATTTTCATAAACATGATGAGAACTTACCTAAAACAAAAGCAATGAAACTATAGAGCTGTTTTTCGAGGAACATTTCCCTCCACTTGATTTAGGTGCAGCTACCTGTCTGTCTTAGGTAACTCATAGACAGTTAACAGGAAAAACTGTTTTTGCTCCAGAATTCCATGCATAGTTTGGATCTTGCTTACTTTCAAAGTGTTGGCAATAACAAGAAAGATAATATAATATGCTGCAATATCCTTTGCAATGATTCCTTCCACAAATTCAAGTGTGTTTAAAAACCAAACCAAAGAAGAGAGCACACAAAAGATGAGGAAAAAAATCAGAGATTAAGCAAACTGAATATTTGTTCAGCTTACAGCAGAAGAAAATGTGGATTAGTTGTATTTCAATTATGAGTCATCATGCATCAGTGGTATTAGCAATCACTATAACACTCTTGGACTGATTTCACCTGGACTGTAGCCTGTTAAAACACACGTAAATATCTGATCCGCACAGCAAACCAAACCAAGTCAGTGATTCATTATTTTCTTAAACATTTAGAATGTTTCTTAAACGTTTAGAATTAATAATTATTGTCTCATCAAATTATGATATTGAATCTTAATCACCATATAAGCAGAGGAATGTATGTGTTTGAGGTTTCATCTTGGATAAAATTGTGACATGCAATATTGTGCCACTGTCTGCAGTTTTCAGAAATGACCATTTTGTTATTTAGGCCTTTTGCTATTTACAAAAATAAAACAGCATTTCCAGTTGCACCACTTTGATCTGGTCCAGGGAATGTATGATTTTAAAATGGTGTTTTAATTGGGGATCTGCTCATTAATAAAGATATCCTCAGTAAGTTATATCATAACCTCAAGTTAAATGAAATTTGCTGTAATTGGAACACTCAGAAGTAAAGCAAATATTTCTGCAGCAAAATAAGATTTGACTATTAAGCAGAAACCCTACAATCTGGTTTTTGCAGGATTTGTAATATTCATTGTTACAATTGTTAATTCTTTTACAATTCAACTGGAAATCTATGCAACTTTTGGGGGGGGCTCCTAAATCAGGGCGAGTGTGCTACACACCACTGATCTTTCCTCCTGAGTGTTTGCCATGGGTACGCTGAAACAGTCTTTGGTGGATTGCAGACAGCAACTGTTCTGTGTGCTACAAAGTTGCATGACAAAATTACAACCAAGCTCATAAACTATTGATTCGACAAGCTGCGATAATACAGAACACTTTAGTTATTAGTTGAACTTAAAATCCCTTCTGAGTTTTTTCAGAGAGAAACACCCTTGTTCTTTTGTTCGGAAAGATGGGATTCCTCATGGCTTGCCATCTGATTCTTCTTTTTCCCTCCAAAACTCAGTCATGTTAAAGCATATATGCTAGGCATGGCAAGATTCACCGATGCGTATCGGAACATCGGAACGACCTGTGCGATACGGTTGCATCGATTTGCAAACGTCTGCATCGGTAAACACCGCACATAAACTCGAGATGCATCGTATCAAAACTACCTGCATCGATACAAACCGATTATTATCTTCTATTATTATAACTTTTTAGAAACGTGTCTTTGAGTTTTAGTTGCGTTTCTTTCCATCCCTGTTGCCTGCCTACGGCGTGCATGCTAGTCTCTCTGCCACTCAAGTCTCGCCCCAAGCCTCGCGCGAGTAGGAGGGGCTAAACTCGCTTTCGAAGAGGACAGAGGCGGCAAGCTAGAAACCACGTTAGCATGGAGGAAAACGAAACAGAGATAATACATTTACACCTTATTTTTGTTTGAAGTTTACACTTGTAAAGTTTCAGAGAGACAATCACTCTCTAAGTTGCACTTCCTTTGTTTCAAAATAAAAGGCACAGTTACCTTGCGTGCCATAACTTGAACTATGTAGTCCATGGTGTACTTTTCTTCTGCATTGCATCGCATCGTATCGTATCGTATCGCACTGTATCGCAGCATTTTAAATTTAGATCGTTCTGTATCGCACCGGATCGCAGAAGGTTGGAGAATCGTATCGAATCTTATCACTAGAAATTCCATGAATCGTGAATGTATCGAATCGTTGGCTGTGTATCGAGATGTGTATCGTATCGCCTTGGTGGTGAAGATTCCCATCCCTAATATATGCTACATCTGGCTATTTACATGTTTTTTTTTTCAAATTCCAGTGCTGACTGGAATTTATTTTCTTTACTCCTGTGGTTTGTATTTCCTGTTTAACATATTGGTAAATGTAATCTAGAACACACTGTCTGTGTCATTCACTAAAAGCCTTTTAGTATGTGCATCACAATGGGCTTGTTCTGTTACAGAGCATGAATACATTAAAAACATCTGTAAATAATCTAAAATAAGGAAGAGGTTTCATATGCACAGAGATGTAATCTCAAATATAATCACATCAGTATCAATGTACTACAAGTATAAGTATCCCTTGAGTCAAGTCAGTATCTTACATTTAAATGAGCAGTTAGTGTTTCAAATTTTGAGAATAAATGAGCTCCCATTGATTTGCATTACATACAATAAATCCTCACCTCTTAACCATTAAACAACCTACAAAATGAGCAGAAGCTCTCAATGTCTTTTCTATTTTTCACTCTGTTTGATGTTTTTTCTGTTGATGATTTGTTAGGTTTAATTTACACCTTTGATGTAAATTAAAGTTACTTTTTGATTCTGCAAAGTCTTATTCCCATGTTTTGGCTCAGAAATACATAGACTCAGGTGGCTCATTATCCCTGAAAACATACCAAAATGTGGTACACACACGGCTTGAGACTATTATGAAAATTTATTTTGCAGCAGTTCTGTTATTGAAGTCTAATCACAACAAACTTCATTTGATGTTTACATGAGCTCTCTGGAGAATCTATTACAGTAGGAACTGGTTGACAAGCCAGAGGGCATGAAGTGGTGCAATAAAAATAAATTGTTTGCATGTTCTGCTTCAAACGCTTGAAATTTTCTACTGTATGTTAGATTATCAGAAGGATTCTCACATTGAAAATTAAATCCATTTTGTGCCTGTAAAGTATTTATCATATAATTGTGGCTTCAAGCAAAGTCAGAATCAAAATCAATGCAATGAAACACAAGTCATTAACATGACTTAATTAGTTATTTATTTCTTCAAATAGACTAATAGATATAGCACTCATCAACAAGTGAAACCTAGTCATTCATTTTAAGTAGGTGTGTCTAAACTTTGCGAACTCTTGTGAGGTCTGAATATTTTTAGATGACTCCATCTATTGAATTTAGAGCTCAACTCAGGATTGCTTTTGAATTATTTCAGTTTGGGTTATCCAAAATGAGAGTGACTTGAATGCAGCCTAAAACAGGTAAGAGACTTCCTCCTGCACATACCCACATCAAAATGTCTTAAAAAATGTAAATCAAAGTAAGTTCCTCTTAAATTAACACTAAAGATCCTTGTGAAACCGCAGTTTGATATAAATTGAAATCTTGCTTATCATTTTAATACGCATGTCTTCTCAATCTGAGAAATACAGACCTCTATAATTTACAGTTGTTTCTGTCAACAATGTATGAACTACATTACTGCTTGGCGGGGTTTAATGCCATCAGTTATGTTTATTTTGTGGATTTTAGTTTGTCTTTTTATTAATGTTTATCATTTTTTTCTGGTGTCTGTCTTAGTTGATCTTTTTCCTGCTTCTATATTTTTTATTTGTTTTCTGTTGCCATATGTGTGCGACATTTCTCTTCCAGTTTGATCACTCCACCTTTTTTCTGTGCATACTGATACAAAATATACAGGTCTTGTCCGATATTTTCCTTCTGCTTAATTGTGGAGGTTTGTTTGTGAATACGTGATAACTTATAGACATGTTCAGCTTGTAGACATTATTTTGTCTTTCAAATATGTATTTATTTTTTTAAATGCCTTCAGGTGTTGCTAACATATGCTCATATGTGCAGATCATGTTAACCATTCAGGCTCAAATTTTCTATTAGAAAACTGTTCAGTAGTGGATCAATGAACTGTTTTAGCTGAGTAAATCTATATCAGTTAGGGGATCAAATTTCCACAATAGAAAATTTTAATTGAATTGAAACACAAAATGTCAGCAATGGAGCACCACTCTTCAGAATTCAAATATTTACTGCATTGTATTTTGAATCTGTCAGAACCAAAAGGGTAAACATGGGATGAGTTATTCCTGAGTTTGTTTCTGTTACTTTATTCCATAAGAATAAATGTAAGTAAAGAATGTAAGTTTTGTAATGTAAGTAATATAATCTGATACACTTCCCAACCTTCACAGTAATATTGTTAAAATAGTCATACTGTGCACTGTGGGACTCCATAGTTATTGTCTGACTTGTTTGAAACTAATATATTAGTAATACAGTTAAAGAAAAGAAAAACATGTTGGAAAATACAAACATATTTTTTCAATGTGGAATTCTTTTAGTTTATAAAAAGAATTACTGTATACAGGCGTTTTGACACTATTGAGCTTGGAATTATCAATATATAAATGGCAGATCCAAGCTCCCAAACAGAGATTACAAAGATGGTTGTCATTTGGGATCACATCAGTCTGAAACTAACACAACAGGATCCAAGCGGTTAAAAGGATGGAGATGGATACCAAGAGGAACAAAGCCTCTGCAGTGTGCAATTCATGTCTGCAAATTCTCTGCCTTAAATCTACATCTTTTAAATTCACATGTATATCAGGATTCGCACACTTGCATATTTAAATGTGTATATGCAGATTTAAATGAATATATGCACTGGCCTTCTTGAGGAGATTTGAGTCCACCTGTCCATTTCAATATGGCCATATTTATTCACTTAGTCCCAACAGTTGTTAGACTCTCTGGTCCTCTGCTGTCTTGCAATTACTCTTTTTTTCCATTTGTCTTTTAACGTCTCACAAAGAGCAGGCAAGAAAGGATAGTTAAGGCAATGAAATGAGGAGGTCACCTTCAATGTCGAATCCCTGAGTTAATCTATCCCAAATTTAATTAATTTAGAATTAAAGATAAGGAGAATTTATGCTCAGTTCATTTTAAAATTCATGAATAATAAAGACAGCGTATTATTGCTAAATTTGTTTTAGCTTAAATGTCTCAATGTGCTTATCAGTTCAATTACTTACATATAAATATTGTATCTTTATTTTTCACAGGGATATTGCATCGCAGTGGTACATAATTTACAGGATAAATTCTCCACATTTACCAAAGTCGCCACCCAGACTATAAAGAACTGCTCTGAAAACATTTATCAAATTAAATGAATTCCTTTCACTCATTTATGCTGTAACCACACCACATGTCCAATTTCAAGTCACTGAACTAGTCTTTTTTTCATGGACATGGACATGAGACTAATCAGATGTGGAAAAATCTGACACAGCATCTCATGAGACGTAGTGGACTGACGCATATGACTGTGAGTGAGAGCTTGCGTCATTTGCCTTTATCCATCTTAATTTGATTTCAGTTCCATATTAGTTTAAACTTTCACTTCACTGTCACTGTATGGTTAGATTTGAGCATTAGAAAGTTGAGGCCTACCCTTAAAATAGAAAGATAAACTAAGTGCAGAAATCAAACATTTTACGCTCTGTGACTTGGATGGGACCGGTTCACAAAAATGGGGAGATCAGTCCACCTTACATTAGACTGTAACTATTTTAAGTGAAGAATGTCTATATCCGGTGATATATCACCTGGAAATGCTCACACCTAATCACCCTTTTGCAGGAGTAGCAGCAAAGGTGCTGAGGAGCAGAAGAAGGGGTAAGTTAAAGAAAAAGAAAAAAAGTTGAGCAGAGAGGGGTAATATTTCACGATCCTGTTTTGTCTCGTGGCAGTTATCAGTAGCTGCCAGTGTGATAATTGCTGCTCCAGGCCCAGTGCTACTCCTTCAAGTCTGTACAGACAGCCCAATTCGAGCTCTCAGATACGGGAGCAGCTGCCTGCTGCTACGTAGCTGGTGGGGTAAGTCTGGCTTTTCTTTGATGTCATGGCTCAGTTTCTTGTGTCAAGTGCTTACTCAAATGAGTCTGTCTTAATCAAAGGGCGGAAAGTTTATGTAATGGACCAATATGTATGTAAAAATATTATTAAGCCAAACACTGTCATATCACGCATGTTCATCGATGGCCTGTTTACTTGTGCCAGCCAGAGTTTTCATTAGATAATTTGTAAATTGTAAAACAAGCGTAGAGTAGTGGTTCCATGTGTACGAAGAAATATGAAGAAGAAATAGATTGCCAAGCAGGGTGAAAGAAAAACGACTGAAATTTTCTTTGATTTAAGATCCCTCGTCCCTCTTTGAAGAGTTGTGGCTGTGTTGTGTACAATCAACACGCTCTGTCACTTAGCCACCAGATAACTGATGTTCCACTCCGCTCATAACCAGAAGCTATCAGTCTGGGGCTTCTGCTTGTATCTTTCCTGTCCTCTCTCAAGTAAATTACAGCTCAGCAGTTCCAGATAGCTGGATGTTCTTCCTCTGTCCCCCATTTCTCTTTCTCCTCCATCTTTCTCGCTTTGCTTTACATTTTATATGTAAAAGGTAGATGGATTAAATTCATTCAAGCAAAATGTGTGTGTCACCAAGCTAAATTATTGGCATTGCAAAGCCAATTGTTTCGTGTTTGTACATTTTAACTTTCATTTAAAAAAGTTCAAAAGATTACTGAGTTTAATAAATGAAACAGAAGGAAATGAATATACTACTGAAATATTTAAACATTATCCACAAATTTTATTGTAATGTATTTTCTTTCCTTTCATACATGTATTATTGTACATGCCCAGCTCAATGATACATTATGTGTTTGGTATCTGAAGCATAAAGTGTATACCCAACAACTAACTTGGTTGAGCATTAACTGTTTCTGGGTTTCTAGAATTAGGTCTCTCTAGTTGAGTGCAGCGATTTCCTTTTCTGTCTTTTTACGGAGTAGTCACTGTTAAAGCATCAGTGTTCATGGCCATGGGCAGATTAAACATGTTTTGTCTGTGCCGTTCAAAAGTAATTTTCTATTGGAATCGTGGTTTATGGTGTTGAATGAGAGGCAACAAAATGTATTCTCAGCTTATTTACCTAAAGTGAAATCTAAGTTATATTTAACATGATCTTTGAGTCACTTCTTCAAGACTTTTGTATTCTCTACCAACCCATTCTGCTTTGCCTCCCAGGCAGGATGCATTAGCAAGAGGTGATAAAACTGTACCATTTTGCTTTTGCTAGCCAGGCCAGAAATAGAAGACTACACTGGAATTCATTATTTCAAATGTCAAATTGGATGAAGATTAGGAAGAACACACTTATCTTGCAGGGTATAATGAGAAAATCGTAATAATTAGTCCCTCAGGAGAAAAAAAACCCCTCAAATTGGGGAGTGGGGAAACATACAGAAATATGTTATTTACCAGTTAAACTATGGAACTGGGGGTTGATAGTGGATGGTGTTTGTGGAGATTTTGTAAATTGATACTAAATTATAGTTAGTCATATTTTTTGGTGATTAAGCTTCCTTGCTGTGAAGGATCACAGCCAGTTTCCTCATTACAAAATCAGATGAAAAGTCTCACTGGATAATACAAACATGATTAAGATTAATCAACATAGTGGCTACTTTCTTCAAATGTTTTAATTAATTATCATGTATCCATAAATTCAAACATCCATACAATTCATTTTATTGATTGTTAAATCAACTTGTCAACAAAGGCCTAAATTATGTATTTTTTTTAATCACATCTTTATTATTTGCCTAATTACGTCTAGATAACCTTTCTGTTGCATAAATGTTGATTTTCTGCCATAAAAAGCATTTTCATTCTGACTGCATTTTGCTGCATTTTGGTTTAATTCTTGTCTAAAATACAGAAATATTTATCAGTTAAAAAAAGAAACCCTCCCACCTTTTAAGGAAACTAAAGCACATTGCAATCTGACAAAAGATTTGTATTACTGAGGAGAAGCAGCATCATCATTTCTACTCCATTTTACCATGATGCACCTTGGTGTTCAAGGTGCCAATATAAACGTAAGCCTGAGGAGAAATGTTGTGTCTTGAGTATTATACTCAGGTTCATACTTCATGCTCCAAAATAGTTCCACTGTTAAAGTAAATGCAGGGGCTGCTAAATCCAGAAGTAGGATTTAATTTAGGTTCAGTTTCGCCTTATGTACCTTCTACATTTCTGTTACTCATGAAAGTTGATAATTAGGCCTTCACTATTCACTCAAACTGGTTCTGTTGCACAATTTGCCCTGTACCTCAGAGCATATGTGAGTTGCTAAGTCTAGAAGGTACCGGAGTGATCTGTGACATGTCTTTGCTGTAAAATGATCCATCTGCAGGTACGTCTGGCTGCACCACCGACATCTTCCAGCTCCTTCTCTACAACGCTCTCGAGATGAGCAAAAGCACCTAATTTACTCAGGCTTCAAAGGCACTGCCTAACTTTTCTCCCACATGACTTCACTTCCCAGGGGGGGGGGTTCTGTCTTTCTCTTTGAATCGCAACCAAAGAGGCTTTGATGGTGTCTTTGTGCATTACATGAGTCAACTATATTCCACTGAGAAAAATATGCATGTGCTGTAGTATCAGCTTAGATTTTTTTTAAAAAGGGATGGAGCTCAAAGTTGGCACAATTCAAGTTCTAATAAAAGAATGGATGTCGTTGCAATTTTTTCTGATTTATGTGGAGCTAAATGTATTTAAGCTGTGTTACGGCCCAAGGCCTTTCCTTTGGGTTAATATCCCTACTCCTGATTAGTTCTGATTGGAAGTGGAGGCAGCTGGCCAGTGTCTCCAGAAGGTCGTCACATCCAGCTTAAGATGCACCGTGTTTTTCTCACCGTGGCTCATTCCTCTCTGTCTTACTGCCACCCTCTTCCCTTCTCCCTCTCCTCCTTACCCAATTATGATTTTTGTTAAATAAATCCCACTTTAAGTTATCCCATGAGTTGCTTACCTTTGATTTATTATGGTACAAGAGCCAGACCATAACAGCTGTCACATAAATTCTACCAAATCTTCTGAGTCTGAACACTGGAACAAAATGAGAAGAAGAGGGTTTATAGTAAATCTTTGTTGTGACGCTTTTGAACTCTTTTCCTAATATGATCCTACTTACGGAAATAAAATCTGGAAATATTATACAACAATTTTAGTAGAGGGCATGACTGTTGATGCTTGTAGAAAACAGCTCATTTTTATCAATGAGCCTAAGGACCCTTTTGGAGTGGTTTCTTTAAGATTCATACAATCAAAATTAAAATTTCTAATTATTAGATTATGACATGTTGGTATTATAGAAATCAGCTTACATGAAAGATTGATTGGCAAAAGCTGTGTTTCTGTGTTTTGAATATTCACAAAAAATGTGTGTATGACATTTACGTACAAAATGAGTTTATTTTGTGTATTGTCTTTTAGCTGCATTTTTGTATAAATAGCAGTGCAATGATACCATATAAAAATAACCTGTTCTTCTTTTTCTTTTGGCAAAACATGCTTCCTCCAGAAACATGCATGTCAACTGGACTCTCTAAATTACCTAGAGGAGCAAGTGTGAGTGTACATGGTTTTCTGTCTTGTTTGTCTCTGTGATGGACTTGTGACATATCCAGGGAGTACTCCACCTCTCTACCATTGATTCTGAAATATAACCCCCACCCCCCACTCAGAATGAAAAAATACAGCCACACGGATGGATGAAAACATTTAGTCATTTTTATTTCAGACTTGACTTGTAGAGTAGATTTCCCCACTACCAAAATACCACCAGGATAGGACATTTTTCCATTTACTACACTGAGGAAATTAATCTGTACTTTTGTTTCTCGAAGAATAAGCAAACACTGCCGGACTATGCACTTTTTTATGAAAACATCAATACATTACTGTGGGCTCAGTCTCAGAGTAGTCTCTGTGCTACTCTGCAAACACACTCAACTGTAAGTTCTCAAGGTATTAGATGGTGTTGATCCTGATTTATTCTCTGACAGCTAACACAAGAAAGAGCACTGCCCATTAGTCTATGTATTAAAAAGAAAAAAAAGAACAGAGCCCTGATATTTGCGATTACTCTTAAATCCACTTAAATATATGAACAGATGAGTCACTTCCTCCAAAAAAAGGCTCTGGATTTCATCTAATGTTTTATTATATGTCCCTTTTTTCTGTAGCATGGCGGCTGCTCTGAGCAAAGAACAGTTGAACTCTAAGAAGCCTGTAGGGCTGTTGGCACTAGGCAGGAAAAAAGCTCTTCCAAAACTAATATGCAAACATTGTAATTTCTAAAGTCAAATGTTGTGATAGGAAAACATATTATTTGTCTTACTATGCTGAGCATTTATTATTTTCAGTGTTTGATCGACTATATATTCTTACTTCGCTCCACTTCATTCTTTTTACTTTTTTCTGTCGGCATTGCTCTTTAGCTGATATATCTCACTTTTCTTCTGCCAGATTTCTACTTTCAGCTCTGGCACAAAGGCAATGGGTGGGAGGGGTCGTTTAAGGATTGCCGATTGGTTAGTGTTTGAGCATAGCTCAGAGCCTCCAACATTGCTAAGTCTTATTAGGCAGTGGTGGACTATTACTTGGCTATATTCCTACCAGATTCCCATCCCACCTGAGATGGCAACCGAAGTTTGTTTGGGTCCTATTCAGGTCGCACTGCTACATTAGTCCAAAGAAACAATTATATGGCAGCTGAATTAATGATGGGTTAGCTCCAATGGGTGAACGTTCACTGCTGCTTCTTTGAGTCCCATGGTTAATTAGCATACTTGTTAAAAATAGCTGATGTGCATGTATATATAACCAAAAATAAAGATAAGACAATAAAGTTAGTAACACACCACTCTTGTACCTGTATCTTGAACTTTCTCTTAAGAACACTATTGGACAAGTTTTCATCTTATTTTAGTGTGGACTGTGTCAGATAACACTGTGATCAGGTGAAGAAGTATCAACTCATTTTCAGATACGATTATCATCACATTTGAACAACTTCAGTAAAATCGAAAAATATGAATGCCACCAGTGGTAATTAAGCCCTATTAATTAAGCTTACTGCTTATATGCACAGTAATTATTGGAAATCCAACCACATTTCTAGCTGTGTTTGTCAGGTTTAGAGAAATTAAAATGCATCTAGTATTATTCAAGGCAGCAGTTTTATTCAAGTGGCAATCAAATCAAAATCTATTTAGATTAATCAAAACCAATGTCATTTTAATCATTATAATAAAGCAGAAAAAAATGATGACTACACCTAACATTGCATAATGAATAAAACAGTTTCTATTAGAGAATTTGCTTGCAAATATGTTTTTTTGTCAGTTATACATCTATTTGCTTTAACAACACTAGCCTGGCTATGTCCACTCACAAAATGCCAGACTGACTTCCACCAATGGTTCGTTTTAATATTCAACTAAGATCAAATCATTTTGCAACTGTGGGCCTTGAGCCACTTTCCTTTATGTGGTTATCTCCTATACGTTGTGTAGTAAATTCATTATGTGTTTCATATAAGATCCATTACATCACAAATCATACTTTAATATTATTCTTCAAGGGTGAACAGAAAACAGATATCCACTACTAAAAGGAAATGTACTACAATAAATCAGTGAAATGAAGCCAAGACAATGCACTTTCAGTGTATTTATAAGCAAGGCAGGACTGCTCAGATTTCTCATTCTGTCGCTAAGACTTTCTTCAAAAATTTTATGCAGACTTGCAATCTGATTCAGTTCATGTACTTACAATGTAATATGACTCTGCACCAAACATTAGAACATTCTTAGCTTAAATGTAAATGTTTCCAAAGGGATTTGTTGCATTTTGAGCTTTGTTTGAGTTAATTGACACACCAAGGCTCATTTTTAAGCGGTCAAAAGAAAACCACACCAACTTATTCCTGTCTAAAAGGCATTATTTTAAATTAGTTCCTGAAAAGACACATTTGAGTGTCTTGTCTCTCTGAAAGTACATTTTTGTCCATCAGCATGTAGTGTTGAGTGTTGGTGTTACATGTGCGCTCGGCTTGAACTTATGTCAGGATGAATGTCGTCCAGTAATAAGTAAAGCTCATTGTTTAAAGAGCAATTTCCTCTGCCTGATTAATATAGTAACTGGCACTAAACTCAATGGTGTATTTCCACAGACAAATGGAATAAAATCCTGATCCTGTTATCCACTCACTTCTGTTATGAGCACAGACCTTTTAAAGTATTAATGAGAGACTGCATGATGTGTGTGACAGTCACTTTCCATTGGACTTGTGAAAAAGTGGTGCCAGGTGAAATATCTGCCGTTGTCTGAACATTGACATGTAAAATGTAATTATCAGAAATAATCATTTGGTTCTGTTTTCTAATCAAATTACTTTTGTTTTGTTTTTTTGCACTAGGTGATTAAAATCATTTGGTTAATGGCTTTGATATGCAAACTTCTTTGACGTTAACGACACTACTTTCTGAAAGAATAATGTTGCTGATATGCTGATAAGTGATTTGTTATTGAATATGTTGGTAGTTTCAAGCGTTCTATTGATGTTCTAGTCATGTGTGCCTCAAGAGTGTTATGAGACGTCTCTGCGTGATGTTACCTGTCCCGGTTCTTCCAGGTCGCTCTCATTTGCTGGTAACTATTTTGTTTGACTAAGGCCATCTAAAGTTCCTTTTTCTAGTACTCAATGACAGCCCACGCTTATTTGTTTTGGCGTGTGCAAGTTGCCGTCGGTCAGGTCACTTAAAGGAGCATGACAGCACTGACGTAAACTGATTGATGCGAAAGGCTGCACAAAACAGCAGTGTTATCCTTTTCCATGCAACCATGCCACAACAAATCCTAAAAAAATACTCTGCTTCATATTAAATATTCCTAAATAATATACTAATGCAGACACTCAACTCATTACAGCATGTTGTGCATAATTTATAAAGTAAGTCTAAAGAAAATTGTTGCTATTGCTTATTGTACGTTAACCCCTTGTTCCTCTAAATAAGAATGAAAAAATGAAAAATGCTTATATCTCAGTCCTCACTTATATCTCTTTGAAATCTTGACATTTAAAGAAACTTTTTATTTTGTGAGGTCATTTTTTTATGACATTGTAATTTTCTTTGTGTTCCAATTTACTTTTCGGTCTGATCAGTTCCCAGTGAAACTGGGAGGTCCTGTGTGAATCAAGAAATGGCAACTCCCTACTTTTCATCCCTTTGAGTTGTGCTGTCTCTGTCAGTGGGCACATCAGAGCTGTCACTCTAAAGGTGCACTGGAGCATGAACTGGTAAGACATCAAAGATGTCACTGTTCCCCAGCTGACAACCAGAGCCCCAGACAACTTTGCTCTTTAACACAGTAAGTACGTTTTTTTTATTCCATATTGTTTAAAACTGCTTACAGTTGGCTTTCAAAACGCCACTGGCTTATTTCAAGTGTGTATGGGCAATTCGAATGAATAAGTAGGGTGACCATCGCTGATACACAAAAAATGTGCTTTTTCTTCCTTTTGTTTTCCACTGTCTCGACCTCTCCCTAATATTGGTGTCTTTTCGCACAGTGCTACAAGTCTCCACCAGCCCCTTGTCTATCGTATATGTTGTTCCCATCTGCCCTCATTTACAGGGAATCTGAGTTTAAATCTTTCATTTCCCTTTTATAGCCAGAAACAGCGCTGATTATGCTTGCCAGCTGTGTCTTCATGAGCATAACCGTGAAAGTGAACATTCCAATGCACATACAAAGTTGAATTTTTTTTTTTTTTTAATGAATTAATCGGCAATATCACTCTTCAAAAGATTCACACAATCTCTCTGTAAGGAAGATCACTGAAGGATGGAGCTAGATGAAAATGTACATGATATTGGAGTGTCTTAAAGTTTGTGCTCATCCCCCTCCCACATGCCCCATCGGTGTAATAATTTTCAAAGGCAAAACTAGCAGGCACAGTGTCATTTCAGCATAGGTTTATTGGCACTCTGATTTAAGTTTGATGACACAGTTTGTAATTTTCTCCTCATCATTCTGTGGAGACCATTTTATCTCCCTCCCCTTATTCTAATTCACTGCCACTTTCAATTAAGAGTCATAATTACTTTTCTCCATGCTTGGTAAAATGAATCCATCCATGGTGATGAAGGATGACACTGACAGTTGTTTCAGAATTTCTATTAAATACACTCCAGAGTTTGTTAATTGTTTGTTAATCAGGATAAAAACATAAATATTAAATTAAATAATGTCACACTCAATGCTTTGCATTTCTCTTATCCTCACAAATGCCTCATACTTTCTCCCCCAATGTTAATTAAATGCTGGGTTTACTTTTTAATTGATGAGGTGAGTCAAGCCATTAATCGTTAATGCTTGCATCAAAGTAGAATGTGCTGAATTTATCGCTCTATACACCTGTCAGAAGTGTTTGAATGATGCTCTTCTGTGTGGTCTAGATAATGCAAAGAAACACAGCAGCTGAAAATCTACCGTACATTAACCTCTTTTGGTCCTATTTGAGCGAATTATTTTGCCCGCAACATTTAGTGTCTTTGTGCAACTAAATTAACTTTTAAAAACCAATGCTTACTTCAACAGAAAAATCAAGTCGCTAAAGCAATTGCTTTCAGATGCATAGAGCATTGTGTATATAGTGAGTGATATAAATATACAAAATTAAGTTTGTTCCTATGCTTATGATATCATAATAATGAGGATGAAAACTGTCTTTGAAAAAAATATGTAGGTCTTATTAACAAAAGGTCTAAGCATTATGAAATTAAACAATGCTTATGGTTGTGGACCACCATGATGTCGTATTTACTGTGTGGTTGCTGAGAATTTCACAAACAAATGTGGTTTATTTTTCTCAGCAGCAGATACAAAATTGCTGGCAGCAACACAGAGGATAGTGCAAAAATGATGCTTTCATTGATAGAGCCTTATTGAAAATGCACAGAATGAGGAAACCTTTATGGCCAGAAGAAAATACCAGCTGCCTGTTTGGATGAAGAGCATCACCATCCAAATATTTTTTCATTTGTCTCAAAGCTTTTTATCTCAGCCTGCAATATGATGACAATGGCAGCTTGTAAAATGAAGGTAAACCGTAAAGAGTTGTGGAATATTGGTTGGAATATATAAAGGTTGTGTGATGGTTCATATTAATGGAATATAAAAGCGTACTCTGAGATTTTTGTAACTGCCTGCTTGCATGTTGGCAACTTAAAACTGAAACACCCAGATGCCTTCCTTTTCCCAGTGGTTTTCAATAAAACCGAAGCTAGAGCCATCCAAGACATAATCCATGAGTGTTTCTTCTAAGCAAGAACATCTTTAACCTAAAGTTACTGCATGAATTAAGCAACTAGGAAAAAACACTTCATGAATAAGCTTTACGGATGCTGTATTTTGCTTTAACTTTCCGAGGTTTCTTTGTGTAATTACAATAAAGATTTACATTATATCATTGACTGCGCTGACATCACAAGGAGTTTGTCAGAGGAGGAATTTATTTTTGAGTGGACTTATTTGTATCTATATTTTGATTTAGTTAGTTAGTGTCTTTGTGTTTCTGTTTCCTTTTAAACAAGATTACAGTTTCTCCATTCTCCTTGGACTGCTTTACCTAAACTGAATAAAAATAGTGAATAAATCTCAAGCTACTATTACTTTATCATAGCATCATACTTAATTAATGATAGCTTATTTGAAACTGATCCATCTTTCCTGAATCTCTTAGACCAAACCATAAAGGGTAAATGTATCCTTAAAAGAACATTAAAAAATCAAACTTGTCACACATTGTCATTCGAGGTTCAACTCTGACATTTTATGGTCTAACATGGTTCCAAGTATGTTTTCCAGGGATACTTGAAGATTTTTTATTACAGCCAAAAGAGTACAATGTTGTCAACGGTGTTTTTTTACATTTCATTGCGTCCAAAAAACAGTAAATGGAAACCTAAAATTCCTTAGTGAGATGGTTTTCTGATCACCCCCGGGTCTGTCTGTGAAAGTTGAAAAGAAGATCTCCAACTTCCCTGCTCAAACTGAGGTCATTAAAAAGTACTGTTTTCTTCACTAAGCTTAAAGTCAAAAATAGTGCATTATTTGCAAAAACTGACTCTGGGGCAAAATATATTTTTTCCTTCTTTTAAATTCCCTATTCAAGTAATGTGCAATTCAAAATTCTCAACATATTCAGAAGAGATGTAGCAGTGGTTTGATACTCTGACATTTCATAATAATGAGCTCTGCTGTAATATTCTTGCTTCATGATCTATATTTTCCATAGGAATCAAATGTCAAAGTTTCTTTCTATTTTGAAGCATTTGATAATATGGAGTGGGAGGCTATACCTGCATACTCACAGACATACAAACACAAACTGTCCTAAGTAGCTGTTTCAAATCCCTATGACTCATGTTTAGTAAGAAAAGATGATATTTCTGTCTATAAAATGTGCATATCAAAAATGCTTTTAGGAAAAATGACACTTTTTGCTATTTTCCATTGAAATCCATTCCATTATAACTTTGCCATTGATAGTTAATACCAAAATTTTGTATTTTAATACTGTAATATTGAAGTTTGACAGCTTTATTATGATTAGAGAAGATTGTTTTCTTTAGTTTGGTCACAGTTAGTCTGGTGATGTATTTGTCATTTTCATCCTTTCATAATGTTTCAAAGGGCTTTGGCTAAGATTTATGATATTACGGTCTAAATTTTCTTTTAAAATGGAGACCCTGAATCAGTTGATGACATACAGAAAATCCACTTTAAAAATCTGAGCTTACCTGTTGTATACATTTGCTCTTTCCCAAACAGCCATTCACAGGCAATCTCCTTCCATCTGTGGAATGATGGATAAATGTCCTTTTTTATTGATATGGAGCATCATGGGTTCACTTTTCCTGAGGGCAGAGTTGGCACAGGCCTGTGTGACTCATTCATCTGTTAGATTGGAACAGTCAGAACATTCAAAAGCAATGTCCACATTTTCCACAGTGCTACTCTTTTAGTTAAACAGCTTCTTGGGATCCAGACGAAGCAAGATAAGCTATAATGTGTGCTCTAAATTACAAGAATGTTCCATTTCACAACTTGCAAACTTGTTCATTTGCATGAACACGCTCTTAACTGATTTGTCATAGTCAGAAGGAGACCTACAATCTTTGTGGGACAGAAATTAAGTAAACCAGGCCCTAAAAATAATCAGTTATAGTTCAGTTCACCCAGGTTACCCAAACCATATTGACCAATATGACTCCAGATCTTTTACATACATGTTGTTACATAAGGTGACCTCTTTTGTTTTGACTTCCTTTATAACTACGCTGAAAGACAAACTAGGACCATGCTTTCATATCTTCTATTAATGGGTGTAACCAGTCCAGTGCTGGGTCGCCATCCTATAAAAATGTAAGAACAGATTTCCTCTTTTTTTTCACTTACAGCAGAACTGTAGATTCTGCTGTATAGAGAATATCAGGATAATTCAAATTGATGTTGATTGCTTTCTTAAACAACAGCAAAAAAACAGACATTTAAAAAAAATTCCATATCTAAAAAAAAGGGGTGAAAAAGGTAAATTCCTTGTCAGATGGTAGATGACTTGTTGCTTCTAGTTTAAGCACCTGGATTTACGTATGCCTTGCCTTATTGTTCATCAGTAGGAGCAGAGTGGACCACGTGATAAACAAACAGTGCAATGTCTTATACTATAAGACCAAGATACCAATTAACAAGTTCATCTTCATTAATAACCCTACCAAACAGAAATGTGGCTGAAATGACCTTGTTCCAAAGGACACCTGGGTATCCCTGATTTGGGAATAACTCATAGTAGAGCTACTATTCCACTGCATCGATGTGAACTAATTATAGTAGCCAAAATTGTACTTAGCACATATTTGAGAGCACTTAATCCATTTGACATTGCTTCCTAAGTTTGTGCTTATTCATTATTGAAAATGTCTTGTGCCTGGCATATTTACAGTGACCAAATGGTCAGGAATTTCTTTGTCCTACAAAAGGCAGAGCTGGCATCTCACCAGGAAGTCCACACGATCGTTTATCATACAGTCTTGTTTTTGAAAAAAGACACTGAAATAGCATGGTTCTTATTAGTTTCAGGTGACAAAGGAAAAGTGCTCAGTCGCTAAGAGGTCAGACTTCAATGCTTTGTTATAGCCTAGTCTCTGAAGGAGAAGGGCATATGTCTCTTGGTAGACTTGAAAACACCTCTGCATTCATCCTTAAGAGCAAAAAGAGAGTACAGGGTAGAAAAGAGTGTGAGCATCAGTGCTTGTTGTGATGCCCCCACAACATGGACTTGATAATCATTGGAAGTTGGGTGAATACCAACACCGGTCAATGTTCATATAGTTCTTATGGTTTATGTGTCCCTGTGTACACACACATTCACGGTTTATGCAGATTTCTGTAGCTCTTTGCGGAGGAGTCCAGTCTATTCATGTCTCAGAAGACATTCAGTGGGATGTCTAAAAAAAAAGACATCGATTTGTGTTGGCTTTTGGCCATTTGAGCCAACTAGCTGAAAATGTATGTAGAACTCACATCGACTTTCTCTGATATCCTCCAGGTGCCCTTATATGCTGAAATGCATAACCTCAAGAACATTTGCATTTTTCATCCATCGAGAGTAAAGTTGCTAGCCTGGAATGTGAACACACAAATGAATTATGTTTTACATGAAGAGACTTCCTGACATGAATCTATGAGCCATCCCTAGGGCAGGTTTTAACCTCCCAATATTCTCAAATTGTCTGAATTCACCTGAATTCTGGTGAGAGGCATGCGTGATGCATTTCAAATTCCAACATGATTTTTTTTACACATTCCCCATTAGAGATTTAAATGCGGTGTTGTGTCCTTTTGTGCATTTGATTAAATGTGTCTTTAAAATTAACAGTGCGAGCTCAGCTCCAGTTGTAATGTGTCTGATGGGTCTTTGATCTCTGATCGTTGTAAGCCCGTGGCAGGGGCTCAAGTAGAGACAGCACAGAAGCAACAAACAGCCTGATAACTCTTAATTACAGGCAGTTCACTGTCTTCAAACTGGCAAACACCCAACTGGTGTTGCGTTGAAGGTTGTAAATTAATCTCAACTCAACAAAACAAGCAAGACGAGATACTGAGATGATTGAGAAAGGTCCTTATTTTACAAACAAATGACCACATAAACAACTGCTGACCTTTCCCAACAATGATGAGTTAAACCACATAAATAAGTAGATGTCAGGCATCTAATATTTTGTTCTATTGCAATATAATAAAATACATTTTTGGATGATCAAATGCGAATCCAGAGTAGCCGTTTCTCAACTGAGATGAGCTAGAGGTGAATAGAGATAAGGCTGAAGGGGCTGTTGAAATGCACAGTAGGACTTTGTGTGCAGCCAGAGCAGACTAGAGCCATGCAGTTATGTATACTAATGCCACTGAGATTCCAAGTATAGACACAGCAGGCAAGCATGGAAAAATGCACAAACCCAAAACCAAACTGAAACAGCAATGCAATTTCATGCATGCTCTATTGATTCTGTGCTAGAATTAACTGCGCGTATGAACACAGGTGTCTTTAGAAGCAAGAACCTCCCTCAATCAACTCTACTCACACACCCTGTAGTTGTCTATATTGATAAAGAAAAGTGAGCTAAATATTTTTCAGAGCAGTACATGGGGGACTGCAAATAAATCATTGACTCATTTCTTGTGGAGCAGAAATGCATCGCCATGTTTGCAGCGAAGTGGTTTAATCTAATGTGATAGAGAGGAGTTACAGTCCATGTTAAGCAGCTTGCATCAGCGGCATCACTCTGCCCTCTTATTCATTAGACCTGCCTTGACATCACTTTAATGGCGCCGAGTCTAAGCTTTCCACGATATGTCATTCGGGCATTATATCTTTTAAAATATTGCTAACAAGGATTCAGCATACACCATTCTAATATGCTCAGTATTGTTTTGATGGAAGAGTTGATATGGAAGTAATTTGTTGTTGGTGTAGAGATTAAACTCCTCTATTTGACAGGTGAATCAATGTGGACTCAGAGTAACCCCATGCCCTCCTGCACCGTCTTCCCACACCTCAACCATCTTCATTTTTAGTATTTATCATCTATCTCCAGCCTGTCTTTGGATCCCCGACAAGTCCATTAAGCAAGAGACACCTTAATGGCTCTCTGCTGATGATGGAGAATCCCTTGTCTGATGAGAAAGGTGAAAAAGACTAAAAGTATAACACTTTGACCTTTGAGTCTGTGTTCATTCACAAAGATGTCTGGATGAGACGGACTGGTGTCATCACTCTTTCAAGTCCCTGAGCTGTGAGAGATTAGCTGGCTGAAGGTTGGAAATACAGGAGAACATTGTGATTAGCTTTTGAATAGTTTTTTTTAGACAACGAAAACAAAACAACGCAGTTAATCTTTTTGCAGACTCAGTCAGTCCAGGTCCCAATTACTCTGTCACTCACAATGGTGAGTGGAACAACCTTTTTAAAATATGTTTTCAATGGTGGAACAGAGTGAAGGTATAGTTATCATGAAGATCAGGAAAGTGGATCGTAACATTCCATTCTTGGCTCTATACTTGCCTCCTGTTCATCAGAGATATCATATTTAGATCTTTAAATGGTCTGCAGCCAAAGAAGATCAAAGATCTTTTGATGTGTTATGAGTGTTCAAAATATCTTAGGTTTTGAGGAGAAAATTTATATGCAACATATGTATGGAAGGAATTCCGAGACAACTGACAAGTTTAAATCAAGTCACACTTTCCAGTTTCACTATGTTTAATTAACTGACTTACAGTAAGTAACTTTCACAACTCTCCATCTCAGTACTAAATAATCCTGCATAAAAACTATGGATGCTAACCTGAAAGCCGAATCATTTGAAAACAGGAACAGAAGGGCACAGTAGACTACAAAAAAGAAAAAAAAAAACAACAGAAAGATATGCAAGGAAACATTTTGTTGCCTAGCTAGCGACAGCCAAAAGCAGCAACTGAGTATTCCCTTCTAAAATAGTATCATCCCAACTAGAATATGGATTTTTCTGATGGGCTGTAGGGCCAAACACAGATTAACACTACCATTCAGGTCTTTCTGGGACTTTGTCCCACTGCTAACACTTACAGAATGCGATCTCGACAGGGGCACACAACTGAAGCCAAATAGCCTCTCTAAAGATGACTAAATGATCAGGTAATATGGTTTACATGCCAGCTAAATTGCAGAGACTTCCATTATGGTTAATAGCTGCCAAAGGTTACCCCTGCTGTTCCCTGTTATAACATGGAACCATGCAGGTAAAATCAATTACCCAAGCTCAAATGGATAGGGAAGAATATAAATATTATAGTGAAGACATGAGATTTGGAATATAGTTCCATTAAAGAGATCCATGTGATGTTATGAAAACCCAGATTAATAACAACCATTTAACAATTAGGGCAATGACGAAAAATAATTCAATAATGAAATATTAAATGCTTCATTATATTTGCAAATTAGCCTTATTTAGTAAAGAATTGTCGTCAATATGTTCTAAAACACACGGAAGTACTCAGAGTAACAAACAGAGGAGAGACATTTATTAGAATACAGATTACATAAAAATGAATAAACACAGACTGGGAAAAGCTACCTGACGGGTAACGTTGGGTAGATGAAACAAGAGACAGGTTCACCTTCAGTAATGTTAGACGTATCGCTCAGTTTCCCATCTGACCCCCCCCCCAAAAAAGTAAACATACCTGTGTTGTGTGTGTTGGATCCACTTCAAGAAAACCATCCTATCCAAATGTCAGGTATATCTCGACCTCTGGGTTAGTTTCTTTTACCACAATCTAGTGGCACCAACCAGATTACTATCACCTCTCTGAACTCACTCACACAGCACACCAACCTCAGCTGAAGAGCTGACCTCAAACACATTTCCACAGTAATAGTACAGCCGTAACTGATGGCAGTGGTTGTTGGCAGGCACTCCGCATTCTGCAAACTCGGCACTCTCCAGGAAACTGCAACCATTAAAGTTAAATATGCACTGTCTCACATAGTTCACAACTTGACTTTACAATACAATTCCATAGACCAAGTGATAGTGTTTATCATGCAGCCCACTCCTGTGGACGGGATAGATCACATTTGCTTGCAATAAGCAAGTTACACGCATAGCAAATTTCCTTTGGTACTTTGGAACACAGTTACAAACGGATCCAGACAGATAGATTGTTGATACTGACAAAGTCGACAAAACAGCTAAATAAATCATACAACCCTGGTTCCATAAAGATTGGAATGATGTTTCAAGCTGTAAAAAAAAGGTGTTTTGCAATTCAATCTATATTAATTTTAGAAATACTATAAATACTACATGACAGATATTGATTGATTAAAAATCAAACATATGTTGAAAATGAGTGGGGCAAAGAACATATTTATGCAACATGGTTGCATAATACTACATCAAACCAGCAAAGATTCTCACTTGTTAACCATGACCTTCAAATGACTTTGTCAGTGTTTTGAAAGTTCTGCTTTTCTTCTATGCAGCAGAGAGAACTCCTTTAAAGAGATTATTAATGTTTTAGATCACAGGACAGTGTTCCACATGGACTTAAATTCATCTTAAGTGGAAGGAGAGGAGGCAACTTTTGTTAGATCTTGTTTATAGATGTTTTGTCTGCTTTCATTTAAACATGTTTCTGTGGCTGCAGAGTACACCGTGTTTTTTGTTTTCTTTTGTAAGCATCCTTAAACTATGAGAAGAATAAGAATACCTTTAGTTATACAAATTGTTTACAAAGAGTGATGAAAACTCTTCTTCTTTAAGTCTCCCTCAGAAACTCTTGCTATATCCACACATGTTTACAACCTTTTGTTTCTGTACCTAATTTCTTTGTAAACACATCACTGGAATCAAAATATTTTGCGATCAGATAAATATGATGATGAAGAAATGTTCTTATTATTGTTAGTTTGGCTTTATTTTTTGATGGAAATAGACTTATTAGCCCACAATTTCATTTGTCACATTAAATGAAAAAGAAATTGAACTGCTGATCGTACTGTATTTAAATGGCAATATCTGTTTTACAGAATGTAACACAAGTGTAAAGCTTAGTGGTCATTTGGGGGTTGCTTGGTTGAAAAATGAAATATTGAAAAGAGTCATAAATAGGATTGAGATTTGGGTCAAAATTATTGAGATCCTGATTCTGGTTTTCACAAGCCATTGCATTTTTATATCCAACATTATAGAGACAACAACTAGCCCATGACAAATTAGCTGATGCAAGAATAATGGAACACTGTTTGTATTTCACAAAATCATTCTTGGGTTCTGCAGAAGCGTAAAGTTAATATCTGACCTAACAGACAGAGTATGTTAAGGAGAGTAAGTGTTTTAGTATTGAGTATTGACACCAAGACCAGAGTTCAAATGTTCAATATCACTGTTTCAAATACTGGATTGACACTTTAAATATTTAATGCCATCAAATTGAAGGCATGCATGGAAATTAAATCATGAATACTCTTATCCTAAAGATAGGCTTCGATCCACGTGCATGGGGGGTCTCACTTGGTCACAAGGTGTTTGTCTTTATGCATAACAGACAGTTCACTATTTCTTGTCTTTGCTTGCAAAGCTAGTCTTGTTTGCACTAAATATGTGCTTGCTGGTGTGTAACCCCCACTGACAATGACTGAAACACCTCTCCTCTGAGAAAATAGTGTCTGGTAGCATCCAGTCCTTGAGATCTGAGGTGATCCTATTCAATCACTGCTCTCCACTTCAGTAAACACATTATAGGGCAGCAAAGTGATCCAGGCAATATATGGAATGGCAAGCAATAGAATTTGGCCATCCTATACGTCACGTTTAAACCTCATGACAAAATAATGCCATATGGTTTATTTTTTTGTTGATTTAATTTAATTTGATGCCAAGTCTTCTCATATTTCCATCACAAATTCCAATAGAAAAAAGGAGCACAGAAGGATGTGTGGAGAAAGGCTCTAATGTTGTGCCATCTGTGCTAGATGCCAAAGGGAGACTCCTCCTATTCACACTTCTGTGCATTCCAATGCATCCTAGTCCAAGGTGACTGACACTTACACAGTGGCTTTGCAGAGTGTTCAGAGAGCCGTAGCTCAGTGTCTGACAGAGGTCTCAAAGTTTTTGACAGGACATCACCACAATTACAATAGCCATGGTCCCCATGTAGACCTGTACATTTTCATTTGGATTTATATTCATTTTCCCACCATACAGATCTCAATTACAATAGTATTGTTTGTGCATTTTCCTACATTCAAGGAAATTATTTAACCTGACCTAGCCCTTGCTTGTAAATTCAATCAGCATTTACAAAGCCTGATGCCGCTAGTCAGCCAGCAACAAAGATTGAGTGTTTTTCATGTTTAATTTTGGTATAGATGGTACAAATACCTTATAACCCTAACCCAAATATCAGAAGATTTTTTCTTACCACAAAAATGGTAATT
>JABUIW010000010.1:6746273-6792109 GCA_013363375.1 Menidia beryllina
TAAATTACTCTGTATATCCTGTCAAGTCTGCTGTGATGTAATAATACATATGTTTCTAGATAATGCTCTGTCAATGAAGCGATTCCACACCTTCCAACATACCAGAAGTAGCTGCTGTTATGTAGGATTTTGGAAGCTGTGGATGACGACACCTCACTGTCCACTACTTGTATTTTTTTTTTAGAGTTTAACTCTGCGTGGCAATTCTGCTGATGCATAATTCAGTGAGAAACTAATTACCCTGGCAGCTGGTCGCAAACAAATTTCCTCCCTGCCCTGTTGCAGCAGCTCAAGACACTTTGTAGACACAGGATTTCCTACCACCAGGCACAGCACCCCCACAGCAAAGTTAACCACGTCACCGTTTACAATCTGTTCCCGGAATTAAAGTGAATTGGAGTTGCTTTCAGTACAATTTGAATTAAGACTGGCATGCGAGACATTTACATGTAGAATACAAATAAATAATAAATTCCTGGCTGTCTCCACCTACAAACTGTGATCAAAGTTACTGACACTGTTGTATCTGTTTACTGAGATTATTCTTGCCTCTTTGTGTGTTTGCTGAAAGAGAGATGGAATGTCTTGTGTATTGCAGCAAACAGAAAGAATTGCTGTATTTACCTGTTTGGTAAATGGTGGGATAAATGTTAGTTTAATGGGTAATAGATTTATTTTATCCTGTCATTTATGTCAAGCAACTGCTGGACAAAAATAGCGCAGCTTCCTCCATGAGGAAGTTTGCCATGACGAGGATCACTTATTGGCTGTTATGACATCTTTTCTTTTAACTTATGAGACATGTGGAATTATTCAGCCTGGCATTTTCTGTCAAAACCTCTACCATTATAAAGATTGCTTATCATTTACAAATGTTATCAATTCTTGTTTAAAAATCGCTGCTGAGTTACATAAATGAATATGGGCTGAGGATTTTTCTTTCTTTATTTTTTATTCTAACTGCAATTCATCCTCTGATCCAAGGACTCCGGGAGCAAATGCCATAGTAGTTATAGCTCACAGTCTTTATAATCAGGCCCATTTTGATATGCACCAGGCATGCTCCTGGCAAATATAGAATACACATTTCTTTTCATTTGTTAAAAAAACTTCATTTTTCTTTGTAAAAATAACCTCTGTTTATTCATCATGAATATAAAGAGTACTCCAGGATATAATTATGCTATTTGTTTTGCAATAAAGACTTATTTTTACTGACATCAGACTATCATTTGGGCATTTTCACATGCGTGTACTGGACCCGTGACGTTATCTGCAAGCCTTTAAAGACAAGATTCGATGCATTCTATTAGCCCTGTAAATCTAATGAATATAATATACAGGTGATTATTCTTGATATGTTGTGGGGTGTATGCTTGTAGTGATCTGAGTTTGATAAACATCTTATTAAAATGTTAATATAATAACACTTCATATTTCAAAGCAGCACTGCCTGGAGATTTGTCAGGAGTTCTCCTACACAGACCGTGCAGCTGCACTGCCCTCTGTGAATTTTAACATTAATAACTCTGACAGCTAGTGAGCCAAAATCCAAGCGAAAGTATTGTCAACTTATAGAAATGATTTTATATCTACATACATTAACATTTTTTGTTGGGCTGGTGAAGAGTGACTCAGTCTGACCTTGTCTACTCTTTCTTTCTCTTCTACACTCGTTATATCAGTTTCATAGCTTTCAAAGTGTAGCTAAATATCCCCCACATTCACTGATCCTTTAAGTAAGTTATAACTTTATATACGTATGTATTTAATGATTCTGAAGGGTTTGACTGAACCCTATAAAGCAATGATTTTTACAACCCTCAGAGAGGGGGAAGGATGTGCACAATTAATTATAATCGTGCTCCTAACTAAGTTTTAATGTCAGCTCGCTAACATTCTCAGCATAACAACCGTAGTTCTTCAGCCAGTTTAATCTTCCTGATATTTTTTCTTTCAGTTTGCATTAAATGCACAAAGTAACTGTGATTGACTTTTAAACTCAGCAGGATATTTAAGATTCATCTTTGCAATATTTGGGTACAATTTACCAGGCAGAAGTATATGAGAGAACCGTGACCTTTTAAAACTGCATATGCATATTGTATTAACAGACCTAACATATGTATAAATGCCTGCTGGAAATGTCAAATAATCGTAGGTGTTCTAAGCAACGCTGTTCCACCCAGCCAACAGTCTCACATTATTAAACAAGATAAAAATTTGACAGTATATCAAGATTTTTCTCGTAGCCTGACAAATCAAGTTTGTGTGCAATTTACACGTAGATGATGGCTGAAAAAAAACAACACATTTGCCTCCGATCCTGGCCATTTTACCATAATATCCTATACATATTAACCAAAATAAGATTGTGTCCCCCAAAACCCATTACAGAAACACTTGTGGCTATTTGCAGTAATTGAGGTTGAATTTTTGTGCGATTTGAATTCACATTCTTAAGAGATACAGATGTCCATCAGCTTGCTGAGAGCTGAGGTCAGTCACCTCAGCTATTATGTATTTATTACCTACTGGTACCACAAAGGCCAGAAGACATGTTGGAGACCTGCTGACGTATTAGATTTCAATGTTGCAGATATTAAAGGCTGCGTAAACCCTTTAAATAAAGGAATAAATGAAAAAGTTTATTTCAGAAATTTAATTTAAAGGCTGAAACCTGTTGCAGAAGGTCAAGACGAGAGAAGGGATGAGCTTATGATAATAGTCTGACAACAGATGGGAGCACATGGACTCATGGTTGACTGTGGAGGTTAATTGTTTATTTGCTTCAGTGGTCATAGGCTGTTTAGATTATTGTTATCTGCTGGGATTGAAAACTCAACAGCCAGGGCCTTTAAGACCCCTTCTATTTGAAAGCTGACTGTATTGCAATATCCTCAAATATAAAAGGATGGTTGCTATTAGACTGCGATGGACTGGCGGACTGTCCAGGGTGTACCCTGCCTCTCGCCCGTTGACCACTGGGATAGGCTCCAGTTCCCCCCGCGACCCCATGAGGGAATAAGCGGTATTGATAATGGATGGATGGATGGATGGATGGTTGCTATTAGAGGCATAGCCATACTTTAGGACACCAGAGGCATTGGCATATGTTAAGTGGAAAGTGTGTGATGCTTTCACATTTTGGAAAAGGGTTTTTGACTGAGTTTAAACCTGCAGGCACAGATTAAGGATGTGATGAGAATGACAGTTGCCAGTTAGAGCAAGTGTTTTGTTTGCCTTCAGTGTATGAGTACATTGAAGTGATTTGGTACATAATCCATAAACTATCGATGCTTTCAGCCCCTATTTATTTAGCAACACATGTTTTTAACTGTGCCTGGTGTGAACTGTGTCTGAAAAGTTGGACATTGTCCTTTTGAAGTAAAGTGTGATCCATTTGCGTTAAGTGCAATCCATTTGCAGAAGTGTAACAAAATATTCATGACAATTTTTTACATGAAATTATAATGGCCCTGTTTGCATCACCTTAAGAAGAGTAATACACACACTTTTAATGAAGCAGCCCAGAAGGAACAAACCCAATCCTAGTTCTAAAACAAGCCTTTGATGTTTTTTTGTTTTGTTTTTTGAACAACAAATTCAGTTTTTCTTGCACAACTGGAAGCAAAGAGTATGTGGGCCTGGATACATTCTGTACTTGATCCTTGTAGGCACTATTAAAACCTTCACACTGATAAGTATTTTAAATGCTGAAGAGCATTTTGTGTTTGTGTGTCATTCTGTGCGTGTGTGGGTGTTTTGAATTGAACATTTCTTCCAATGTAAATCTGTATCCTTTTGTCCTCAAGCAGTGTGGGTAATAACTGTCGTATTCTGGCAAAGAATATTAATCTATCTAACAGTATGGCAGGCTGGATGTTTTTAAAGAAACATGTTTACTTTAAAACTAACTAAATAGTTTTGGCAGCTGTGCAAGACTCATAACTCTGCTTGACACCGTCACATTTTCAGCAGATCACTAAAATCCAATTAATCTTAGTTATATCCACATAAAACCCTCCTGCTATTTCATCTAATGAATCCAGACAGCTTTCTCATTTCCTCCCCGCCCTTCTCTGCGTTCTCATGACAACAGGCTCCCTGTCCAATACCGCCAACTGCTTTGTTGCCTTTAGCTGCAGTGCATTTGAGGCTCTCGTGGCTCCCTCAAAGCGTCAAACCGCAGGCAAAGGATCAAAATGATCTCAACATAAAACAATTCTGTAGTTAACATGTTTCTGGATTTTTTTTAAACAAACAAAACTCTGATGGAGTCCCCTGTTTGAGCATTGATTTCAGAGGGTCAAGGTTATCCTGACTTTTAATAAGCATTTCTAAATGCTGAAGAGTCTTGCTGAAGATGAAAGAGTTTTTACGGACTTCATTTAATCTCTTTCCCTGGATGGTAGATGAGCCTAGTAAACAAAAAGGCATTAAACCCATCATCTGCCCTGCTGGATTGATCTACATGTGTGTCTGCTGGACCGGATTAGGCAATTTCTGTCTTGCTGCATATATTGGGCTCAGATGGAGAACATCTTTTCTTTTGGGGTGAGCTAAGTAGCTTCACACCATTTAACAATGACTAAAAGCTCCCTTGGATCAAGGACATTTTGCAATAAAATTCAGCCAGGCTTTGTCTTGTAGAAATTAGCAAAGTGCCACTAGTGCACATCCATTTTTAAATGTGCATCATCATAATCATCAGCATAATCATCATCATCAACAACACCATCATATATACCATCCATAACTCAACAAGAAGGTTGTCCATGTCTCCGTGTTGTTTCTATACTTATCTGAGATGTATCTTGAGTCATGTGCTCCTGAAATAGATCAACTAGCTCCCTAAGAAAAAAATCTTGATTCTTTTTAAATGATCGCTTCCAGAGCATTGGTGGCTCGATGTGAGCTATTTATGAGATTCATTCTGCCTGGGTGGAGTGAGAGCTTTTACATGAACATATCCACTCCATTAAAACACGGCCACGACTTCCCAGAAGGAAACATGATGACTTTCAAGACTGCCTGCTCTCGTATGTTTTTACATTAGTCCTTCTCACTAATGCAAGTCTCTATTGTTAGTTCCATTAAAAGACCAACTCCCTATCAGGTATTAGAAATATGTACATTTACAATGTAAAGCTTAAATGAAGCTGAAACAACTTAAAACATGTACGCACCTTGTGTTCATTTCACTCTGGATCTCATCAATGCAGTGATAGTCTCAACACTTAAGCCACAAGAATTAACGTCCATAATTTAAGATCCCATTCACTATTCATTTGACCCCTCACTGTACTCTCTATTGCACAAATTTGCCCTCATTCCCTCCCTCATCTTTTCTCATGTCCCTTCCCTGTGGCCACACACAAGCTTAAGCTTTGCACTGTCAGCCTAACGTAGGATCACGGAAGACTGTCATTGTGAAGTTGTGATCAAAGCATCCTGCACAGCGCCCAGATGCACCATGCCAAAATCATACCTTCAGTGTGACTTTACAGTGAAGAACAGCAACGGAATGCCAACTAGTGCTCATTCATAGTATAGTGTGCTCTTTACATGCAGCTGCTTGCTGATCTTCGAGGACAAGCAGATTCTATGTAGTATGCGGGGTACATACTATGTAAAATATATGAGGAGTTGTAAGGAGTCAAGAACATATGAGAAAGCCCTTTGTACTACGAACAGTATTTTGTACAGATGAGCAAATACAGTAAGTTTTACCTAAAAACAGAAAGTTATGCCATTAATACCATCAAAATTCTGAGCTTTGTTCTATTGTCTATACATACTTCGCTTTAATATTTGCATATGACCAGAACAAACATCAAAACATGATGAGAGCAATGTGAAATCATAAGTTTGGCTTCTGATCAAATTCTATGGCATATAGTTAGATAACACACTAATCATTCCACAGTTAGCCAAGCAGTGGAGCGTGTAATTATTATCACTAATGAAAAGTGGACACTTAGTTAAGATGGAAAATTAGGTCCAGATTTCTGAGCAGCACCATGTATTTGAACAAACAAATTCAAAATAAGTCCACAATCTCACCTGTCAGGTGACAGGTCAAAATGTCTATGAGGCCCATTGGATGGGCCTGTGATGGTGTCAGATACAGGATGCTCAAAAAAGAGACTTTTTTTTTTCAATTATTAAGTTTAGTTTTGTGTTCATATATAACTTTTTTTTATGTTACAGCCATTTTTTACTTTTACCTTCTTACTTTTGAGAATGAGTAAGTTTTGAAAGTAGTGCTGATTATATGTTTTAGTTCACATAAACGCCTTCATAACTTTACAGAGAAAGCTTCAAATTCATAGTTTTTTGTCATTTGCTATGCATTACAATATGTGGTGGGAGTATTTTTGCATTAAATTGACTTTAATTTAAAACTCATCAGCCAACAGTCAATCTGACAACAGACTGCAGCTATTTTCAGATTTATGTAAAATATTGCTAAGCAGTTAGCAGTGTTTAAAAGCACAGTTAAATAAGCATGAGATGTCGCAACAGATTCACACTACATATTCTGTCAGCACACACTGTGCTCACATTTAGTTTTTAATAATAATAATGACGATAAATGATTGAACAAAAACAGACTTGAAAAGTCACCCAAGCAAATATAGCTCTCAATATAGCTGTCAAGCATAATGTTCCGGTAGCTGGTTGAGCACCCGACAAGAAAGGTGTTGTTCAAACCCAACTACACTCATAATAAAGCATACATATCTGACTTGTACACAGTGAACTTTTGTAAAACAAAATTTGACTGTTGATCTAAACAGTTTAGATGAAATGGGAGCTGAATGATATTTCGAGATGTATTTTCACACGTCAGAGTAACAATGGTAGCATTTGGATTGTGCTGCTCTGCTATTCCACAGATTTTCATACAGATACTGAGTGATACAAGAATGTATCAGCCAAACTTGTTCCATCATAGCAACACTGTCCAGGATGATGATGATTTTCCTCTCACTGGTCATCACTTTAAAGACTTCAGATGGTCCTTAAACATGATGCTTTACAGCTCCCTTGATTCATTTTACCGGCAAATCTCTTGTCTTACAGAGTCTAAGAGGAACTTGGTGACAGAACACTGAATGGTGAACTAACGACATAAGCATCTATCAAGCATTTTGTATTGGCTTTGAATGTGAGACACACAATGCCCTGTTTATGGTTGTTTTTTTGTTTCCCCGTTAGTGAGTTTTCCATCCTCATCAAGTTAATCATTTCTGAAATGAGGTACGAGTAAAGCTGTCATCCTCATTGCTTACTGCAGTCTCCTCACATGCCAGTGTTCTGTTAGTCTTCTGAGTTTGTTCTCAGCTGTCTCAGCTGAGGCTTAGTCATCGAACATTATTCAGAACCTAATCAGGCTTCCTGTCTTTCGACTGGCCATCTTTCTACTGTCAGCAAGGTACCGCAGGTATGCCAAACCTGTGGTGATAGATGTTTTGATTCAAAACCAGATCAGTCGTATTTTACCATTGTTTAGACGTAAATTCTGAATGATCAATTCCTGTTGCTTTCGTCTTTTGGTTCACAACTCTGAAAAATCTCACAGTCATCGTGGCTCATCATTGTCCAATGAGCCTTGACGTCATACTGAACTCATGCTCTTTAAAGTCTATTTGACACACCTCCTGTGCCTTCTTAAAAGTTTTTAGGCATGCAGATGTGTGATTGTTCATCCATTTTGGTTGTATATACACTATATTGCCAAAAGTATTTGCTCACCCATCCAAATTATCGGAATCAGGTGTTCCAATCACTTCCATGGCCACAGGTGTATAAATTCAAGCACCTAGGCATGCAGACTGTTTTTACAAACATTTGTGAAAGAATGGGTCGCTCTCAGGAGCTCAGTGAATTCCAGCGTGGAACTGTGATAGGATGCCACCTGTGCAACAAATCCAGTCGTGAAATTTCCTCGCTCCTAAATATTCCACAGTCAACTGTCAGCTGTATTATAAGAAAATGGAAGTGTTTGGGAACGACAGCAACTCAGCCACGAAGTGGTAGGCCACGTAAACTGACGGAGCGGGGTCAGCGGATGCTGACGCGCATAGTGCGAAGAGGTCGCCAACTTTCTGCAGAGTCAATCACTACAGACCTCCAAACTTCATGTGGCCTTCAGATTAGCTCAAGAACAGTGCGCAGAGAGCTTCATGGAATGGGTTTCCATGGTCGAGCAGCTGCATCCAAGCCATACATCACCAAGTGCAATGCAAAGCGTCGGATGCGGTGGTGTAAAGCACGCCGCCACTGGACTCTAGAGCAGTGGAGACGCGTTCTCTGGAGTGACGAATCGCGCTTCTCCATCTGGCAATCTGATGGACGGGTCTGGGTTTGGCGGTTGCCAGGAGAACGGTACTTGTCTGACTGCATTGTGCCAAGTGTAAAGTTTGGTGGAGGGGGGATTATGGTGTGGGGTTGTTTTTCAGGAGCTGGGCTTGGCCCCTTAGTTCCAGTGAAAGGAACTCTGAATGCTTCAGCATACCAAGACATTTTGGACAATTCCATGCTCCCAACTTTGTGGGAACAGTTTGGAGCTGGCCCCTTCCTCTTCCAACATGACTGTGCACCAGTGCACAAAGCAAGGTCCATAAAGACATGGATGACAGAGTCTGGTGTGGATGAACTTGACTGGCCTGCACAGAGTCCTGACCTCAACCCGATAGAACACCTTTGGGATGAATTAGAGCGGAGACTGAGAGCCAGGCCTTCTCGTCCAACATCAGTGTGCGACCTCACAAATGCGCTTCTGGAAGAATGGTCAAAAATTCCCATAAACACACTCCTAAACCTTGTGGACAGCCTTCCCAGAAGAGTTGAAGCTGTTCTAGCTGCAAAGGGTGGACCGACGTCATATTGAACCCTATGGATTAGGAACGGGATGTCACTTAAGCTCATATGTGAGTCAAGGCAGGTGAGCAAATACTTTTGGCAATATAGTGTATTTCTTCACATTTCATCGGTCACTCTGAAGGTCTAAGCTGCGACAAAAGGATTGGGCTTGTGTTCTCTCAATGGACCGGCAGGTCCACAGATAGCAACACTCTGTTGGGTTTCCAAATGAACAATGATGTTCCTGACAACGTCGACCTCAAAAAGGTTTCCCCTTTTGGGAGTAGTTTCGGGTAATATGCAACTTTTTTTCTCAATCTGTCCCAGATGTTCATCCACGTGTATAATTCTCATGTGAATACTCCAATGTCAATTGTACTTTATTATGGCCCATGAATTCTGTCTACAAGAATGTTTGCAAAGCACCAGATGTCTACCTGGTTTTAATATTGTGGTAATTATTACAAAAAGCAGTGGTTAAAAAGTTAACAGTATACAAGAGCAACTTCAGTTGGACAATGGGGGAAGGTTCCAATGTAGTAGGCTTAAGAAAGCTGTTTTCCAGAAAATTGGAGATGACTACAACCCTTTACTCATTCGGTTAACTGTGGACTGCGGACTATTCTGACTCCATCCATATCTCTACCCCCACTCAAGTTAAACCAGAACTAATTAATATCACAAAAAGACTAAATATCAATTCAAAACTTTTAAGAAGGCTGAAGTGTACTATAAACCCAAAAAAATTACCTAGGATTAGCTAATTAAATTTACCATTTAAAAATATCCAGATTTCTAGATCTAGTTTGTTATGGTCAGCTTTAATGTGTTTAATCATAGTAAGATTTTTAGAAATAACTGCTTATGTGTATGACACCAATGAGAAAGTTCTTCCTTTCTACACGAGTGCTAATTTTAGCAGAAACACTCTAAGTACTGGCCCATAGCAAACATATGGAGACCAGGAAATTATTTGTGCAAATCGCACCCCATAAAAAGAAGAACTAATAAAGGGGGCTTAGTGAAGCAAGCTCCATTTTACAGTACATTAAACACTGAGACAATGACAGAGAGAGCAGGGGAGGTAGCATAGAGTAAGGCAATTGTGTTGTCGATGAATGTACCCAACTTCCTCACTTCATCATTTATCTTCTTTCAAGTGGTGCACATACTCCTCTCCTGTAGGCCACACTAGAAACTGAAGATGGATCAACATTCTTTTTTTTTTTACCTCATCACTAAAGTGCTAGCCCGATTCTTTAGTTGGAAGCCAGAGAATAAGCCAGAGCAGATCAAGAGTACAAATATGACATTTATTGGTCACAGGTAAAGTATATCAGCGCTGGGCTCTCACTGACAAAGCTCCCTGAGGATCTCAGTCGGTAAGAGTACCGAAATCCAGGTATGATAGACATTTATCTTCTGGAAGACTGGAGGCAACCGAGTGTTATTGGCCAGTTAGCTCTGACATGAACAGGCCAGCTCCTAATTCATGCAGATGTCATTGGAATGTGATAAGAAAGTGTGTGTATGGATGTTGACCTTGAAGATGTGTATCTACTGTAACAGAGAGAGAAGGACAAAATGTGGGCACAACCAACGAGTTTAACACAAGAGTATAGTTCTAAAAGGAATAAGACAATTATGTTAAAGCATACAATGGTAAAGTGAGTAACTATAGCCAATTCTGACAAAAGCAATCAATGATTGTATTAGTTTTCTTTCTTTTCTTGATGGCTTCTGAACAGTTGTTGGAAGGACATTGCTGGCTATCCTGTTTTTTAGTTGGTTCCCTTCACCTCTACCCAGAAGTTACAATCATTGTTGCACCAAGGATGTTGGCTTGTTACCTAAAATAACATTTTAAACCAACTTTTTTTTTCCAGAATCAGGTGACACACTGTCCAGACCTTTAAATTAGAGGAGAGGTAAAGTGTGAAAATGTTAAATGCAAATCAAACCTTGACTTGCCCATTCACTTGGAGCCTTGTCTCTGTAACTAACACTAGCTGATTAATGGAGGTATCCAGTCTGGCCCGGGGAAAAGATAAGCAGCATATCACTGCTGTAAAGCCCTTTTTGCATGACCTTGAAAGAGAGCACTGTATGTGGAAATAAACCCAAGGCTACTATTAGCTCAGCCCTCTCTCATTTGGCCTAAGTCCATTGTCACAAACTACTGTCTGATCAAAATCACATTGACTCACAGTCTCTACAACCAGCCATTCTAAAGCAACAAGATATGATCTTTGAAACCCGAAAACTCATCTCAATAGTGGAGAAGATAATTCTGCAAAGGTTAACGCAAATAAAAGCAGAGAAAGAATCTTACATTTCATCTTTAACAGTGTAGTCCCTCCAAATAGAAAAACACTTTTTAATGTGAGGTTCTTCATGCCAAAGGGGCCCATTAAACTATTTAAATTGTTTGAATTTAAATCAGGTGATGGACTCAAATACCAATGGAAATTAAATAAAGCCGGATAGAACCCTGAAAATGGACAGTGAAAACAATACAGGTTTTGCTCACATGTAATCTTCCAAAAAAGGCAATTCAAAGTTTTGACCTTAGATAATTACAGACAAACATGAGGTGACTAAAGAGCAGACCCGGTTTCAAGAAGAGGACCCTGTCACAGTTGAGTCACAAGCACAAGGTTGCCCATGGGAAGAAAAAAGAAAATCAATAAATAAAACACACACAGGAAAAGCCACAGATCCTAGAAAGAATACCGTTGGTGAAAACATTTTCAAAAACATCCTAATTATTGTTGACAGAAACATTGTTCATGGCAACTCAAACCTACGGTAAGAACAGACTTAGAGTTAGGTGTTTATCATTTTTATTTAATTTTCACAATAAAAAAAACAACAATTACGCCTTCTCTGTTGCCAGGCAACCAGTGGTGTAGTACGGAGGAAAGACAACTTTCCAAGCTCAGGCATGGCCAAGGAGACAGCCCAATGAAAAAGACAAAGTGTTTTCATGTATACTTTAGGCTTTACATTAATATATTTAAATAGAATTTACAATGACTTATCTTGATTTTTATGTGGATTATTCAAATAACCACCTCTCAAGAGATGTTACTGTGCTTTCACTTGGCATAATAGCACTGGGAAGAGCTTCCTCTTTGCATTAAAGACAAAAAATTAAGAAAACAAAACTGATGGAGTTTATTTTCCCTGAGATTAAATGTTATTGCTGTTTGTATGATAAACCAGTTTACCACAGTTTGTTTGAGATTAAGTGATCAATGTGGCCACACAGCCTAATTTAGGTTAAATAGAGGAAAATATTATCATAATTACTTCAAATGCATTTCTTTCAAATAAATGTTTCCAGAATATCTGCAAAAATTAGAAAATGTGCTCTGAGAAAAATAAACACTTGGTGCATCCCTTTCTTTTGAATGTAGCCACATTCTATTCCCATGAAGAACAATGGAAAAAAGGTGCATCAGCCCTTTTCTAACAATATCAACAACAGGATTTCTGGTGATACGGGGATATGGGTTTGATGTGTCAAAGAAAAGTGCTCATAACAAGGCTTCTTGATGATGTACCATATTTATTATGTACATGTACCACATGACATATGTCACAGTTCAGGCTACGTTGGAAAATGGCTTGCAAAGATTTTCATCGAAAGTCTTTGGTAGATTGGAACGTGCCCACCACATTGGTAAATTTGTATTCCTAGTGTGCAATGAGTGATCAATAACTCCTTTATTGAAAGGCTGAGGGTTTATACAAAGGGCAATTTGATTTCATACAAATGATGTCATGCATGTGATTACATTTTGTATGGCCAAGTTGAAGAAATAAAGTTTTTCAGACAAGAAATCAGAGTTTTCTATTTTGATGCATTTCATGGCCACTGGTATGCTTTGGAATTGTGTTCACTTAACAGAAAATAAGGGAAGAACTTTTTTTGTGAGATTGCAGGATCTAGTATTTACAGTACCACCAACCATGGAGAAGAAAACCTAAACAACAATGTTAATACATTGTTGCCTTATCCTTTTGCCCCATCTCGATTTTTTTATGATTAGAATACATCGCATGTTTTTCAAACTATATGTGAAGCAGACTACAGGTTTTATGATGGCTGATATCACTAAACAGTGTTCCTGATCAGCAGCCCTTCAATCTGACTCCTGTCACAAATGGAAAAAAAGATGTATAATACAAGTCACCTGTGCTCAAATGATGCCGTATTATCAGAACCATCTGCTCTCTGACAACCAAAGCCTATTTGCTCATTTCCATGCTGTGCAACAGGCGTTAGTTTATCACTAATGACTGTTTTTATTTTTTATTTATTCATTCTGTTCTCCAGACAAATAACTGACAAATCAAAAGTGAATAAAAAATATCGCTCTTGAACTCTTAATGACAAAACTATTGTTTTAAACAAGCAAACACATCTTTAAAAGTTAAATTACTTTAATGGAAACTAATGTGTGAATTATTAAAAAAAACGTTTTTGTTTTTTTCAATAATCGTTTTAATCCATCTTGGTTTAAAATTACTCCTCTTCTACATGCATTCCTCCCCCTTATCTCTCAAAACTCTTTAGAAAATATTATATATGAAAATAGCAGACATCATTGAAGATAGAAATCCAGTTTGTAGTTCAGGTTGTAGTAGTATCATCTTCCATGCTACGTCTCAGTCTCTTTCAAATGTACAGTAGCTATTTTGTAATGGCTTATTTCTGCAAATTAACTACAGATTCAATAGTTGCTTGCTTTCATCATTTATGTCATCTTAGCATTTCCAAGAGTGGTTTTTACTTGTTGACTACACTTGGTTCAGAGGGGTCCATCACTCCAGACAGTTCTAGAACAGCCCTAAGCTATTTACATTGATTGTACATATCCTTTTTCTCACTGTCTCTCTTTTGATGTCAGCAGGGGCTGCACGACTGTTCTTCAGTAGACTATCAGTCTAGATATCAGTGTGACGTTTCTGTTAATTGAATTTAACAATATTTCTCACATGTTTGAATTGATTTCCTCAGGAAAATATGTTTTATAAAAGAAAGGTAGGAGAAGTTATCTCTATAGGACTCTGGCTTGTAAAAGCCTCCAGTTTCGGTCCGTTTGTTGTGAGGGAGCAGAACACTACGGTACTGCTGTGCTGTTATTCAGCTCTCTTTGATACAAAAGATTTGCCACACACCCAGGCAGAGCTCTGTTGGCTCTCAACAGCTGAGTGACTGAAAGGTCAGCCTGTCTATTCATCTCACAGCATGATAGAAAAACAGCACGGTAATACAGTATCACATGAACAAGCTGTGCTTTACACTGCACCTAACACAAAGTGTAAAGCCATATCATTAATCACTAAAAGAACAGACAAGACCAAAAGGCATAGTATATGCTACCACAAAAGCAACATCAGTGCAATGCATTGCATCTAAATAAAGGATCAAATCAGATATTAACCCTGCTGTTGTGAAGCAGCAAAGACAGGTTTTTTTTTGATAAGCAGTGTTTTCTTGAACAGATGAACTGAGTGTGATATGAAGAAATCAACTTTTTCTTGGTTCACACATCCATTGAACTGTCAGCACGTAACCTGTTATACAAAAACACCGACAGGCCTGTCTGTCATTTTTAAGTCATGGACAAAGAACCCTTTGCATGCTGAGGTGAGCCCTAGTTTTCTGCTGCTTCACACAGGAGAGGGTTCTTAAATAAAGAATATATTCACACAAAGGCGGATCTAGTACGTGCTGTGAATTCTGCCAGAATAAAGCCAGTCAAAGCTCAGTTATAGATTCATGCACACAACAGTCAGAACATGTTATCACAGTGAGACACTAAAATCGTTTTGACTTGTGTCTTTAAGGAAACTGCATTCAAATTGAATTCTCATCAGGATGATTCATGATTAATAATATAATATTAGATAATAGGCTGGATTGTCTTAGATTATCTCCGTTTTCTGTAAAAACATTTTTAAAAAGATTATATATATAGTATCAGCTGTTGGAATAAACAGACAGTTCATTACAATAACACTCAGATATTGAATTTGTCACATGTCAAGAAATGCTATCAAGACTGCATGAAAACTGTTTTATATCTCAATGAAGTCTGCTTTAAAATTGCTGCATATAATGATAACTAGCCAATAGAATGGGGGCAGGAGTTCCTTCACTGTATTAGTGTTATCTCCCTTAAAGAACCAGAGGATATATTTTAGATCTCTTTATATAGTTGTAAGTAAAAATAAAACTTAATCACTGCGATGAGTCATATGACACATTGGGTCTGAGGAATTGTTTGCTGTTCTGTAAAGAACCCCTGTTTACCCATGAACTGGTTAGTCAGATATTTAAGTATGCATAGTCCCTGAATCTGATTATTAGAATAGGTTATAACAGAATAATTAATGGGGTTAGTAAAATGTTTGGATTGCAGCCATTACTGGGGAGCTCTGCAAGGTTGTAGCTGTTGTACAGAGGAATCCATGACTAAATATGAGAAAACTTATTTCGTAGAATGATAATATATATCTCTGCGATTTCAGTTTTTTTTTTAACTTTCTTTATCCTGAACATCAAAAGTCATGATAAAATCAAGAGATCCTTTCCACCTTACATAAACTCAAAGAATAGGTATTTTCATTATGCTATTTTTCGACAAATTCTGAGAAAAACAAGTTAAGGAAGTGCATGACATCCATGACTGGACCCACTACAAGCTGCTTAAAGTCGGCTGTCAGATGAATAGTCTCCGGCTGTGTTTTTTGTTCACAATTCTTTATTTCTAAACAAACTAATTGAATTAATTAAAACTGTTTACAAGAGCTGTTAACCAGGAAGTACAATTTTAAAAAAGAGACATGAAAGTATAAGCGAGGTAAGGAAGTCACTTCACAGTGTCAAATACAGTTTTCACAGCTGTTTACAACATATGATGACATAACAATGTCGGTACTCTGTTTATAGATTATTTTTCATATCTTTTATCTTTTATCTCAGGAAAAAGTCAGTGATCTTAAAATAAAAGCTAAATTACTAAATTACAAAAGAGCTGGAACTTTTAGGCTGTCGATATTGTTACTGGAAAACTTCCATGGGTGAGAGAGATGGCCACATCAGAGCAACACCCAGCAGACTAAAGGACAGCTGTGTCTGTGACATGGGTCAGAGTAAAGAGTGATGGAGATGAAAGAGGAATGAAGAGTTGGTCAGATGTACCTCCAGTCTGCCTAGGGCTATGCCCTTAGCTCTCTCCTGATACAACCCCACCACGGAAACCACGCCGCACAAACACACACACAGGCCCATGCACACACACTGTGAGCATCTGCACACATTCAAAATGTTTACTGATCTTTTGTCCCATATCCTGAATAACTAAATGGTTGCCTGTGATTCATTTACACAGTTGCATTTTTCATTTGAACCATGAGTGGGGAGGAAATGGCATTCAGACCATCACACACATAATACTTAAGGGTAACAGCATAGATAAATTAAAAAGAAAACATCTCGAATGTCTAATTGAAAATGAAGGAAACTTAAAAACTGAAGACCTACATGCTGAGCACAGCTTACAAACTTTAATCTTGATTAAAGTCCTGTGATTTATATTACCACATTCTCATCCTGATGTGCAGTAAAAAGAGAAGTTAATGAGGATATTTAAAATGATTGGTGTTTTTTCCAGTTTATTTTTGTATTTGCTATTTTTAGATTTAAAGAGGGTAACCTTCAGAATCACACGCTTGAAAGGAACAAAACATTGATGTCATAAGTCAGATACACTTTACTGATACAAATATATGAACAATTTCTCCTGGTTCCTCTACACTTGCAGCAACATGCAGCATAATTTATGACAAATCAAATATCTCTTAAAGTAAACTTCTAATAACTGCTTGACTTTTAAAATAAATTAATACTATAAAGATGATCATGAGTTAGTTTGATGCAATGTTTCAAACCCAGTCGCTGATCCCTGCAGTTTTTCATGTGTCCTTACTCCAAAACTGAAATATGGTTGATAATCATTAGTCTTGCATACAAACACCAACAACTTTGGTCCTGTAAGCCCCTGTGAGCTATACAGTCACATCATTTTTCTCGCTCACATATACAATCACCATTAAGTTCTTTTTGTTTTTTGACATTTACAAATTTCCATGACTCATTGTTAAAATGAGCTTTATGAACTCTTTCAGATTAAGATCGTTAGACTTTGAGTGAAACAGCATCAGTCACACAGTTTCTCATATGAAAATCATTGCTGTAGCTGCCATATTAGCATTTGCTATTTAAAGAATTCTCACTACATCGTTCACAACTTAATCATTTTAAATGTTAATGTGCTCCAACAAAATTAGATGACAAATCTGCCTCGCAGATCAGAAATCTGTGTGAATGATTGTGACATCAGCTCAAGTGGTGCAAGCTGCAGATCCTCCTTCATAGTCTGTGGGAGAGGAGACTGTGACAGGTGCTTGTTAATTAACATACATTTAGAAAGGATGATTTTGCTCCTGATAATTTTATAGTCACTGGGAAAGATCCACTTATTAGGAGCTTAAAAGTTAAAGTGTTATTTTGAGATTTTCACTGCATCTATAAAGTACACTTTTCAAAGACTTACTGTCAACCTTGCATCTGCCTGCTGCTTAACAAGACTTCTGAAACATCAGAGGAGACAAGTTTGTTTGTGTGCTTGCGTCTGTTGGTTCTGCTACAGAGTGTGAGATTCCAGAGTCTGGAATATTAACTAGTTTTTTTTAGATCGTTCCAGACATCAGTTACAGATCATCTGTTTAGTACACCCCTTCTTTTAAAGGGGCAGTGAGGAGGTTAGGTGGGAAGCCTATCTAGAAGCTCAATAAATTCATCGTGCAATTACATGTTGATATAAGTTATTTTACCTGAATTGATCATATGTTGAGTGAAACTCTGTCAGGAAGGTGGGTGTTGACGGAGGACTCAGGTGCGGAGATGAGGGGAGACAAGATTTATTGCAACAAAACGGTGAAAGTCCAGACAAAGTACAAATCAAAGCTGTGGAAAACTGTGATCAAAGTATCAAAGCAATTAGCAAACAAGACTGTGGCAAAGTAACAAAATAACGATTAACAAAACTGTGACAAGACTGTGGCAAAAACTGACAAAAACAAACCTGGCGTGGGGGTGACGAGGGACAAGACGGACAAGACGGACTAGAACGCACTCGCACAAGACAAGGGGAAACAAGGACTATTTAAACACAAGAGGGAGGGGAACCCCAGGTGTACACAATAGGTAATCATGACATTACGAGACACCAGACGTGACAAACTCCACTGGTGTAACACAAACTTTGGGGCTTTTCCATGAGTGCTCCCATATTTCCTGTGATTATGGCAAGTAATCCACTTTGGTTTAAAGTTATTTACAAAGAGCAGTTTCTTATGCATTTGATTTTGTACAGTGTACCGCATGGCAAATGCTGCATATGGCTTCTATATTAATTTAATTTTATCAATGTTAAATTATATTAAACCCCTCTTGGGAATGTAATTTACTCTTGGAAATGTTAAAGTAATCTTTCATTGATTTAATCTAATTTCCTTTTATATGGACATCTGATTGAATGAAGCCATGTTCTTTTGAAGAATTCCATTGAATTGGTCCAGAAAGTATCATCATTTGACTTAAATTTTTTCAAGTGGAATAGAAATATTAAGAGAATGGAAACCAAAACAGCATGGTAAAGCATTCGGATTTATACTGATGGGTTCTGATAAATAGTGTGCAAGCTAAAATTCATGCTCTAATAACGACTAGATCAGAATAACCCATATTAAAAGCTTTTTAAAAATGCTATTTTATTGCATAGTACCTAAAACATTATTGTAAAACAAAACAAAAGTGGTACATAACGTGATGCCATTAAATCTTTCTCTCCTTCCAGTTTGTCATACGAGAAACATTAAAAGCGTTTTTATTTTACTCTTACACTTGACTGGAAATTTCCCAGAGACTTAGTGGATTTGCCTTGCTCACTCCCTCATGTCTTCCTTCCAAGGCTTTGATGGATCACTCCTTTTGGTAAACAGTACAGTCTATGACGGAGCAAAGTGAGGGTTTCAGTTGTGAACACAGTGGGTGGGGCTGATTACCTCTTATCTTTATCTTTCTCAAGAATGAGATCACTTCCCAACTACATGAAATTCCAAATCAAATTAGTTTGGTCCTTAAAGGTCAGTTATAAAGATGTAGAACAAAGACAAATGCACAAATGTCCAGTGAGACCAGAAATGTGCCCACATGTCCGATAATGAGAGACTGGCAAATGTTACGATAACTCCAAGAAACAATTGGGCAGTTCTGATGGAAAGATACACTTCAGTCACTTCAGTCATTCCACAGTGCAGGAAGAACCTTGATGACCATACTCAATGGCCTGCAGTGGGGGCTAACAGCCTGGCCACTTCACCCAGCATTGTTCTTGTGAATCATCAAGGAGTCATTTTGACAGCATCATCAGCATACTGACACTTGTCCCTGGAACAATTTGCTTTTGAAGAACAGAGGCAGTGCAGCATACCAACCAAAGCTACCAAATGGCTATTTTAGTTGTGAGGTGGAGTTCTTTTTGGTGGTTGGCTGACTGTGGTCTCCCCTTGTGACTATTTAAGGGCCAGGCTGGTTTGCACAGATGGACTGAGACTCTTCAGCCGCTCTCTGGAAACAGTATGTAGTGCAGAACATAACGTTTTTCCACCTCAGAATGACAGTCACAGGAGAATGGTGAGTGCCTTAATGGAAAGAGAGGCGTTTGTGATTCTCAAACTGATATGGGTCATGACACTGGAGGACTGTGTGCTGGGGATGGTTGTTCTTCAGGAATTGGACTGTGTCATCACCACCAAGGGAGGAACTCTAACTCCCTCTGACAGATGAACATCTACAACCTTCTCCATAACACACTAACTCCTCTCATCTTCAGCCTCCATTCAGTAAAAAAGAAAAGGTTTGTCTGCAAGGGATGTCTTGTGGTGTTGTACCATAATGACAGTTTTTTATTTCTAAAATGGGAAAGTGGCCTTGCTTTCTGAGCGGCCAATTTGCACAGGAAATTAACTGCCAGCATTTCAAGCTTTCTAGAAAATATCAAAATCTGCTTTTGTCTTGTTTGAGAAAATAGAAGGAATCTGAGAAGACTGAAAAGCTTTGTCAAATAATAGAAAACCTCTGTGTGCAACAGGTGAAAAGCCAAATCTCACCACAAAACAAGCTTAGCCAACCATAAAACCTACCTTTAATTTCTTTCTCTCTTTGTGAGTCTTTTTTTTTAAAACAGAAGAAAGTGTGTGATTCAAAAGAGGAAAAGTAATAATTTCTGTAGGAGACACAAGCTATTAAAACATGTGAATTCAGGTGAGAAAATTATGCCATCTGGTCTATATGTGTGGTTTCAGTTTGATCACACAGGCTCCACAGTCCCTGTCATGGCATTTTCTGCTTTGGTTATAATATTATTGTGGCTGTAGGACCCATCACTGTCACCAATTTTATGCAGCAGCAATCTCTCATATCAAGGACAGACTGACAACCATAAACCCACATGGGTCAGATGAATTTGAACGCCCAAAACCTCTCTGCATTCTCTCACATCATTGCAGATATTGCTCTGATATGATGCAAACATTAACAAAATCCTATTATGCAGAGAAAGACATGCAAAATGATTGTATGGCACATATGTGACAGACTGCACTTACGATGAATTAAAAAAAAGATTACAATTTCATAGGAGTTTTATAGTAACTTTAAACTTCTAAATCATAAGTACAGAGTTGGGATCCATTTTGTCAGAATTTTTCACCGTGAAAACCTTGCTTTAATGATTTTTTAGTGTTTCAAGAAGTACCATTACCTGGATCTCAACCTCAGTAATGGTAAGGGCAAATGCCAGGAAGAAATAGTTACCTCATGACTTTTAATGCTAGATGGTGATGTAACTATTAACGGTATGTTACAAAGGCATAGGTATTGGAAACTTAGCTTTCCCTTAACTTCCCTACCACCATTAAACCTCTTTTTGACAACAAAAGACAAATCAAGGAAATCATGTGATGTAACATCAAATCTTGGCATAATCTCTGACTCTTTTGCAGTTTCTTTTCTATCATGTTTTTCTTTAATAGTGAGGACCTGGTTAATGGACCAATGACTGCAGTTCTTTGTGTCTGTGATGCCCACGAGGGTGTTTACTCCCTTCACTGAAGCTCTGTCTGCTGCACCTAAGACAGTTATCCATCTCTCTGCCAGCATCGTGCACCCACTCTCCCATTTTCCTAATGATCACCTCCCTTGAGCATTAACTCACCCCAGAAGGAGGTAGATGTAGTTTTTCTCACTGCCTACTTCACAATTTTCATTTTCTCTATCCTTGTGTTTATTCAAAGAACAAAGTGAAAATATCTTCACGAACGATATTTGTTCAGTAGAAAAATGTTTCTCATATTAAGAACATAAAGTTAAAAAATAAAATACAAACACAACTTTAAACGACCTAATAAACAAAGAAATTGCTCCTCAAACAGACTTGGATTGTTATGTGGCCTTCTTACTGCCCCTGTCGATTTACTCCACACTCGACTGCACAGCTACACAGATGTTGCTGAGAACCTTTTGTTTGACAGCATGTCATGTATTGATTGTGTACGTCCTATTCTAAGTCAGCAGCCATCTCCTTTTGTGCTTCATTTATGAAGACCACCTCCCTTGGTGTTAAGTCAGTGTAATGTCTGGTTCCTATATGATATCGTGTCTGTAAGAGGTGAGAGGAAAAGCTCTGAACAAGACACAGGGCAGGATTTCTGAAGTTTTTTTTTTATCTCCATCGATATGAGTGGTCGTACCAATGAATCCAGCTGCACAATAGCTTAAGACATAGATACAGTTACAACTAGGGATGGCATTGGAGTCATTTTCAGTTTGGATTATCACATCCAATACCAGCCTATGAAATTGCTAAAAGCAATTAGGTTCCTCTCATTATGTAAAATCTTTGTCTAATTACACATGAACATGAAGAACATGATATTGGTGTGGTGGTTAGGACCACCATACAACAGCGACATACCTAAATTTGGTGTTTTTTCTTCAGAGTGGAGTGAACTGTAATTACAGTGTGCTGAATATTCTGATTAGATCTTGAAGTTGCTCTACTCGCTACAGTATTGAAGGTCTATAATTTTTATTTAAGAACTTTTTATTTATCTGTAATGTTTAGTACTTTATATAAAAAAAACATTTCCTTTGTGTGAGGAGTCCTGCAGCTCATTCTCATTTTCTTGTTTCAAGTATCTTATGTTTTCTTCCCTCGCTGAATAGTAAAACGAGAGGAGCATTTCACTTCTAGAGAAAGATTGATATTCAACGTAAATCGGAGAAGAATGTTGGAATCATTTTTTGTTGTTTGAGAAATTAGGGTAAAAAGGTCTGTTATTAAGCCATAGTTTTTCCTCAGCCTCTGTTCTGAAGCTCAGTTTGCCCAGAAAACCCATCAAGATTTATGATTCACTGCATTTCAAATCCCTTCATGGAATACCAAAGGAATGAAGTAGTCACAAGTAACATTAAGCATCATTTCTAAGCAGATAGTACATCATTGGCATAACATAAAATGAAAGCACCTGGCCATTACAGTGAACATTCATATTTTGATATTTGTGATACTTTTACGCAGGAAATGTGACAAGTGGCACATGTGGATGAGAGAAGCACTCATGTTTAAACATGCCTTCTGCAGGACACAGGGAGTGAGGCAATTGTCAATGGTGTGCAGCAGTGATGGTGACGGATTCGTTCATAACAGATGTTCAAGCCTCAAATGGTCCCTTGACTACTCCTCCACCATTTCCCAGAGGTTAGAACACACCTGGAAATCTACAAATAGCTTCAGCTAAATAAACACCAGATGAATGTCAGCCTGATTGTCTCTGAAACTCGTTTGTTTTTCAAAAGGATTTTTTCTTCACCATGACATTTGTTTATGTTAGTGCATTATTAATATTGTCGACATATTACACCAGCATGAGCAAGTTTCAGCCCAGGACTGGATTACAAATGTGAACATGATTCATCTTATCCATCTGCCTATGAGCTCTTACAGTTTTTTATGTGTGTAAATTGGTATAACGTTGGCTTATATTCAAATACCTTGGAGTAATGTTACAATCATGGTGGGGTTTTAAAACATACAACAACAACAAAAAAGAAAATTAGATCCTATTTGAAGCCACACACCATGAAATTAGAAGCCCATAGTTTGTGTTTGGCTGAGGCTTGGATGGTGGCATGTCCCTTGATAAAATCCTCTTTTAACCTCAAAAAGAGGTTATGAAAGGTGACCACAGGGGTCTCCATGCTGAGCTCTTCACCACTGCCTTTGGAAGGTAGTTGTTATGGGATACAGGCCAATGGAGAGCAATCTGCTCCAAAGGCATATCTCACACACACTTTGCTTGGGGATGACCTGATTTGAGAGCTGTCCTCCGCTGTTTCTTAAACTGGGTGTGTGTGTGTATGTTTTCCATAACCCAATTTAGCCTCACACTGTAAGACACAGTGAGGCTAATGAATAACTAAGCTGCAGGCAAACAGACCACATTATAGATAACATTCCATCATTTTAAAGGAGCAAACAACCAGCTTTATGTGAGTTTTTATTTCAAATGTCTTTATTCAAGATACTGAAAGAATAACACATGCAAAAATATGGTCAGTTTAGATAAGTTAAAGATTAAAAACATGTACCAGATAAAATGATATATTTCTTATAAACAAATATAAATAAATATGGAAATTAAGAGATTTACATTTAGATTGTTGTGGCAAAGAAAATGTAAATTATTAGATGCAACAATACGTCAAGCCTGCACAGCAATAATAAAACCAAAGTAATTAAGCAAGGTAGCTACCATGTCTGTAAATGATAAACATAAAGAAAAAAACAAGAAAAATATTTTTTTTCCTCTTCTAAGGAACAGCAGTCAGAACTGACATTTTCTATTGCAGAGTGAAAGACAAAGAAAGAATAATTACTGTTTCCAGGAAGCCTTTGGAAGGTGGGATGTTGGAAAGAGGTGAGTAATTATGTCCTGTGTTAAGTGACTAAAAATATAATTCAGTGTGATAAACATTCATACATGTTCTTGTCATTTTCACATTTCACTCATGAATTGGAATTTATCTTGTCTTTTTGTTTCTTTTGTATTGTTATTGATAAAAACTTCAACACAAACTAGTCAGAATTTATTACATATATTTATTCATAAATTGCTTCTGTTTTTAGATCAAGAAGTCCTTAAAGTGCTTGGAGATGTCATGCAAAGTTTACAGGATTTGAATCTAAAGACCAATTCAATTATTTGACTGTGGTTTAAAATCTTTAACAAGTTTGACAGAACAACTTCCTTAAGACGCTATATTAGTAAATATCAAGTTTTTAATCTTATCATAGTCAGCATGAGCATTTCATAATATTCCAGTCTTTAAAGAAATTCATTTTAAGAGCACGTTGAAGTGCGCAGGACTTCTGTTCATATTGATGACGTTTTTTGTTTTAAATCAACTGAGAGATTTCACATCGCCCACTATTTCAAATATTCCCCAGTGGGGGTAAGTGAAATGAGACTCTCCAGAACCAGTCTTTGGTTTGTTAATCTTTAGCTTTCGAAGAATTATGACAGTTGCAATTGTAAGTGCACTGTAGGAATCATCCGTGCTACCTATACATATCAAAGCTTGTTTTAAGATAACACAAACATATTGGTTCCCATGTATTCACTTGTTTGGTCATGCATTGATTATTTCTTTCATTCATACAACAAAATGAAAGCATAAGCTTAAAACATTTTTGCATGGCAGCTAACAGAGCCTCCTTGATGCTAAACACTGCAACTTTAATAGTGACACATGAAGTCTGATATTCCCAAACATCAGTATTACTGCTTGGAGCATCTGTCAAAAATGGTATAGACTTAAACCAAATTTTTTAAATGCAACTTCTAATTCCTCTCAAAAACAAATCAATTATTGGCGCTTAACCGACCACAGGTGCATTAAAACATAACACCTGAAACCTGTCATTCATGAGATGGATCCAATTTGCGGTATACGAAAATGTGAGTACTCTTATTCTTTTCCTACCTCAATATTCGAGAAGCCTCAGGAGAAGGTGATCATCTGCTCGCGCTGAGCTGTCATCGGGATGGTGTCACTGCTGCTGCCTCCAGACTCGAAGCAGGGCAGACTGCCACCAAGTTGATAAAGTGAGCTATTTTGCACACAGAAAGATTACTCTCAAGGACAGAGATTAAAGTGGCTTCTGTTTGAGTTGTAAGCCTCCAACACAGAGATACACTCACAAACAAACAAATATATATATATGAGAGAGAAAGAGAAAAGATGTGTGCTTTGTTCTGATACTGAATTTATTATGGTACTTGCACATTTATCACAGCATTATACAAGAAAAACACAGCACCCCAATGATTAGTTTGCAAGGTGGAAAGAAAACAGGGCTTGTGTTGAAATAATCAGTTGCAAAGATGTTTTCCAGCTAACAATAGCTCTGCCTTTAATAAAGAATAGTAGCATTATTTTTTAGACAGGCTCTGTAGCTCAAAGCTTATGCATTACACAGATATGTTGTATTTGAGAGCACAATTGTCCTAATAGGTGGGTCATTAAATGAACCCTCTTTACTTTGTTAGCAATGTTGAACAAAGAGCCCTCTACTCTAATTCCCCCAAAATTGAGTAAAATTAAATAAGAGCAGCATCCAATGATTTTTATAATTCATCAACTAATAACACATTTGAAGATAGAAAGCATATCAAATAATCAAAGGGATAAATTTGACATTTAATAAAAAAAAATATCTGATTATTTTGAATAAATTGTTTAATAGAGTTTATACAAGATTTTAAGAAAATATAAAGATGCAAAATGATATTAATGACCACAATTTTAATAGGAAATGTCAAAACTCACACTTTACACATAATTTCTTTCTTCAGTCTTGCAGCTCTGAGGTGCCACTCCTGGGCTTTGAAGCCTTGCATTTTTCGCTTTTTCACAAGTGTAGAGTCAAAATTGTCTCGATTTTATCTGAAAAATATCTATATCAATTTTATCTTTGACTGCTATGATTTGTACTAACGTAATTTGAGCTACCCTTCTGCCTCATCATATTTGACTATTTGTCAGCTAAGCACTGTAACTGCTTGGAGTGAGAAGAAGAAATGCTGTTTTTTAAAGCAAAATAACATGACCTATCTGAGATTCACATTAGCTGCATCCTTTCTATACTTTTAGTTTTTCTGTACCTTGAGACACAGCTGGTTGATCAGCCTTGCTGTTATAAATTTACAGAACTTGCAGAGTACTCTTGGGAGTGCTACAGTATAAAGCAAAACATAAAGCCATTATAAAATCTCTTTCTAGGTATGCCAGGTTGCCATTATGCTAAGCCAAGTTGGATTTGGGGGAAATTATTTTGCTAATATGAGTTAAATAAGATTATAAAGCATAGTTTGATCACCTTACAAGCTGAGCAGAAGATTTTATTGGTCGGTCACTTAACCTTTTAAGATTGTCAATCACAAACATAAACTGTATTTCCAGATTTTTTGCTTTTAAATTTTGGAGCAGGAGGAACCTTTGGAAATTCTTAGTTGTATTTTTCAGTCAAACTACATTCAAAACTCAGTGTTTTTTATGAGGCATGACCTGCATGTATATTCTTCCAGCAGTTGAACCATTTTGGAGTGGGCCATCAAGATGAGAGAAATTCCCTTCAGCACAGCATCAGAGATTACTCGATCGTGTAGGACTTAACATAAGCACCCCCTTGTCTAGGCTGGTACTTAGCAGAGCAGAAAGCCTTAATTAATTCATGGTTGGCTGATGTTCTACACTGACTAGTTTGGTATAAATTATTGTGTGTTGTTTAATATGTAAACAGCTGCCAACCAGACAAAGGAATTTAGAGGAAATCCACTTAATTGTAAAAATTCTATATGGTTATGAAATGTATTTGATTAGGATAGCCAAGCAGACTGAACACAAATACCCTCTAGTCCTTGTCTGATTTAAAGTGTTCCTTTTTAACCCACTGAACAGCTAAAAACTGTTCATACCCACATGAGAGCACTTTAAATTCTAGAGGACACGTCGCAAAAAGTGAAGATAATAGCAAAAACTGGAAACTCATTTAATTGTTTATTTCCTGAAATCCATGATCAACAAGCAAACAATGAAAGGCTCTAAAAAACATACAAAGTTTGAGAAATGCATTATTTCACATCAGCAAATTGTCTTTATGAATGTATACAGTCATGTATCACACCTTTTCCATATGAGATAAATGATCATTCTGTGGGCTATGCAGGGAAGAATTGGGTTTGAACAATTTGGCAAATCAAATTCTCCAAATGAAACATAGGCTGTCAATTTTGTCTGGTTGCCAGGATATGACAGAACATCAAGAGTATTTTTGTTTGATGGAACAGTGCAGCCTAGAAAATATGGAGGAATGAGTTTGAATATTTAATTCAACTTCAAACACTTCATTAACAAGCAGAGTTGCTGAAAGAATATCCCTCTGTAAATATGTGATACTGCCAGACACGGAGGAAAAAGTTGAAAATGTGGTTTAATATAGGTTGAAAACAAAAAAAGCATTAATCTGACTGCGCTCACGTCTTTTGAGTTTTGTTTCCTTTTTAGCTTGTGACAGAAATTTGTACATCCCCTTTTCGCAATTGAGCTGTCAATTGAAGTGGCACCTCTCTATTATTACATTTCATCCAAATTTCACACATTCCCCTGTGAAATTAGTTTTTCGTCAATTTTTTCCTTCTCCTCTTAGACTGCTTTGGCTAAGGTGAACACCTTCCCTGATGCAGTATAAAGAAGCTCATTGTGATATTGGATGAGTTATAAGTCTCCACAAACAGATGACTTGAATTTTAACTTATTCATTACTTGTTTATTTACTTGGCATCCTCATTCAGTAACTTATATTCAGCAGAGCAATCACACAGCGTTGTCTGCACACTCTTGCATTCTGAAGTGTTTTTAAGCTTTAGCCACACTGGGTTATTTATTATTTATTTATGCATTATATTTACATCTGCAAATCTTTAAGCAGTATATTTAAACTAAGGTTCCACTGTATGTTCCATTTCTGCTATTACCATAAAACATTTTCGTCTTGTCAAGGTACAATAACTGTTAAAGGGATATTCCAAAAGGGTCTGCATGTCTAGAGGCCTGAGGCTTAAATGTTATTACTGCTAATAAGGTCACCTTACACTAAAATAGCTGTCTGTGCTCATTCCCTCTTAAAGAAGGGAGATTTAGCTATGCATGACTGAGGAGTGGGCCATATGCTCTATTCTGGGGTCGAGACTAGGGTCACTCAGAGATGTCTGTGTCATAAACTGACCCTTTTTTAAAATTGAGAGCCACAATTCCCAATAAATTATACAGGGCATGTATTTTTCAGTTTCCTATGTTAATGACTGTACAAGCATTCATTCTATTGTGGCTCTACAGGGAACTGAGCATTTACAGATTGTGTAGGACAAACATGCAACAGGATAGAGATATTTCAGTTTGTTACTTCCACTACAGATGGTAAATTTCACAACTTGAAGAGCCTGCCACTTCACAGGAAGTACTAGAATTCCCAAATTCTAGAAGATTGTTCGAAGGTGATAAGGTGTTCAATGCAAGAAAGGTTGTGACACCATTCTCTCTTTATATATTATTATGTATTCACACAATTACCAGGATATTCATACTTTCAAAACTGTGATTCATTTAACAAGGACATACTGTGAAATTGTATCTTAAATCAGTTTTCTGTAATGAAATGAAAGAATTCAGGCCCTCTTTGTTCAGTACCAAGAAATTAACATGAAAACAGAAGGACATTTTTCGTGTGTTTGTGTGACGTTGACATCCACCTATCGATTACCAGCATAACATTTAGCCGTGACAGTTTCTGATTTTTTTCCACAACACAATACTATTTCCTGAGGTCTTACCAAAATGTCCGACATATTCTGATTGATTGGATAGCTTACTTAACCCTGTTTACTCAACCCTGTTCAGAGCATCCAGTTTTATGGAGAGGTGTGCTTCTCTTGAGATTATGGTGATTATGACCATAAGCCTTTTAAATGATATGAGGGGGCAAAGTATTGAGCTCCCACTGCCACAATAATCAGCTTTGCTCACACTACATGCAAATATGCAAATCAAATGTATACATTTTTTGACACCATAAAATGTGCTGATGTTGCAAACTATCATAAAATTAATCTAGGACAGTTCTTCCATAGTTGTAACCTTTAGTTTTTTTTTTAACTGCCGGGCTTGAATGTTGATTTTAATACTGGCCTATATAGTGGTGATACTCCTTATTTTTGTGTCAATGGGATCAATTAGCGTGTAAAAAAGTTGATTTGACATAATCATCCACCTCCCTTTCTTTACACCATATGACATTACCTTACAAACCCATGACCATTTCAGTTGTCCTCTACTTTATCATATTTCCATAAAGTGCATCTCACCCCCTTTTTATGCTGTCTGCTGCTCTGTTCTGTTTTTCCTGAATGTTCTGATAGAGACTGGGATGATGAGCATAAAATCAACCTTAATAAACCCTTGAGTAAACTGTTGAGATATAGTAACAGAGTTGTTTTTGCATTTTGAGCACCATTCCAGGAAAACTGATTTTTACTTGCTGTAAGAATAGTACTGAAGCACAACTGTTTAATTTGTTATAAAAGTTAAAACCTACATCTCAACTGGGTGAATGGCCTGTCAGAGGTGCTGTGCTATGTATTTGAAATGTCAACTCATGTGTGAGCTGAGAGGCATGCCATAAGAGCTTTTATAAATCAGAGTGCCAAACTGGTGGCTTTGCACTTTCAGTTTTCTGTAGATGTCCTTAAAAAACAAACAATCTAATAATTTGTCAAATTTTCCTAATATGAAATCAAGAGCAAAAACACATAGCCAAAGGCAGAAGATGACAGAAAATTAATTCAATTTAGTCCTGGGAGAAATAGTAAAAAGGTGGTCATCTACTTTTTACTGTTATTTGTTAAGCTTTTTTTAAGAGATTAGCTTTGCCTCACTTGACCTCACATAAACAGGCTTAAATGAATAATTCTACATAATCATAGCAAACTTGTGTGTTTCAAACCCACCAAAGTATTTGACTCTGATGATTCAGCAGGGAAAAACAGTGCTGTCATAACACCTAAAAGGCAGTAACTGACTCAAGTCTTTCTCCAAGGTCTTATGTCCAGTGTTGACGCTGCCTATTACATTTTTAAGGAGAGCTGGTAAAGCTCTGCTGGCTGAGCTCACCTTTACAAAATTAAAGATAGACTGATTTTGATTTCATAATGCATTTGTTCAACTACAACTATGATCAAGTATGCACCTCAAATTTGTTCCATGGCTGTGGATAGTTGATGCTGCATTTGGTGACACAGGGGAACTTGTTCACCTTTAATATGAGAAAATCAAGAAACATCTTGAGCAGTGAGATTTCTTTGTTGTGAGCTCAAATGTTAGTCAATCTCAGCATCTGCATTTACATAAACCCCAAGAAGCCCCAAGTGCGTCAGATTGTTTATCTCTCATATAATAAAATGGTGGGAGAACAATTGATTGTTGCGTTTTGTGCAGCAAAAGTTTTAGAAAATGCTGATTGTACTGATTTTGAATTAAGTAAATGTTCTGCTCGCCGTGCTGTATCTTTAAATGATGCAGGAACACACAAATTCCGAATGAAACTCTGTAAAAGAAAATGTTGTTTAAAGCTGTTCCTTTGATGCTTTTTTGAATTTTGGGCCAAACTAACGAAAACAAAGTCTTTTGAAATAAAGCGGCTGGGGAAAAATATTAGAATTTATGTTCCTTCAGGACAGGCATCTCTTGTGGAAACCTGATACTTTGTGCAGAAGTGATAGAAAAATATTTAGAGGCCTTTTTAGAATTATGCTTGATATCTCTTAATGTGTTTGTTGCTGGAGGGGTGTATTTCTTATTGAGAGCATGAATATTCATGCAGTATAGACAGTATATGTATCTGTCAACAACTTTCAGGTTCTTCTGGGCTACTGAAAAATAATGGAATTCAGTTATGAATTTCAGTAACTCCCTCTGTACTTGACACACATGCTATATTTGTCCTTTTAAGCTTGGAGTAAAGACATTTATGAGGGGAGATAGACAGAGTGAGAAACTCTTTGAAACACTGAAAATTGTCCACATAGCTTTAAAATTAATGGTCAGAAGTGTTTGAATGTTTATATATTATTTAAAGAACATGAACTAACGTGTCCCTACTAGCAAGTATTTGTCGAACCTTGACTGTGTTTAGAAAAAAAAGACTCTTCTATGATGCTGATGTTTTTCCTAAAAAAGGTGTCTTCTAAAATCAGTCATATGAGTGTCATAGAGAAACAATATTTCATGAGGCCAAAGCCTCCAAAAGAAAGTTGTGTTTTTATGCTTTTTTTCATTTGCAGTTACAGTTATTCCCTTGTGCTTGTGACCTCACCCTTCACAATCTGATTGAATGAATGTCTCGAGACCTCTTCCTTAAACCTGAGCTCTGGTCACAGAAATGACAAAGATAATCTGTAATCATGGAAAAGGGCAGAGTTAGGGTTGCGTGTCAGGAGCACTGGAAGGGTGAATGTGTTTGTACTTGGAGAGAGTAAATTCACTGACTGACATAGATGGAGAAACACAAACACTGATGTGTTTCAAGCAGGTCCCACAGTATGACACGAATCTTTGGATCCATACCACTTCCCATAAATCAATCAGTGCTTGCTGAAGTCTCCTTTCATCTTTTAACCTGTCTGAAAGTGGCAAAGCCACAACTGAGTGCAGCCTTTAGCCGGAAGAAAAGGCATTTCACAAATAGCTATTTGATGCTTTTAGTAAGTTTGTTCATTTCTTTCATTTCTCATAGAGATACAACGTGAGCTATGTTTTCTTTTCCTTGCAAAATCACGGGTGATGAAATGAAGACTCCTTGTGGTATGAGGCTGTGCATCAACAGGAGACTTTAAATAGCAAGGTCATCTAGAGATGATTCTGGAGGAAAATACCCTGCAACGCAATGTCACGAAGATGGATGTGGTTCATTTACTATTCAGTCAGGTCCATTTAGAATGCTATATCATGGAGAATACCTTTCCATTAGTAACACAGACATTAAAATTAGAGTAAGTTCAGGTGACCTGTACTACTTAGTGAAGTGATGAAGATGTGGAAATTACTGTCCCAATCTCTGTTATATAATTAATTATAAATCTAAAATCATCAGAACTGCATTTTGTACATTTTATTTGTGAATTTACAGCTATGAACTAAGACAGGGACTCAGAAGATGCTCTGTGATGAAGTGGCGATCCGTCCAGGGTGTGGCCTGCCCCTCTCCGCAGTGTCAGCTGACTTAGGCTCCAGCGCAGTCATGACCCTACCAGCACTACACGGTACGGACAATGGGTGGACGGAATACTAAAGATGCTCAAGATCCTGAAGTTTTACTCCAATACAAACATGATATTCACAGTTTAAGAATCAAGCAACAACTCAACCTGTGACTGAAGAAAATGGTTCTCACATTCATCTCAGTTAGATAAAAAAATAGTCTCCAGCGATAAGAGGCATGCAGTTTGATAGAAAAACAAAAATGAATGTCATGAAATACCATTTAGATAAGGAATAGGTGCCTCTCTTAAGTGGAAGAGGTTTTCAGATATGTATTCAGGTAATCTGGCTGAGTGCCATTTTGAAGTCTTGTTTATGTACAAGTCTGAAGAAAAATGCCATAATGACAGCAACATGACTCAAGTCAAAAACTTGTTTTTGCAAAAAGAAAAAAAAGGAAAAGAAAGTTGCTTTTTTTTTCTTTTTTGCAAAAACAAGTAAAAGTCATGATATCAAATTTTGAATTGATGTGACTATTTCAAATATTGTCCCAAAGGCACGTAGAAGCGCCATCTTTGCTGCTTCCTAACCAACACATCAACTGTAATAATCAAAAACCTGAAATTAGGTTACAGGTTTTTGGCTGCTGGATGCTCACCATCTCATCAACAACATACGTTCTGCCAAACCTTCAAACTAGGACACATAAGCAAACATTCTCTATTTGAACTACAGCTTTTACCATGAGACTCTCAAATCTGCAGACATCCCTGTGTGGCATGCATGCATGTCTTGACTGAAATATTTGAGATTTCTAACCAGTAGTGATCTCTTCTTCAAAGCTGTCACCTTTTGTTTTATCAGCTGAGTTTCATCAACATTTCCCAGCAAAAAAGGACCTTGAAACTGCCCCTGCTCCCTCCCATACTGTTTAATGTAACCTCACAATCAAAAGAGGCTGTATTTGCATTCAGGTCTCACTGTACGAATAATCAAAGATCCCAAAGGATGGACAGGGTCAGAACAAACTCAGGCACAGGCACAGGAAAGAAAGAGTTATGGAAATGTGGCAAGGTTCTGAAGAAGAGCCATAATGTCCACACGGAATTCAGTGCAGGTTAGATTCGACCTGACTCTGTGTGGAAAAAAAAACAGAGTGGCTTTCTCTCTTTACATGTTCTCAGTGTCTCCTATCACAAAAAGGCTAATCCATTATCAGCTTTCCCGTGAATAATCTACAAAGTTTTTACTTGCCCAGTCAGAAGGTACAGAAACAGCTAGGAGCACAATTACTTGACTTTAATTACTGTTGACAGAAGCGAAATCATGCGATATGCTTTCTTCCTTTTGTTGTGTGATGACTTATTCAGTCCAGGATCGCCACATTTAACAATAAGTTAGTCGAGAAAATCTTGTGTAAACAGAGCAGTGTTAGCTCAAGAGAAAGAGTGAGACAGGTAAGGGCTCGACCTTCTGGAAGGAAACTGAGATGTGCTGTGTTTCAACTTAAGCAACCTTTACATAGCGATAATGATGATTCAGGAGTGCTGCTGGGTGTTAATACTGTGACATCTAGTGGCAGCTAGTGATGGACAGAGAAAGAGATGTAAACACATGGGCAGACATATTGGCCAATGATATAAAAGAAAAAGTGTTTTCAATCTGATTAAGGATTGTGTGCATTTGGTGTGTGTGTGTGTCAGCAAAGTAAGTTAAGGGAATTATGTGTTGAAGATTAATTGTGTGAAGTATACGTGGATTATTACCGTCTTTGGATAACCATCAAATCAGCCATCCTCTAAACTAATTAAAGGGAAATTGCAGTCTAAACGCCTCCACCTGATAGAGCCCATATAATGTACACTTACTTGCTCATTAGGCAATTAAAGCTCCCAGAGGCTGCAGCTTATTTCATGACAGTTGCTGTGCATTTTGCCTGGTGATTGTTTGTTCCTTATTTCTTGGCACAAATGGGTTTCACTTAAGGACAACAGTTTTTGTGAGGTGCGTAATCAGAGTAAAAAAATAAAGAGAGGGTCCTCCCAGGATTATTTTCATGAGCACACCATCATTACTCACAATTCTTTAAAGGGCTTAAAGGATGCCAGTTCCCAGAGGATATCCTCATGGAAATATTTAGTTTGAATCACTAAAGCTTGCATTTCAAATTTATGAGGGGAGGAAAATGAATAATTAATACTTAAATGCAATGACAGGCTTGCGATAAGACCTCATATTCTGCTCTTCTTCCGGCACTCCCCTAGATTTTTTAAGGCATTTCTACTAATTTCTGTGACCTGTGAGGTCACAAGTCTCACTTTAAATATAATCTTGTCACAGTGGTTCACCTTTGTTTACATAATGACAAAGTAGTTGCCAATTTTTTTTTATATCAGTTTCCATTCAGAAAGGTAAATTATGAGCTTGATCCCAATCTTTTGGCTTGTTAGATATCCCACTCATAATTAGCTTGGCATAGCAATCAGATCAACCTCTGAGGCATGCAGGGTGCTTACCTGGACCAGATGTTTGACTGATCAGCAAGATTTGAGAAAGGAAACACCTGTTTTCACCCCCAAGCCAGCAAACATGCGCAGTGAGACCGTGCCAAGTGGTGTCTTTCACCCCATCCCTCAATGGAACAAGCATCAAAGATGCCTCATGTCGCCCTCACATTTTCCTGCTGTTGGCATGCACAGACTTGTAAACAATTCCAAGCTACTTGGATCCTTTTGGTCCTAGCCATCATGTTTGTGCATGTAGAATCAATGAAACACCTATGAAAGAACTGCACATTTTCCACAGGGGGGGGGATATCAAACCAGCTCAGTGATGATTGGAGATCAGAGATCAGTTCAGGGTTCTGTTGAATGTTGAAACACTTTAAGGGTGCAGTTGAAAACAGATTATTCAGGGGTCTCATCACAAAGCAGTGTGCTTCAGGGGAATTATGACTGGGAACATAGAAAACACGTAAAAAAGACAAGCTTTATTCATCTTGTAACTGAGGAGACGAGTCACTGTGAAAAAACATTATTCCAATTCAGTCTGACAAAAGGATTGAAGTTGCTCAGCTTTTCTGAGTGCATGATGGTATGAAAAAACTTCATTCTTGTCCATTGTTTTTGTTTAAAAGAGAGGTTTATATGTTTTAAAATGAAAACACCCCCCCCTACCTCATCAGAGGGGAACTGTATAATGATGGAATATTCACTGGACCCTAAAACTACAACACATACACTTACAAAAAAGAAAAAGAAAAAGGGAGAATAGTCTTTTTTATGTCTTTTTAGTGCATCTAAACTGCTTTTGATAAACTTCGTGAGGAAATTATCATTTACAACTAGAAACCGCAACAGTAGTGGTTATCATGCAAAACCATTTTGATTTAAAGAAAAACAAAGACTAAAGTAAAAAGAGGTTGAAAGAGGTTGAATACCAGGCTCACAAAAAACTGAAATTATTAGATTTGAAGATGGAGGTAGAAGTCTTAGATTGGCCAGAGGCTGAAAGGCTGAAATGATGGCTGGCTTGGATGGAAGTGTGGCTGTATGGATGAATGAGAGGCAGAAAGGCAATCGAGGAGCTGAGTGGGGTCCTGTGCAGGAGGTATGGCCATGGCAGGCAAGATGGACAAAAGCGATTCTGAGTGATGCATGGCAAGCCACCTGGATTAGAGGTGAACCTGGAGCTTTGGAGAAATGGAACTGAGAAAGCGAATGCAGTGTTTATGTTGGCAAATCTTGTTCATAAGTGACATGGCAGACCTGCAGACTGAAGAAATGGCATTCTGATGATATATAAATGAATAATAGTGAAAGGATGATGAGGAGCAGGTGGCTAATATAATCCAATATATTCTTAATCAGTATATTTATTAAAATCCAATCCACATCCCAGTGTTTATTGGGATATACGAATGCTGCAGGTCCCAAAATTCTCCATTGAGAGCCTTGACTTTTACAAATTTGAAGGATAAACTGAAATAGTCTTAAATGTCCGGTTCATTTGTTAAACTGAGTCTTGATTTAGATTATTAAAACATGTGCCGCTTTGCCACTTTTCTTTCTATGAAAAAAAATGCATTTGGATCTGTTTTCTCTGTAGAGTGAGAGCAGGCATCAGTCTTCTGAGCCACTCTCACCTAAATCTATAGTGAAAGATTGCCTTCTGATAGAAAATGAAGCTTTGTTATAGCTATCTTACAGTTATCTTTTTTCTCAACTCCACATCTCTCTAGTATCTCCCTTGTGAACCAAGCTTCTGTAAATATAAAACACTTTGAAAAAGAGATTTGTTTACTCATATGCACTGTCACGGTGTGATTATTATGTGGATGTTTCAAAGCTATTAAGACCCTTCCCAACTCTTTGGATGGCATAAGTAACTCTGACAACTTCCAATACCATGAAGAGGCATGAATAAAGAAATCAAGACCAAAAGGTAGAGAGGGATTATTAGATCTGCTATTAAAAAATTAATAGGAATTGAATAGTTCCTTGTTACTCTGAAATATACTCTGAAATATTGTTGTGATGGTTGGTTGACCTTTAAAAATGAATCTTTTTTTATTCATTGAAAGACAGATTTTTTTTTTCTCACCACAAATAAAAAAATCTTTCAGTAACAATCCTGTTGTTTTTATGAACTTTCTGGTTAGTGTTTGGTCATCTACAGAGAATGATGTAGCTTTGGTTTGTCTATCTAAATACTGCTGCTTGGCATTGTAAATCATTTTGTCTTGGTATGGTACTTTTTTCCTTACCTTATTAATCTCTTTCTCCAATCCATTAGCGTTGACATTTTTTAAATAACTTTGTAGCCCAAGAAAATATAAAGTAACTTGGTAACCATGGTAGCAAAAAACAGACAACAGGCCATATGTCACAGGACTGAGCTGCAATTACTAATATTACCACCATCATATTGTTTTGAGCGAAACATACAGTGTCACTCGATGATTATTTGGAATCAAAATTCATATATATGAAAAAGGGAGATAGCAAAAATGTCTGTGCCACTCTTAATGAAATGTGGATGGAACGATTTGATTGGTTTGATGAGTGAACTGATTTCCATGTCATGACAAATGAGTCAATTTGTATAAAATAGAGTTAATGTCAGTGATTATTTGTTCAGGTCAGTTACTTAATGAGCCTTTTGAAAGGATCAACCCAGCAAATTAAAAAGGATGGACTATCCATCAGCTGCATGGAAGCACACAGATTAAAACAGAAAATATTCACAAAGTATAAAAGTGTACATGCTTAGAGGTGTTAAAGAATGCATTATGTTACTGAAAAAAGGGGAAAACACAACTGAAAACATTGGTTTCTGTTAAATGTGTGCATATTCACACTGGTTTCCTCACAAACAAAACAAACAGGCACTTAAATAGCAGACATTAATCACAGTTACTTTCCCAGAGAGAGATCATGCAAACTGGCCCTGCTCTCTGGTGGTTTTACTAAGCACCTTGCGGGAACTATTCTTTGCTGTTTCCAGATGCTTAGTTCTGCTCCATTTCACCTCTCTCCAAGTTTTTGATTAAGCCTTGACTTCATTACACTCGTGTGTATGATTTTTGAGGATGAATGAAAAGTGAAGCTGAGGCCCCTGCATTCATTCACTCCATCAAATTCCATTTTAAATCTCTCTCATATTTTTCTGACTTAATGTCCCTATTATAGCATTCCTGGTCATATGCGATGAAGGACACCTGGTCTTTGATGGCATTTAGTGTATGAGAATGTTGGATTCTGCTTAGACAATCCATTTGCCAGTTTCCAGCTCTCACCATTGTGTCTCTAATTCTATTTGAGATGTGACGAGTGAGAGAAATATGGATTGCCATGTTGCATGAGCAATTTTTCTGTCGCCTGTAATATTGATGCCAGAGAAGGGGGGATTTCATTAAATATCTTAGAAATCCACAGTTGGCTGACGAAAAAGGGGCACTGTGCTCTTTGTGAGCTGTGACGGCCTTTTTTTGTGGAACAACTTGCCCCCCTTTGTGTATGTGTAGCAGATGCTAAATTTGGTGTTGTGTGGTAAATATACATGATAGCACTTTTCATTACTCACTCAATGTGAGCCTCCAGCACTGGGCTTGAAGAGTGTTTTCTTTGTAAAGAAAGAAAGTGGATAAAAACACTGGAAATCAAATAATTACAAGAAAATATAAAACACGTCTTTTTCTTCTTTGTAAATTAAAGAGAATGAATAGCATTTATTTATCGATTATATTTTATTACTGCATGTTGACTGTATAAAGAATTTCCCTTGAAATATAGACTGGCGTGCAAAAACTATAACTTTCAAGGCAAACTAAAGTATCACTTTTACACATTGATTGTCCTGTACCAGAGGAGAAAAAAATCTTCTCATTATGCCACTGTAACTCAGTTCTGCTTTGTGACACTAATCAACAGAGGATGTGGCACATCTTCCTGGTGCTTTCTTTGTAACGTTGTCTTCTGAGTGTATAGGAAGTGTAAGGGATGGGAGAAGTGTAAGAGTGTTATAGCTTCCTATGGCTTCCTGTGTTCTGATATCTGGCCTTATTCCACACACGTGTATGACCAAAAAACATCATCTAAAAAGGGGTTTTAACTTTTCTTTTGCAGAAAATACTGCTGCACTGCAAATGTGACTGGGAAGACACTAAAGGAGACTTTGTGCAAATCTCAGACACAATACAATTTTGACAAAGTGTCAGCATTCCATGACCTGAGGATAAGAATCGAGTGCACTATCTCTGTATGGATAATAAAGTGACCTCTAATCTATCTTTTTAATCCTTCTGTCTCACTAAAGTTTGTGTCAGGTTACTGTTGAGAGTATTGCATATAGATGAGGAAACAGGGGGGTAAAATGCATAAAATGTTTGAGCAACGTATTGAAGTGTCCTGTTATGAGGCGAAAACTTTTTGATGGTGAAGTTTAATGATGCCCAAATTTTAAAAAGTGAATGTTATGCATATTTTCCAAACGCTTAACTGCATCACCACATCTAAAGTGGAGCCACAATTACGACTGCCTTGAGCTGTGAGCACCACACGCGATCAGCAGTCATGGCAAGCATCTGCTGTAAGCCATATGGCCTTTGAGCTGTAGAGTAAGGACTCCCAAGTCCTCATTAAACTGTTCATGGACTACTGGCTGAAAAACATCCTTTTCTTAGGCAGTGCAGCGTCGTTCATATACATCAACACAGTAGCCTCTATAGAACAAGTTGTATACAAAAGTTTGCAATATAGAATTTTTCTCTGGAGTATCAAAATTCCTAAACAATCCATTTACACATGGCCCAGTTTTGTGAGGACCAGTTTGCGCTTGCTGTGCTTTAGTACCCAGAAAAGACCTCTTTGGTTGAAAATTGTGCTGGATGTGTTATTTCATAACTGAATCTTTTCAGAGGTCTGGGACAGACGTTTGCCTGGGTCAAGACAAAGAGTAGCTCAGTGGAAGCAACAAGTGAGTGTTGACGAATCCCAGTCTACGTGTAGAATATCATATGAGCTAAAGAGTCATTATTATACAATAACACACTATGGTTGAATTGGTCCATATCTCTTTAAGGTTAAGTCCTGCCACATTGAACCTACCTCTATTGAACTTGAAACCCCTTCAGTCTGAATAGAACCGGTGTTCTATCGGTATGAGTTAAATACCTTTATAAGAAGCTGGAAGCAAACAAAAAGTTAAATAATTGAAAATGTTAGCTCCTCAGTGGTGAATACAAACATATTACTTGTTAGTTTGTTTATCCATATCTTTTATAATCTTTTAGATTTCATTTTATAACAGATGAGAAATAGCTCAGCAAGGTGAATAAATCAAGATGAGGCATACTGCACATGAACCTTTATGTGAATATGGGGGCGTTTTGGAGGACAAACTGTGCATAAAGACTTGTTATGTACTTTTAGCTTTTTGTGATGTTCCTGGAGGATTTCTAGAATTGAATTGTGGGTACATCTCATTGCTTAGACTTTGTTCATTGTGTATTGAACTGAAATGATTGTGTTGTTTTATTTCATAGAGGAGTGGATTGGAGTTTTGTCACTACTTGACATGAGAACTGTTTGGAAATTATGAAAATAGATTCTGCAAACAGAGGTTGTAAGAGTTGGCAACCCAGAATTATTTTTTCCTCCCTGTTAATTTTAGTTAACCTATTTCTTCCATCAGAGCCTATGGGGCCATTTATCTCATCATGCCTGCGGCATGAACCCTGGTATGCCAATGCGCTCATATTTTCTCTTTAGTTCAGTCCCCCTAAGTGTTCCGTGTAGACAGGTAGTCTGCCTGAGGTGGGGACGGGCTCTCAGAGAGCGCCTATGTGATCTGTGCATTGTTGATGTCATTTGATCTGATTTATTTTCAGGATGAATAAAGACATTTTCCTGTTATTTCATTTAATAGAATTTTATGTAGTACTGTTAGGATTTATGAGATTTTGGGGGGTTGGCCTTGTGATAAATTGCCTCACAAAGATAGGTGAGGACAACCCACAGCTTAGTTTTTATTTTTTTAGTATTTAAGTATGTTATTATCTATATTCACCTGCCTCATAATTCCTTTAATTTTGGGTCACTACTCTAGTTTAGCTATTCTTTTTATCGTGTTTCTTTTTTTTCAGTTCTGCTGTTTTGTGTGACCTTTATCCCTTTAATAATATGTAATGTACTTTAATTTTCTGCCCTCTTTAAATTTTGTTAATAAAGTTTGTATTTATTTTATGTCCTGTTCAGTTCCTGGTTGTTAGGTTTCTTGGGTTTCAATTTGTCCTCTTGCAATCTTGTCATTAACCCTCAATATCATCTTTAGTCTCAATTTACATCTGTCCCCTATTAATCACCTATCTGCCTTTACTCATAACCCTCAAGCACCATCAACCCTTCTACCCATGCACCAACAAGAAAATAAAAGAAATTTGATGAGAACCAGTGTCTAAATGATGCGTAAACCCAGTATCCGACATCCTTTCGTTTAGCAAAAGCAAGAGTCTAATTTAGATGCTTGTGCCCTTGGAGCAACATTGCTTCTTTCTTTCTTGGTGTGTTCACCAAAGCCACGATTTATCAGGTAGCCATTGATATTCTGCAGCACGTTGACCAGTGAAGTGACAACGCATAACAATGAGTGCAATTAAGTTTCCATGTTTTTGGTAATCAGACTGAATGAATACTGAAAGTGTAGCATTCTCACTTGAATGTTGAAGATGCCTATACCACCTTCCTTTGACGAGGGCTGCAACATTAAGTAATGTGACAGTAAACAAAGGGAAAAAAAACACTTAGACACACTTTAAGCAAATTTAACTGTTACTCTCACTCTCAGCCAACATGTGAATAGGTGAAGTATTGATTATTATCTTGCTTTTTATAACTTTTTTATCATTTGAGTCTTGTATCTTTGCTGGGACTGGTATAACTTCATCATGTCCATAGCCAAATAAAATAGTGTGTGTCACCTGATTAAGACATAAAGCATTTATTCAAAGCAGTGAAGCTAGCTTTTCAGATCTTGACAGGATGATAACAAACTTACAGCTGCAAAGAAAGAAGCAGGCCTTGGATTTCAGAGGTTTCTTGCATTGTACAGCTCAACTGGTTGAACAAATGTAGATTCTTGTTCATAGCTGCCAGGTGAAACTGTTAATTGAGAAGATTATTTAATGGTCATGAATTTTACATTTGTAGAAAACAAGGTAAGTGGATCAAAAAATAACTTGCTAACCTGATAAATTTTTTATGATATGCATTACTCTCTCCTGTACCTCACCATAATTGATTAGGCAAGTTTTTTTAATTACACAAGTTGAATGCCTAATAAAACAAACGCACATGGGAAAGTTACCTAACACCAAACCATTTACCTCGATCTTGTCTTGCGGTACAGATAATGTAAAATGCCACTACACACATGCCATAACTAGAGTTGGAAGAGGTTTTTATGGCATGTTAAAAAATGGACCCTGTTTTTGCTCCTGCCCTCAGAATTCATTGAAAATAAGAAAGTGGAAAAAAAACAGCCTGCAACAGGCTCAACAGTACATAGATATAAAGATATAAGCAATGAATGTCATAAGTCACGAAAAAGAGAGTAATTGCTGAACTCTCCTGTTTCTGCACTTTTTTTGCTGTAATGACTTGATTAGAATATTATCACCTAATTACTGCTAATCTCCTAATCAAGAGAGCAAACAGCTGCCCCGAGAATAAAACCTGAACGAGAGGCAGGCACTCTCCCCCTGAACTCACACTGAACAAGTGTGGTTGTTACATCATTCTTGATGTCAAACTTCGCAAAGCGTTCTTATATGTCAGCCGTGTCCATTAACAGCATGTCTATGGAAATATTACTGCAAAGGTCACTGCCTCGAGGAACAGCGAGACAGAAGGGAGTGAAATGTGCGTGAAATAGCTGTGGCCAGTTTCCTGGCTGGTGCAGCTCTCTGTCTCACTTGCCATTTAAAAGCCGGTGAGCTTGGCTGATAATCCCTGTCAAAGGAGTGGGTCTGATCCCTGAGCCTCAGTTGTTATTGATTCCCTTTTTTTATTATTCTTTGATTTCCATTTTAGTAATTTAACAAGCAAATGATTGATCGGTGACCTTCAGTTCTGCCCTGTCTAGATTCAATCCTATTTCCTATGTTTGTCTGCCATGGCAAATAGCAAAATCATCCATTTATTTGTTCTTGCAAGAAATTGAAAGTGTTGTATTGACACTCGTTTCCCAGAAGACTACCTTAAAAAGTAAATGTTGCCACCTTCCTGATAAAACACTTGCATTTGTCCATCTCATAAACCTTCTTAAATGTGATGTAGCATCCATTTTAAAGATCCTGAGTGAGAATGCTTGGCATGAAGAGCAGAAAAAAATTTGAAGGAGATAAGAGATGTTTCATGCACCGGTAGTCCCACTGTGATACTGAGCTCTGGGGTGCAGGGCCTAATCTGTTGGATTTTAGGTGTGCGATGGAGAAGATTAAAGAGAAACTAGTTCTTTTTTTCTGTTTGAAGTCTTCCCCATACTTGTTATTCTCCTCTTGTTTTCCTTGAGCTCATTGTGATGTTAGAAAGACTGATTTGCTTCCGACCACAAAAAAACAAAAATGAGAAGTACTACATTGTAAATTTTGCATGCACCACAAACATCCAACAGCAAAAAATGCACTATGTTTCGATAAATCTTCAGTATTCTGCAGGGGGGAATTGGTTTTCAGAGCATTAGTGCGGAGTACACAGCTCACAGTGCGGTGCGGTCAGGAAGAAACAGGCAGCAATTAGTTGCAATATGACTGATTTTCTTTGATTCGTGTTCACACAGAAACAGAAATATGCACGAGACTCCATTTGAGAGAGCCCTAATAACACATTAAAGATGGCTGTGCTCACGTTTCTCCCCACATGTATGGCATACTCATCAGTATGGGAGGGGTTCATGACTGATTTGTGCTTTCATTTTAGAGCAAAGTCTGCTTTGAAAAGCTTTGATTTTCGTTGTGGAATTAGACAGAGAATAATGTTCTGAACACAGTGAATCTTGTTGTCTTAATCCCCTGTGAATGCACAATGTTGTCCCATGTTCTGAAACACTGCATCCAACTGAGCTGCACAATTTTGTTGCTTTTGCTGCTGCTGGTTACCACATTTTGCTACCGAAATGAAAACATCTAATAACTCAGTATCCCCTGTCAAAATCCTGATATTATACACCTCATTGCTTCCCTGTGGGGAACTAGCAGAGCAGTCTCCGTCATATTTGATTATGGCCTTGAAGGCAAAGAGCAACTGCATAATAACCTTATCAGTAACAGATGATTGAGATCTTCAAAGGCTCTGTTCTGCCTCAGTGCCTGTTCATCTGACTGGCCAGGGATGCAGACTGATCAAAGGCCTCCAGAACACGGTGGCTCGGCAGCCCCAACTCTCACAGACCACATCTTTAAACCAGTCAGCTACTGACATTTCTAATGCGTTGCCACTGACAGGTGTCACATGTTGCATCTTAGGTAGTTCAATCTGCAAAATTATCAGGAAGAGACACTGAAATTTGATCTAAAATCCCTTAGTGTCAGATCAAGTTAAAGTTCTGATATGAAGGAAATGACAGTCTGCATCATGATATAATTTTATAAACAATGCTTGTCTCACATTTGTTTGGAGTGCCAACATCAACTGATTAAAGCTGAGCAGTTTGTAAATGTTTTAGTCATCAACAGTGCTAAAGCACTGGGCTGATTTGCCTGGTTTAGACTCCACTTGTGCATAACCCTTAATAACACATAAGTAATTACCAGGCATAGACAGTGAAAACATGAATAAATGAATGTGTAATGAACTGAAACTGGATAATTAAAATTATTCACATCTATGTAGTTTAAAATACTTTGTAAAGACAGTCATGGAGTGTCTTTTTTGTGATTTAAAGTGTTGAATTAAACTCATTTTCAGTTGACAGTGAATTCAGTCACAAACCTGACATGTCAAAATGGGGTGTGTATGATAAAGCTGCAAGACTGGTTATTGTAAACTGAGGTGGAAATGATGTATCCATGCACATTCTTTGATGATTATAGTATGTTAAATGATTGTCGTGCATTCATATTAGGATTATTATTCCTCAGAAGTATTTTTGGCAAAGTACTGAGAGCATCTGAGGCATTTTAATGAAAATTCATTGAATCTGTTTTCAGATAGATGGGTTTCCTTTATGGAACCAAGAAAATAGTGTAGTTTTAAATGAGAAATTGGAAAACAAAAAAGTAATTCTCACAGATTGTCATTGAGAAAGACACAATAATTACAACTATAATATAGCATGGATGAAAAACACTTCTCCCATCCTTATCTATTGTGAGATAAGTGTCCCTTGTGTATACTTTCAAGGGGAAGGACATTTTGATTTGGAGATGGTAATCTTATGCAAAATGAACTACTTTTATTTAGATTTTAGACTAAAACTGTCTCAAGTCTCACAGACATTTCTTTTGCAAACAAATATTGGTGAGGAAAATATCATTTCTAATGCTAGATCTATTATTCCCCGATAACTCCGGCAATCTGCAAGCATGGTCAGTATCACAATCTGCTGATTACTTGTGCTTATTTACTCTGACGTGTCTTTATTACGCATCACCTCACTTGTAGCCTTGGTGTTAGTTCCCTGCAGCAGCCCACACTGCTGCAACTCTCCTTACAAAAACTGGTCTTTGCCAGCAGCTTTATCTCTCTGTGTCACCATGCTTTAAAGACATAAAGGTTAGTGCACAGGTTTGCTTTCAGAGAGGCAAATTCTTACATCTGCACCTGCTCTCCCCAGCAATTTATTTACATTAATCTCATTTTACACAAGTCAGTGGGGAGTGTATCTTTAAATGTTAGTTGGTGAAAACATAATCATTGCAAGATGTATTTGGTTAGCCTCTAAACTATGTGTA
>JABUIW010000010.1:6792119-6810962 GCA_013363375.1 Menidia beryllina
TGTACATTTCACATTATTGCAGGATATTTGTTTACCTTGAATCAACATGATGGAACTGAGGTATTAAAAAGGGTGCGGGTGGGACTACTTATATCTTTCTTTATGATTAAAATTACACACTCACAAAGATAAAAATCTGACCCAAATGTTAATGATTTTATCTCCAAATGCCATTATATTTTTAAAAGGTTGTCATTGTTACAAGGACAAAACACAGTGTATATGTGCATATATATGTATATCCGATGTTGGATAACTCTAGTGCACAGGGTTATGTAACTACCATCTGGAAAACCCAAGTTTGCCCCCAGTGCTGCTGTGGTACCTTTAACATTCTATTTATCTTCAGTGAGCAGCAAATTAAGTCACAAGTCCTGTGTTTTACTATCATTTATTTAAAGTATGTGAGAGCATTTGTGACAAAAATATTCAGAGACATTTTTTTTACTGTAAGTGAGATATTTCAATACAATAATGTCATTTTTAAACCTGCTATTATATCTACATAAATACTTATGCATATGACTGGATAGATCCCTTTGAGCAGAACGCAATGCTTGAACATACCAACACTGATCCTACCAAAATACTAAGTAAGTTGTTTTTTTGTTTTTGTGAGTTTAAGGGATAACTAATATATAATGTACGATATATAAAATATAACTGATATGCTTTCCACCATTAAACCTGGTTTGCTAGTGCTTTACATAATACCTAAGCAATGAATACTTTGTTCTGCCCAAATAGATCCTGCCTCATTTTGACCAGTTGTGACTGTCCAAATTAAGAACTTATTGGAGTCTTCAGCCCTTATCATCTCCCCGTGAGCAACACAGACCTTTAAGAATCTGCCACCCCTCCCTTCATCGACCCTTCTTTGCCACAGTCATCTCACACATAAGAGCTGCACTGATCTGAAACTGTGAAAAGCAGTTATTGCTCTTCCAATACGTGCGTCATTAGGGACTGTCCAAGTCAAAAATAACAAAATAAAAGAACAGATTCAGGCCATTTAAGTTCATTGAAAGTGAGCAGCAGGGTTATGCAAACTGTATTACAGCTAGCATTCCATTCAAACTAAATTAGTCTTGATCTGTTGCCTCTCCACCTATGATTGTCAAACTTTGTATTCAGCACCAGTAGATTATGACTCTTTAATTTGGACATTTAGAGTATAAAAATGTTGCTGATGGGCTTGTGATTTTTTAAATTAAATTTTATATATTACATCAGTGTATTTCAGTCTTCACCTTGGTCTCTGTTTGATGTTCTGGCTGCAGGGGTCTGACTCCCCACACTGTCATGTCAATTGGGTGTACTGTCAAAACCTGTCGGCTCTGAAAAACGTGATCCATATATGCCTTTTGAAAAGATATTCTTCAGAATATATTTGTTGTCCCTGTTTTAGTCGCAAATAAACTTTGCTTGTAAAGGTAAGACATACTGAGGCAAAACGGTGGGTTGAAAAAAGATTTTTTGGAGTATTCACTTTTCTTGCTAAGGATTTCATCTCTGGGGAAGTTGATGTTGCTCAGTCTGTTATGTAAAGTTATGCCTGCAGCTGGCTGCAGATCAACATAAAGGCAGGAAACATGGTTCCATCCAGTCAAGTCTCCTTTCAACACAAGATGCTGTTCAAAAATATCAGAGACCCTCTTAAACCAAAGATTGTTATTAACAATAGCTTATGGGCACATTCTAAGAAGTTACTTTTTACCAATAGGGTTTTCTTAGTTTCTGCTGTCCTATTGGTCCGGGTTTTCTTTGATCTGAATTGACACTTGGTTAAGCTCATAGTCTGAAGAGATAGTTTTTTATAGAATACAGTAGTATTGATTAGTAAATCAAACAAAATTGCCTCAAATACATTAATTTAGTACAGTTTAGTACAGTATGAACTACGGTGCATACTGAAATGCTTGCATGGACTGATAAAAGCAAAGTAAAAAAATTGTTTTTTTGTGGGTAATTTGAAATTAAACATAAGCCCTAGAACTACATATAAACATCAGGGCGGTGGGGGGTGGGATCTGGGGTCTGGTTTTTTGATAGTATAGCATATCTTGAGTTATGTGTGCTGCAAACATCCCGCTGTAGGTCTTTAGCCTACTGTAAACTTGAATAACCAAATCCATTTGGGTGCTGCACGTTGCATAAGGTGCGTGATGCAGCATTCTCTCTCATTAGTATCCAGCACGTTAAGATCCCAACTGACAGCAGTCCTGGGGGATAGCTTTGTGCTGCTCTCTTATTTATGTGCCCAGTGCAACTCAGGAACGTCTCTTCCTACACGCTCTCCATACTCCCCATCTGTATACATCAAGCTCAACCTCGGTAGCACCTCTGGCAGTGTAGAGGTTTGGGATATTTGTCTACCCACTCACGGTGGGGAGGTTGAGGTTTTCAGACAATCTAGTTGTACGTAAATATAATTTGTGGCGAAACAATTCACTTTGAATTAGCAGAGGATGTTTGATCGACATTTATATTAACCTGTTTAAAAAAAAAGGAAAAATAAAAGAATGACTTTTTTAGCTTTTTCTAAGGATTTTTTTCACCCAAATTACTGGATCAATTCGTCACTGATTGCTCTGCCACTGGATGCTTGGGACTGATTGGCGCTAGATGGAGGTTGGTTGGCCTCATGCAGAGGGTCAAAAGACACTGATATAGATCTGATTGCATTTCAGGTTTTTTACGTTTAAAACGAAAAAATACTTAGACTGGAATAAATAATTCCATACCATTCAGTTGCCGGTAACAGCTGTTTTCTTATATATTATATTTCCCAGGGCTCCTTCTGGATATTGTATGACCTCTAAAAAAGACTAGGTTATCGTATACCCTCTATATCTGTCTCAGGCCCACAGCACAATAACTCCAGCATATTCTTTATTTGTTCTGCTCTGAAATTAGCACAAAACAGCAGTTTCTATGGTTTGGATGTTCTCTCTGAATCTTTTGAAATGGATTATTCTTCTACAAATCAAAGTCCTTACAGTCGAAGGAAGTGTCATCAAGGCCAGATACTTACGCGCTCACAAATATAACAATATGAATACGTCATTCACTCCTCATTTACTACCTTGAAATGCAATGCCCCAAAAATAATTCAAAAGGGCATATGTTGGAGCCTTCTTGTCTCACATAGAGTTGGAAAGAGATTTCTGGTTGAAAAGGTTGGCTTCTGTGCAATAACTAAATGGGGAAGTACAAGAAATAAATACAGAAAAACTTGGTGATATGTAACATTAGAAAAAATGTGCATGCAGATAATTTTTCAATATCTTTCATTCTCTAAAAAGTTCCTCCAAATATTTTTGAAAAAAACATCCATTAATATCTTGGCATAGAGGCATTGGAAATGCATACACCCACATGTAAATGAGAAAGGTCTTACTATTTGCCATGAAACAATTTTACAAAAGATGTTATGGTATAGCAGAAAAGCCTCATAGTAGACGATTGTATACCCAAGGTCATCCAAACAGTATTTTGCATTCACTTGTCTCCTCAGAGATCATCATGCTCACTTTTTTTTCATCTGTTGACATAACAGGATTAAGAACATTGTGCATTTCCTTTAACCATAATCCTGGATTCCAGTTTTTATTGACAACTGTCTGTGAAGCTACTTGGGTTTCTGCACAACTGGACACCCTGATACTCTTTTTTTAGAACCGGACCAATCCATTGACAGAGCCGATCAGAATCTGTAAGGATACTGCTGATGCAGCCTGCTGGCTCTGTGTCAAGTGCCTGCGCTCCCTCTATTCGATTCGGAGGCTGTCAAGGGACGCTCCACTCAAAAGCTTCTCAAGGACTACTGCAAAATAAATGACAATAGTTAGCCTTGACTGCTCAAAATCTCTGTTAGTCCAGATAAATACAGTTTAGCAATTTAATTAAGATTAGACACACAATTCAACACCATTAGTGTTTTAGTTAGAAGGTTATGTTCTCTTAACATGGCATGTGTTCTCACTGCAACTCCTGTATGATAACAAGCGTGCATTTAAGTCTATTCTTTATAGACCCCTCCTGTGCATTGCCATAGGCCCCCATGTCTAGATCTGAGAAGGAGTTCCTAAGTTTATGTGGCGTGGCAACAGGGTAGACACACACCATTACTCCAAAGCCCCAGGTTCACACATGATCATCACAGGCAGCCCTCATTCTGCCTCCACCACTGATGGCCTCCTGGCTTGCAGAAGAGAGGGGCTGTCCCGCTTTCCTAGCCTCATTGACTTCGGTGGGTCTCCATCAATTAAATCTGATAGACTTTAAACTCAAGTGCACCCAGCACAGCAGCTATTCAGGAAAGCAGGAGGCTCCTTCCAACCTGTGAGACAAACCGCCCACAGGCTCCATCACAGGAATTCAGGGAGACACATCAATGGCTTTCAGCACATATAACCACAGGCAGGAGCGGGGTCTACATTTGATCTCACATAGTAAATCAAAAGCTGAAAATACAAAGCAGCCACTTTCATACTCAACCAGACTGCAATTCACACAAACAGTATGAAATGTTATTTCCATTCCTGTCGGCGGTGTTTTCGAACGAATTATGCTGTCATGAGGCGAGAAAAGTGACAAATTCTACTTCCTTGAGTTTACAGGGAAAGATCATGCCGAGTTTCCTTCTTTTTTATGATACCTACTGGCTGTCTTGTCATGTCTTCGGCATGTCTGGCGCATACTTACAAGAATCAACTGCTGGATAAAACTGGCACGTTTGTTTTGTGTTAATTGGCTTATGAGCTGATTTGTTGTGTTTTCTTACTGTCTTGATTGTCATAACACGGAGCACCTATGATTTTGTGAATTAGTGACATGATTAATGGCTAGTTGCTTTTAAATCTGAATGTGTCTAAATGTGTGTGTGAGTATGTGTGCTCGTGTGCAACTTTGTGTATATATACTTTTGTACGTCAGTTGTTTATTTTGCTTTGTTTACTTTTTCGTCTGTCTAAAGATGTTTTCTGCTTTTTCTGCCTTCACATGCAAAAGCCAAAATAATTATTTATGATGCGCTTTTGTCAGAAGGCTGAGAACAAATGCTGTTCAAAAACACGCAAAAAATAATGATCAATTACCTTTTCATACAATGGCATTTGATCAAATATGGGCACCTGATCATTGGATGCAATAAATCTCAGCATTTCATTCTGAAGCATTTCAGGAAAGCAAACCATTCCAAGCATTTTTTAAATATGATGAAATTATTTGCAGCTCTCAAACACTTTTCCAATTAAACATTTAAGTCGAATATAAAAGCTGAGTAAATGTTAAAATATCAAAACATAAAATGAGAAGCCAAAACAATTTAAGATATGCTGCATTGAGGTTTAGAGGAATTTGAATTGAAATCTCTCTTTTGAAAAACTGCCATATTTTTTTCTGGATACGCTTAGCTTTGGGATGAATATATCAAAGCATAACTGACATGTGCTGAAAATGTTTTGTTCCTTCTGGCAGAATAATTTGATAGACAGTAACCGTGGATTGCCCTTTTTCATCTACTTTATTGGAAAATTAGGCTACAATAAAATAAACATTATTACTTCTCCTGAAAAGCCTGTAATCTGTATATAGTTCAACAGTTGGGACCGTTGCCACTGACGCAGTGAACAGACAAGGGGACTGATGGGTTATTCATGTGTAAACAAGCATGGCAGGTTTGCTCAGGGGAAATCTTTTGGAAGAAATGTCATTCTGAATTGCAGCGATTGCAGATGACACACACATTCCCCCTGGCAGCGGCAGACCACAGCAACATTTTGGTGCACATCTATTTAGAGTGATCCCTGTAGCTCTGAGCGGCATGCGAGAGAGAGCAGGAAGTCGTTATGTGCCAGAGATGAATGAGGCAGGTGGCTAAACCAGCAGCTTACCAACATCTCACCAAAGCCATTTCTGACAGTAACAATTTGCATGAGGAGGCAGCCGAATTCCCCCTCTCCTAAAGCAGGAGAGAGGGGCTGCTGAAAGGCGATCAAAGGGCCATCGATTGGGTCTGCTGCTCTTGGAGCTTGGTGGAAAACAGAGCCTGCCTATGCTCCAACTGCTCTCTCACACTAAAGAGAAGACCATGGCTCTCCTGAGAGCTCTCCAGATTTTCACAAATTGCATTCATGATGCTCAAATTGACTTCTGGTTCCATTAGTTTTCTTAGTTTTCTTCTAAAACAATGCCTGAACTGCCTCATCACCACCTGCAAAAGAGACACACCTTAATCAGAAATATTTGCAAAATAATATGAAACTGCAAAACACAGCTACTGACATCTAGAGACAAATACATTTGAAAACATGCTCTATAAGAATTATTTCATATGTGGATCGACCCTAAACTGCAGAGCAGAATTCATCTGTCATTCGCACAGGGATGGACATTTTAAATGGATTTCTTTATTCAGTCTTACATTCGTGATCAGAAAACCTTGTCATTAAGATAATACATTTTTCACAGCAGCCTTAGTTGAAAATAAGCAGCAGGCGTCAGTTGCATTGTTTAAGAGAGTCCACCTATTTGTAGATTATTATTAGAGAATGGACCATCAGAAGATACCGAGGATTTTCTATTCTAAAATGAGGCATGAGGCGTTTTAAAAGCTCAATAAGCATGGCGTCTGGTCGGTTAAACCTAAACAAATAAAAAGGGAAAACAATCAGCACATTTTTAAAAGATCTGATGGGAGAAAAATCTGGTGTCCTGCATGATGGATCTATTTGCCACCACAGCCTTCAAAATATGCCCTTTTTTGCCCAACGACGGTGATAAACTCTGCTTTTGTGATGCTTAGAAGAATACAATGACAATGAACCTTTACCCCGTCCCGGAAAAAGGAAGTGTCCTTGAACATGAATCAGTGGATTATGTTTTGTGACAGTTTTATGAACTGCTTGGAGACTGTGTTGAAAAGGACATGCACTTGTCACTTTCCATTGTTCTTGGATTTTAGAATTCCATTCGCTTCCTCTTCTTGAGGTCTCTTCTGTTTTATGTTACCCTGCATTAAGATTTTTTCCAGCTGGCTTCATAAAGCCGTGCTACCTATGAGTTGTTCCTCATAAAATTTAGCTTCTTCCCTAATCTTCTTGTAAATCTGTGTGTCAATAGAGCAGGATATTTCTGTTCTTGATTTTAATATTAGTATTATTTGATTCATGCCTTACATGTGATTAATGTTCTTCTGGTTATTCTATTATTCTGATTAATCCATAGCAAAAGCAGTTGCCACCCTTCGGTGATACCTGTGGTGAACTGTGGTGAAGGATAAAAGAAACAGTCCTCATAAATATGAAGGCCTATTACAGACTGCTCTCTAAATGTTACGAGTATATTCTCTGTTAGAAGAGGCAACCGTGCAGTCTTTTTTTTCTGATTTCTCTTTGTGGATATTATATCTTTTTTGTATATTTAATCTGTTTTTTGACAATGTTGTTGACTTTGAGCTTCTTTACCAAAATTGCATACAAGAGCTCTTAGTCTTTGGGCTCCAGAGTGTGAGATCATTTTCGCTATGTGTAGAGGTGGTGAGCATGAGCAGATTTTGGAACAGGCTTTTCATGGATGAGTGACTTCTGCCTCACTGACATGGTGATACCAGCGAGAGACAAAGGCTGTTGTTTTACTGGTGTTTAACCCTTGCAGGTTTTGGAGTGTATTCCATCTCCAGTCTCATCTCTGCTGATCCCTTGTGTTGCCACTTTTGGTGGTTCATAAAGCTGATGCTGCCAATAACACTGCAGTAAGGCTCTAAAGCTCATTCAAATATTTTGACTTGAAAACATTCATGGGCCTAATTAAATTTCCATTCTGCTCTTTTTGCACATGTGCAAAATGTGTATATCAAAGAGCATCCTTGTTACCTTTTACTACTTATAAACACTTCTGAAATAGAAGGTTTCATATGGAAGTAAAGTTGTTCTAAATGAAAAAGTAATTCCATTACAAATTTTATGAATATTAAAGAATTGGTCCTTCCTGATTTTTTCCCATTTGTATTGGTGATAGTGATCTGAATTCTAGCACAGCGGTTGCTGTAGCATGTGATAAGACTGACTCTAGACTGTCTTTTGAGTTCTTTGATAGAAATTTAATGGCAGAACTATGCTGTGTGACAGAAAAATGCCACATCATATCTTGTGCAGCACACCGTTAAGTGGAGTGATGAAAAGCAAATCAAAGTTTATAAAAATGTGGATTTACATGCCACGTATTTTGGGCTAAAACTGGTGAATGCATCTCTGTGAGTTTCTTCCCTCTGAGTGCAACTCCATCTGTGTCTCTTTCATATAAAAGACCACATTTTAAATAGACGGAATTAACTTGCTCTGCATTTGCAACTTAAAAGTAAAACTGTCTTTGAAATTGATGGTATCACAGAAAAACATTCATTAATCATTCAACAAACTACTGTGGACGGATCGCAGTAATAATATATGTTTAAGTGGGCCAATAACAGCAGAAAACTTTTTAGAGCCCATGGGTTCATTCCTCCTTTCGCCAATCTTGCTCAGTTTTTTCCAAAGGCAAGCCATTTCTCAGAGGATATGAAAAGTAACTACATTTGAAAATTGAGTTTTGACATGAGTAGAACTTTTCAAATAGAGACTTTTAGTCCTTTAAACTGAACTTATGCCAAAACTCGTGCCTTCATCACGAATTCTTTGTGTAAAGCAGACATGCTGACCAAACTTATGACTCACATCAAAGAGGTCGACTCGACCGTACAAATGTTTTCAAGGCAGTCTAGATTAACATTTTAAAAGATTTCAGGAGACCTCCTTTGATTCATTGGTGTGCACAATTACAGAGTGTACCATTCAGAGGTTTGCTTCTGTAAACGTATGTATTCATATATGGGCTTTTGTGACATTCATTTCTGAAGGAAATGGCCTTCGAAGTCCTTTTGTAACATTCATAACCCTTATGATTATTCTTTCTTTGTTTTTTTGCTTCTTTTTTGAGCCTTTGAAATGCTTGGCCAGGTCTGTGTCACAGCTGTATTTCTCTTTTATGTCAACAAAGAGAATGAACGTAGGATGAGTTCAAATCATATGATAAACCCAGTTAATGCAGTAGCCTCTCCTTTTAACTTAAAAAGGTCTGTGGCTGTATTAAGTTTGGGCTCATTGTTCATTTGTACTGCAAAATCCAGTCCAGTCAGCTTCGCTGTATCTGGCGGAGCAGAAAGCTTTGTCCGGCTTCGCAGTGCCAGAGCCTTTGGGTGTCAGGTGGGTCTGGTCCTGTTTGTCTTCAGTGGTTAAATCTGCTTGAAACCACATTTAAAGTAAGATTCCTCTGATAGCAATGTAATTACTGCACGCATCTCTGTTTTCTCTGTATGGTCTCTTCAAAAGCTATAACAGTTTGCAATTAGGGGGGGAGTCAAGGCAGTTACCTCCTGCTGAGTATTAACTAGACTCTGTTTTTCATTTTGCACCAATTTAATAGCAAAGTAAATTATGCTACAATAATGTGCACCACATCTACTGAAGTGAAACCAAAGAAAGAGCTCTAATTGTAAATTTACATTTTGCTGAAAAAGGATGACATTAAAAACCTACCTTTACAATGTAAGTCCTCTGATTAAGTCCTCTCATTTTTCAAACCTTTCATTTCATAATTTGTTGAAGGAATTTGTTTGCCTAAGTCGATCATTTTGTGATGATTTTAGCTTTAAATATGAATATCACTGGCATGTAGTTGAAGTGCAAGCCAAAAGTGGGGCAGATTTCCCGGTGATAATGAGAATCAAACAGTACAATTAAAGTAAAAATAAAACAGGATCTGACACTTACTGAATATATTCTACACATATTTTAACTAGGTTGAAAAAAGAATCACCCTGGATAAGTTTGTTTTGGTTAGTTTTCTGGGCCTCTCTGTAATAAGCGTTGTCTTTCCAGGTGGTAGTTTTCATTCATAGAATACTTTGTAATGCACTGTTGTAAATTCATTTCAGGCTGTGTTCTGAATGAGATGTTCATTCCTAAAGCTGCTGGACAATATGAGGTTTTTAGAGCGCTGCATGTGAACAGGTTCTTTGGTTGCCTAGTAAACACGACACTCACATACACCAAAGCTCACAGTGGGAGCATTTGTAACATTGTTTTCATCACACTTTGATTACAAATCCATCGAATCAAGAAACTTAAAAAAATAAATGAAAAGATATCTGTATTTTTTGGGAGCCTTGAATTTGGTGTGGTGCAACCCCTTTAGATTGGTTCTAATACAGTTTCTGAAGGGGAGGGTAGTCAAGTTGGTGGAAGTTTTGTCTTACACGCACACACACACACACACACACACACACACATATACATATACATGTACATGTATATATATATATATATATATATATATGTGTGTGTGTGTGTGTGTGTCTACGTATATGCACATTCACACAAATCTAAATGACAAGGAATAAAAAAAATAAAAACACTGCAAAGGCTTTAGAAGAAGCATTTGTATTACGTTCATGACATTTACATGTGCTGAAGGAATTTGTGCTATATCCCTCTATGTTGTAAGCTGCCTGCATGAGCAGGATTTTCCTTCAGCTGCTTTCATGTTGCTGACACATTGTTTGCACAATTTTTTTTATCAAATTTACATTTCAAAAACTTTCCTTGGGGTCTCAGAAAACTCAGTGTATGTTTTTTTGATGTGTTTACAATGTTTTTCAGTTTTTTTTTAATTATGGACTTTTCAAGTACATTTTCAAGAAATCCATTTCAAATGTAGAGAGAGAGGGAGACAATACATGCTTCTGAATCACAGTCTGAATGTCTCATAAAATGTGACAACAGAATCCAGTTTGTCGCTGTCGTGAGGATGTCTCTGAACATCAGTTGTTTCCTGTTATTGATTCTGCTTGTGCGTATGAAAAAGAGATGTCATGTCCTCATGTTTCTATCTACTTTGAAACATCTCCAAATGGTACAAACTACATCGCTAATACAATAAATGATTATCATGTGAAAGAATATGAACACTGAATATTAAGGAGTTCCATTTGTCTGTTGAGGTTTATCTGAACTTATCCTTCAAATACATGATAATAGCACAGTGTTTGCTTTCTGTTAGGTGTTCTGTCTAGTTGAGGCTTTATGAGAATAACCATACCTCCGGCAGAAATATTATGACATTTGGATAATGGGAAAGATGTTTATATCCTGTTTAAAAGTATGATAACATCTGACAATATTCAGAATCTTTTAATAGGCCTCTAATAAATTTTGATTTTCTCACATGTCTATCATAGTTTAATTTAGGATATTTGGTAAGTGATCAAATCTTGCGCATAATGAGTGGTTTAGTGTCTTTCATGGTAAAGTGCATTTGTTTGAACGCAGAACACCATGCACTGGAGAATAAGATCAGGCCTCCTCTTTGATGTCAACCATTTAAGCAGCTATCTCTCCCCAAAGCTGCCAAGTGTGCACACTACATGGCAAAGCTGAAGTCACTCATTTCCTCCAGTGATGCCTGGTGTCCTCCAGTGAAAACCCAAATCACCACTGTATCATATTTGTAGATTTTCACTGAAGCACTTCTCACAGTTCCGCTAAACTGTAGCTTTCAGCGCAAAGATGTCAAAGAGGTGCATCTGTGATTTGGAAAGTAACAAACCAGTCGAAGTGCCCTGTTCATCCTGGTACTTCAGCTCTGAGATGCAATTTACTTCCCATTCAGTCAGTGGAAAGAAGTCTTGTTCGTTGGCTGAGAACTTGAGAAAGGTACCATTCGCCAGGGCCTGCAGATGGCTAAATGAGAAGTGTCAGCCACTACTGGCATTCACAGAGGAGGCAGCTGTCTCCAGTCGCTGAATGGGCAAAAGTTCCCCCCAGATGTTTAGGCATTCAGGCTTCAGTCTGAATAAAAACAAATTTGAAAGGAAAGTGGGTAATGAACCGTAAGCTGGTTCAGTTTTGGTAATAATCCTATTTAGATTAAAAAGGATGTTTTCAATTTGAAATGTCTTTTGGAAAAAAAAAATCAGTCCCATTGATTTTGATTCCATTGAAATTAAGGACCCCACCCTCCCATGATAACAAGCAGTGCACTGTAGAAACTGATGTTTGATATGTTCTTTTGTTATCATACACAGGTATAAGATGTTCCAAAATATGCTGTAAATAAAAAACTCCACGTGTTCAAAGGAGAAAAAGTGCTTCAGCAAGTTCCATTTGATTTATTTATTTTTATCTAAAGAGTGAGGATGCAGGGCAGGCCTTGCTTTGACTAGCAAAAAGCTTAATAGTGTCATAAATAAACATAGAAAATCATTTGTCATGCAGTCTCCACAGGCTGCAAAATCCATCCATAAAACATCTTGTTCTCTAAATTCTTTTTAGCTTAATGTGAGACCTTTTTCAATTCTATGTCCTTACTGTTTGCTGAAATAAGCAAGGTTTTAAAAAAATCCCACGCTGATGGCAACATGTTTCCAGAAAGTTGTACACGTCATCGTCTGTCGTTATTGGTACCTGGCTATGCAATAACATGATCATTTTCTGTGCTCTTCAAAAGGGAGAATAAGCCTATGCAGTCACTTCAAGTATGGCAGTTGCAACAGAAACAAAAAACATAGAACATAGAATACTTTGAGGAAACTATTCTAAGAGAAGGCTTTGCTTTAGCACATTAAACATCATACTGTACATTTGTATAACGATAGGTGAATCATGAGCTAAAAGTATCCACTCAGCAGGTCATCTATCAGGGCTGCTGACAGTACCAGCTGGCCCGTTCAAGCTGCCAGGGGCACTGTCAGGTTAGAGGGTGGGCCTCCCACAGTCATGGTTCTCCGTTCTATATCAGGGACTGGAAACAACGCCAAGCCTCAAGTTGTGTTGTGCCTTCCTCCCGAACAACAGCATAATGGATCCAAAACAACAACAGAAGGAAAGGTGGAGCAGATTGCCCACGCAGCCATTCATGTTCAGGACATTGTTGCAGGCCCTGAGTTCAAACTGGGTCAAGGGTGGAATACCAGAACCAAACAGTGCACAGGATCAAAGGTGTGTGTGTTGTGTGTGTGTCAGCCTGTAGTGGTATTTTATGGTCAGTGAAGATGATGAAAGTGTGGAGATAAAAAAAAATTGAAAGCCTCCTGGACATTGTGTGCAGGCAGAAGATGAGCTCGTTCATGGGTTTTGTTCTCATTGGTTATCTGTGGATATGCCCTCGGCATGTGGGGCACAGCGGGGCAGAAGAAAAATATTAAATGACTTCCAAATCCCAAACTAAGTTCAGTGCTGAAAACAGCACGGCTCTAAGAGAATAGACACTCTTATAAAAAGAAAGAACCTGCTCTGACATTTGTACTCTAAATGATATTTACTGATACAATATTTGCATGGCTCCAGCATGAACAGTTTGTGATCTGATCATTAAAAAACCTTATTTGAAACATAACTTTTTTGTTGAATGAGGACACCTTTAAGTTGCATGAGACTACTGCTCACAGATCAAAGGAACAATTTTTCAATGAAAATCTTATGATTAAACAGGTATTTCAAAGGCCTGTTCAAAGAGGTTAATTCAGTCCCTTCTCATTGCAGAGACAGTTGTGTGTTTAACCTCATTACATAGAGAGCACTGAACAATGCCAAGAAACTACCACTTCCAGGGGATGCAGCTGCAAGATTGAATAACTTAAAGGGGTATTGCTTGCTCTTTTTTCACTTTTGCATTGAGGTTTCCATGATTTGGTTTGTAATCATGTGTATCTGAAAAATAACACAGAGCACCGCCTTCCCTGCAGCCTAAACATTTGCTTGAACAGTCAACAATTGATCTTAAACATGGCAATTGGAGCTTCAGCCCATTGATAGCCATGATTACAGACAAATCACCCAGGATGAAAAGCCAAAAAAAACTTCACTTTGCTCTCAAAAGTCAGACTTTAAGGGGGGGTAGTACTACATAGAGCTTATATCAATCTGGAAAGATAGCATGTTAACTATACTCCATTTAAAGTTAACAGATTAAAAATTCTATAGTTTTATATGCAGCATAGCCATAAAAAGAATGAGAAGACAAACTCATATTGGGAGCATTTCTATTAATTATTTGAAACTGTTCATTATTGCTGATTAATATAGATATTTTAAACTACTTAAATACAGCTCTCTAGTGGCACCCCATGGCTCAAATGGTTAAGTGGGTGCCCCACGTATAGAGGCCATAGTTTTTTTTAATGCAGTTGGTCCATGTCAGAGTCCAACCCAGGGGCTCTTTGCTGTATGTTTTGCCCTTTCCTTCCAACCTGCTGTCAACTAAAGGTCATTTGTCACCAAATACCAAAAATTCCAAAAAGAAAAAAGAGTGTCACATATAAACTGGTACATTTCTCAAAGAGAAATGTTGTCCATCAGCATTCAATTAACTAAATCCAAGTCAGTTATCCTTATATGAGTACATTCATTTTCATACCCAGGCCTGTTAGGAACCTTGTGAAAAATGTTTAATGAATAAGTGCCAAAGACCAAAGAATCTAATTTCCTAGCAGTATCATAGAAGATTCATCTCCTCACTATAGAAATGAAATCTCTTTGTAATGAGCCAGCCAACCAAAAACCCCATCAAGTCAAAATTACATCATAAAAGCAGAAATCACAGCCAAATCCAACACCTTGAAGGAGGGCATGATTAACTGTGTCCAACAGTAAGACTTGACTTGAGTGGAAAAAATTACCCACCAAGAGGCACATTCTTGATAATTCAAGGTCTAAAGTCAGTAACACTCTACTGTAGTACTGTACTTTAATATTCGATCGTTAGAATATATTAAATTATTTGTGCAATCAAAGAGAGGACTCTGTGTTAAAAACTATAGACGACTGAAAGCTATAGTTTTAATTTGGCAGCATAAAGTAACTCCCTGCATCCCATCAGCTTTAAGGATGAAAAGCCAAGTAGTCAGCTGTGAGGGGAGCCCAGGCAAAAGCTGCAGTAATTTATCCTCATTTTTAGCCGAGTGCCTTGCTTTTCTTTTTTTGTGCCTTCTGTCATTCTCTGTCCCTAACGAGCCAGGCCTTTTGGACACAAGAAGTCGGGTGCGTAACGGGTAAGAGTAGAAGAGAAAGCAGCATGGATCCTGCCAGTCACACGGGGCCCAGAAGACGGAGAGTCCGAGCCCTGCAGGACCAACTGGCAGATGGCTGCCTCAGGATAATGACCAGGTGACATCTGCAGAATGAACAAGCCATCAGGCTAACAGACTCACCTTGACCCATCAGGGTAGCAAAACTGCCCCTTTTCTATCTCCTCCTGCGATCCCTTTAGGTTACACCCACAACCAAAGAAGTATAACAGAAGATTATTGATCTACAAAGTTTCTCAACTCCTTCCAAAAAGGAGGTGTGAGAATTTCCTGAAAAAAAAAACAATAACAGATTTTATGTGGGCGTTTGAATTGAATTTCCCTCTATTCTCTGGAGAGTCAGTCTGAGACTAGACAGAGAGTAAATTTGTCTCTGAACGATGGGACTTTTTTCCTCGTGATTGTAATAGAAACTCCTTGAAACACAAAATCATTGTCCGATTTTCCATTAACTTTGTAATGAATAACATTTTGTGAGAGACACATACCACAGGCCCATCATACTACTAAGCTAAATAAAATCATAGATTTATTTTCTTTTCCTTTTGTGTCTTTTGCTCAGATGCTGTAACTGACATATGATTTTTAAAAGGCAATGCCTGCCTTCTCTGTAGACTCACACACATCGATGATGTGATGCAGTGCACAAAGGTCATCTTCTGACAGTGGTGAGATCATGAAAAGGTCAGATTCCCTGTGCCATTTGGAAAAGAGGCAGCATGATGCCAAGCTGCCAATACAATTTCAGCATGTCTTTTTCATTTGAGTGTTAATACCATACATTGTTTACTGAAAAGTCCACCAGTGCCATACGGCCCGTGGCCAACAGCAGTTTGGGATGAAGTTTGGGAAAACTTTTCAAGCTGAAATGGAAGAGGCGCCTGAATGAATGCCGTCACAAGATTTCATTGGCATCAATTAGGCCTGCAGATAGGTTTGTGTCGCGGACAACAATCAAAACTTAAGGCTGCTCTTTCTGCATTTTCATCTTTGAGTTTTGAGCTTACAGAAAAGTCAGTAAATTGATATGGACTCAGGGTCCTTGGTGTAGGGCCTTGAAAAAGAATTGTGGACATGGCAACAATGTAAGATCGTCCGTTTGCCAAATTTATGCAATTCATGATGCCCTTCATGGAAGATTATTAATAGTTGACAAGATATGAATACAAATTCAGGATAATTGCCACTCTGTTTTTTAGAGGCTGTAAATAAAACAAGTATTACTACAAAGTGTAACGAAGACAGTTCCCTCAATACAAAGTGTCAGGATCACTTACTGCTGATATTAGGCTGTGAAATGCATGCAAATAAGTGAGCTAACGTATCTGCCCCCATGAGAGATAAACCAGAGTGATGGAATCTCACACATTATTTTCCACAGTTTTACAATTGGAAAAAATAGATTATAGACATATAACTGCCAACAGCATTGTCAGTTTATAATATTTAACAAATCAATTGTGTTGCAGCTCGTTTTTCATGATCTATAACTGTCTTTTTGTCTAAAAGTATATGAGCACTCACAGGCCAAAGGTTAAATTACACACATTAAGATGTTGCCCACACTTGTTTTCCCTCTCGGTTCTCTGATGATGTTCAAATCCTCCCCACCGTAGACTCAGTAAGCCACCACATCTCACATATCTCAGCCAGTTAAACCTATCTGCAGGCCTAATTGATGCCAATGAAATCTTGTGACTGCATTCAAATGATGATGAATTGCGTGGTGAGTCTTTGCATCAATTACCCAACAGAAGAGTTGAATGCTAATGATGCAGCAAGTACATAAAATACTGTACTTCACCTCAGCAAGATACAGAGCAGTGCAGAGACATTACAGATTAATCCACCCTGGACATATGTGGGTTGTTGTGGACAGTGATCTGACTTGGATATCTTTGATATATAAAGTCAGACAAATCAATTAAATATTCAGTATCTTCGACTGAATATTTAACAGCGTGTTTTTTAGCTTGAGTTCTGTTTTTAGATATGTATATCAAATGTAGCATTTGGTAAATGTTGCATGATGTTACAGCTTAGCCTAGTATTGATGCCCAGGTTTCCAGTTTATAGAATCATATTGGCGTCCTTTGTGTGGCTTACTGACCAGTATTCGTAATTTAAATCAACTTTCCCCAGTATCAAACAAACATCCACATGCAACCACCATTCTATCATCCAAGAGTTCTGTTCCTCACCTTGCACTATTTTTCATCACTTAGAGACACTAAATGACTTTCATTCTCTAAGTCTTCAGAGTCTCTCTAAGCTCTTCCAGCTTATACACACTGCTTGGGATGCATTTTCAAGTAGTTAACCCACTTTCTGTTCTTGCTTATAGAACAAAAGGACACTTCTGGGGTTTCACTGACTTTTGCATTCAGGCTTGGCATCTATAGGCTGTCTCAAACAGGTTTAAGTCTTGGACAAAGCAAACCGTATTTACATAAACATCCACAGTCACTTTTAAGAGTGGTCAGGATGGGACTCTGCTCAGCTGTAAACAGAGGCTTCAAAAACTTTGGCATTTCGTTCTGGAGAAGACTTTACAATATGAAATTCACAGAAATTACAGCTTTTATATCCAAAAAAAAGGTTTAGCCAGCACAATAACAACACAAATATCACAAATATTCATCCAATGAGAACTTTAATCTCAAGTGTGGACTAACCCCTTATACATTTTCAGTTATAGGCTCTCTTACGGTGCATTCAGGAATTCAGAGATCTTCTATTACTGCTGAGCCTCCTTCTTTTATTCTCATAAAAGAGCTAAACTGCAGTCACGGACAAATATAGCAGGAAGCAGCTCTGTGAAGATCTGGATCATCTCCAGACCCATCCAAACAAAAATACTCTCATTACCTTCTCTGCAGGGAGGTGCAGAGCGGCACTCTGATCCACTGGCACGCTTAAATCCATCTCTATCACGTGGCTCTCATTCGCTCCTTTGCTTCTTTGCAACATTTCACTTCAAATAGTGACACCTTGCAAGATTAGTTTAGCTTCTGATATAATGTTTTACCTTGACTGAGACAAAAAAGGTATTTGACTGATACCATGTTCGTGCAAAACTTACAGACTTGGAGAGTTTGTTCAAACAAGACCAACAGGACACATAAATAATGTTGTGATAGTACACCGCTTCAGTCTATAAAACAGCTGTTTGTCTGGTGAGGATTTATCAAAATAAGTCTTACAGTGTCATCGTCTCCCCATAAACCTCAGGAGAGAGGAGGGATGTTGTAATGATGATAGGTAAATGAACAGCCTCTCTGAAGTGTTAATCTCAGAAGTTCCATGGTGTCAGGGTGTGCAAGAAAAGACTATGAAAAAACAAGCTTTTGATAAGGAAAACTTATGCTGAGGGAATGCTTCACACAAATCAATACTGAATGTCAATGACAAAAATCTCGCTCAAAAAAACAAAAACAGGGCAAGTATTGATTTGATGTCTGACATATTCTACATGAATTTTTAGGTGACAGCTCAGGAGATATCTTAATCTTTGCTCGAGACCTTCAAATGCCAAGATTCATTTCACTCAGTCCCCTTTGGAATTATGTTATTATGGTTGGGGAGATGACAGTTGTATCAATTATGCATAAGGTGAGGGTGTATGGAAGGCATCTATGCAAATCAAGTTCACCCCATGGATGACAGTGAGATGAAAACTCTCATTTCAAAGTTTCAGGTTGTATCTATCTATCTATCTA
>JABUIW010000010.1:6811362-6857776 GCA_013363375.1 Menidia beryllina
TCTATCTATCTATCTATCTATCTATCTATCTATCTATCTATCTATCTGTCTGTCTAACTATCTATACAATGTAAATATTTTTGTGTAATGCATAAACCTGACAGGTATGAGCATAATGTGTATGCATGAGAGCAGAAGACATCTTGCAGGGGATGAATGATCCGATGGTATGTCCCCTTGCGTATATCCTTCCCTGTACGTCCATATCCCCCTCTCCAACAAATGCTCTCCGTCTTCATCTGAGAATCTCTGTTCTGATCTCATGCATTTTTTTTCCTGGCTCACAAGTGGAACATCCTCACATCAACAGCTCCACCAACAGGTGGGGAAAAAATGCTCATCTCATCTTTTCCTTGTTTCTAGTTGATCCAAGGTGACATCTGATTATGAAATGCAGCACACATATGTTTCAAGGTCTGTATTTTACATGTTCTGAGTGGAAGCTCTTTTCATGTGAAATCCTCTGCTGCAGGGAATTTATTTATCAACCATCAACTCATTAATGCTGAATCAACAGCCAGGAGCAGAGCTGTTCCACTTGCTTTCACTTGAGCCAATGTATTACACCATACAATGTTTAGCCTCTGATTTGGGGGTACGGCTTTAACACAAATCCTGAAAAGAATGAGAGCTTCACATGTTCAGTATTAGTATTGTACATTCAGCACACACAATTCTAAATCCATCCACTGGGAGGCAGAGAGGAGGCATCTATCTTTAAAGCTGTCTTGACCATTTCAAGCTCATACAGAGCAAAACACTTCTGCTACAATTAGTTTGTGGCGGTATGAGAACAGTTGCTGCCTTTTATGATCTCTGGTTTCAGAAAATGAGGATATAATTTGGCTTATCATGAAACATGCAAACGTAGGAGGGATTCAAACAGTGTGAGTACACAACAAAAACAACTCAAGAGGTCTCCACTTTATGTTTTTTATCTTTCTAAGTTGGACCATACATTGTGCTTCCTTAAATGATACTTTGCAGATGCTATAGATTACTTGAGTTCCCACATTCAAGGTCTCTGACAATGCCTGTATGATCTTCCAAGAGAAAATAGCCTCAATGAGAATTCTAATTTCAGAAAACTACTAACTGACGAAGACATTTTGAAAACTTTTTGTTTTCGAATGTATGGCTCAATAAGCATAAAAAATAGTCACTGAAATCCCATACATAAGCATTTGTTTTAGAATCTGTACCATATGCTGTTTATTTAACTATTTGATCATTTAAAATTCTAATTTGTCATGTCTAGAATTTATCACATAAAAGTTGTGTGATAGAAAACTGAATAGTGCTAGTTGATAAATCATACCCTGACAAATAACACAACATGATCCATCCATCCATCCATCCATCCATTATCAATACCGCTTATTCCCTGTTGGGGTCGCGGGGGGAACTGGAGCCTATCCCAGTGGTCAACGGGCGAGAGGCAGGGTACACCCTGGACAGTCCGCCAGTCCATCGCAGGGCCACACACAGGACATACAAGGACAAACAACCACGCACACTCACATTCACTCCTAAGGGCAATTTCCCCAATCTCCAATCAACCTAACATGCAGGTTTTTGGACTGTGGGAGGAAGCCGGAGAACCCGGTGAGAACCCACGCAGACACAGGGAGAACATGCAAACTCCACCCAGAAAGGTCCTGGTTCCCCCGGGATTTGAACCCAGAACAACACAACATGATATAACAAATAAAATATGGAGAGAGAGTTGTGTCTTTCATATAAGACAGAAATAAGGCCGGCTCAACAAAAGTCAGAAATGTTCTCTTTTCTCTGGTTTAGGTGGTTTTATTACGTTACAAGCCACTTGCAAAGTGAATTCACACTTCCTTCTGCGGCCACCAGGGGGCGCTAAAGCTGAGTTCAGCCCAGCCAGTGGGCGGAACAACAGGCGGAACAAGACGTGGCAAGTCAACGGTTCACTTCCTGTATTTAGCGCTGTATTGACATCCGCTTCACTCTGTCATATCCTAGGTCTGTTAAACCGGATTTTCCCGGACCTTTTTGTATTTTTCAGTCGTTCTATTTGGCAGGTTTCATAGGAGAAGAGGAGGCCCTCTCTGTATTCTACATGAGCGGGCTGCAGGAGCTCAGCAGCCGGACAGGAGAGATGATTGCCGGGCTGCTGTTGGTGCTCCTCGGAGGGCTGTTGGAGGTCTGCAGTGGTGTGTCCGCAAACAGGGGAGGTTATCCCTCCTTCACAGACGAAATCCCTTTCAAAATCACCTGGCCTGGCCTTGAGTTCACATTGGTACAACCCTACTCTCGTAGCTCTTTAGTTTTTTTTTTTTCAGGAGCAGATTCCTTGCTCTGTGAAATCTGCATGAAACTGAGTTTTTAGAGCTCTTCTCTGCTTCACAGCCCACTTCAGCTGGATTTTACAACGAGGATGATTTTGTCATAATGACAACAACAGAGAAGGAGAAGTACAAGTGTCTGCTGCCTTCACTGACAGCCAAAGACGAGGTGAGCTGGCAGGTGTAGTCCCACGTTTCAGGGTTTCATGAATAAAAGTACAAAGATTGTAGGTTCCTCATGAGCACCTACATCATAAGAGGGTTTTGACTTATAAAGTACTGGTTATGAAATAAGTACACACTTTAAATGATCATTTATCTAGAAACAGTGGGAACTGCAGAAGTTTGGCAAAACATTATTTTTGATTTGAAGGGCTGTGCTGCCCAGCTTATGTGACACATTGTGCTTATTTAAACAGACTAGTGTGACATTTTTCAGAGGATAAGACACAAAGGTGTTCATGCTTGAGATCTTAGGACTTGTTACAGTTTGGGAGAGAGGCTGCTGCGTCTCTTGATTAAGGATCGAGCCCTTCCTGTTTTTGTTCATTGTTGGCTGAAGGAGAAATCGAAATCAATTTGAAAAGAGAAGCGGTTTCAAGTCTTCCTCACAGCCTGATGGAGTTGCTGTTTTTTATTTTGCTCTTTGTCTTTTTCCTCATGCCTTCCTCTGACCCTGGCTGCCTCAGGATGACGACAGGGGCTACAGCGGGCCCAGTCCCGGTGAGCTTCTGGAGCCGCTCTTCAAAAGAAACAGCTGCTCCTACAGGGTGAGATATTTCCTTTTCCGGCCAGTTTTCGTCAGCAGTGAGACTGAAAGTTACCGCAACACTGGCAGACCATGACTGAAACGTCTTTGTGCTCTCAGACTGAGGATGTTTGCTCCGTTAGGGATAAACCAATAACTCCTGATTTGTCCACCTTTCAGATCGAGTCGTACTGGACCTATGAAGTATGTCATGGAAAGTATATAAGACAGTATCATGAAGAGAAGGAGACCGGACAGGTAAGCGGGGTCAGTGGTTAAGATTCAGATGACAGGATAGAGGAGCCTGCACAAAGTGGCTCCACAGTGTGTGTCTCCACAGAAAATCAGTGTTCAAGAGTACTTCTTGGGGAATGCAGCACAGAGGAGCCAGTCAGCCCAAACGGGTAAATTTCTTTGTGATTCCACTTCATGACATATTTCAACCATTTATTTAGCCACTATGTAAAAGTTTGTTTTGTTAACCTTTACTCCAGATCAAGACGAAGAGAAGGAAAAAGCCAAAGAGGCACAAAAAGAAGTAAGGGCAAAACTTTTAACTCCGCGAGTACCCACAGCTGCTGGACCTTCTGTCAGGTCTTACCTCTGTTACCTCTTTTCTTCTTTTCCACCTGGGTGTCCAGGTGCCCACAAAAAATATCGAAGGTCAGCTGACCCCTTACTACTCCTTAGAGATGGGAAATGGGACTCCTTGCGTGCTGAAACAGGACGAGCCGCGCTCCACATCTGTGTTGTACGTCTGTCATCCGGAGGCCAAGCATGAGATCCTGTCTGTGGCCGAGGTCACCACCTGTGAATATGAGGTGGTGGTGTTGACACCTCTGCTCTGCGCCCACCCAAAATACAGGTGACCAAACGTGGGACATTTGGAGACTGTACTCATGGTCCAGGGAGGAAAATGTGTGAAGGGCTTTAACCCTAATGTCTGCTTTCCACTCACTGTCTCCAAACCTGACTCGTATTCTCTGCAGGTTTAAGTCCTCCCCGGTGAATGCCATCTTCTGCCAGGCGCTGTCAGGATCCCCTCTCCGACCGCAGAGGCTCGCCCAGTTGGACAAGGACCAAGAAGACCAGCTTAAACCTCCTTTCAGTGCCGACACCAGAGAGGTGAGACATATGTAAAAAGGACGAAACCTTTACATGCACGAGAGGGCACGTGGCTCAAACCCATCTCCAACATGTCTCAGGAGGAGGTGGCACCAGTTAGAGAGGAGGCCTTCACCTCAACTCACAAGCCCATGACTGTAGGAGGGCAGTCTCAGGTCACCGTGGGCACCACTCACATCTCTCGCATGACAGATGATCAGCTGATCAAAGAGTTCCTGAGCGGCTCCTACTGTTTGCACGGGGTGAGATATGCTTGTCTGAGCGTTATTTGAAGAGTTATTTAAACTGATCTCATCCTGTCCATTTCAGGGGGTGGGGTGGTGGAAATATGAGTTCTGCTACGGAAAACATGTCCATCAGTACCACGAGGTAAGACCTGGTCTTTGCTGGTAAAAATGTGAAAAAGGAAAAATGCTTGTCAGTTGCCGCTACACAAATGGGGATTTGTCTTCGATTAAACTTATCCATTGCTCCTGGGCATCCCAGGACAAAGAGCAAGGAAAGAACATCGTGGTTGTCGGGACCTGGAACGCAGAGGAGCACATTGACTGGGCCAAGAAGAACGTCGCCCGCTCTTACCAGCTGAAAGATGACGGAGTACAGAAAGTCAAGTAGGTCCCTTCCATATTTGAACTTTTTTGCTTGATCATTAGAAATGAAACCGAACTCACCCTTCATATTTTCCCTTCTTTTCAACACAATAGGTTGGTTTCACATTTCTATGGTCACGGTGACGTGTGTGACCTGACAGGGAGGCCCAGACAGGTCATTGTCAAGCTCAAGTGAGTGAACAGTTCAGTTACAAATGTGGGGTGGGGGGTTAGACAACACATGAGTAGTACAAGCCCTCTCTAGTTTTCTCTGCGAATAACTTCCATCTCTCTCATCTCCTTGTCAGATGTAAGGAGTCTGAGTCTCCCCATGCTGTCACAGTCTATATGCTGGAGCCTCAGACGTGTCAATACATCCTTGGGGTAGGTTTTCCTGTCGCCACAGCCGATGAGATTTGAGGCGAGGCATTTAATCCGTTGTGTGGTCACATGATCATTGTTGCATCCTTATCAATGTGTGGGTCATTAGAGTAATCGTCAATAGGATTATCCTCACTTATTTTTTCCATTAAATTTATGTTAGGTGTTTCTTTACTTTTAAGAGCACATGACAGTACAAGCAGTCGGTACATGTAGATCTCACATCAGTCATTTTCTTTTTGAGCACTGTTATGGCTAGCTTTGATGAGAACTTAATTAAATCAGGTTTAATTTTAAGCAAAAGTGTTTGCAAGCTATGTGTACAATTGGCCAAGTTAGATGACTCACACCTCTTTCAAAGTGACATCTGTTTTTCTCTCACTAGGTGGAATCTCCAGTCATATGCAGAATTCTCGATACAGCTGATGAACATGGACTTCTTTCAATTTCCAGTTAGACTGATAAAGCTCATGCAACGGCAGTGGGGCATGAAGGATGGAGGACGTTTTTTTAAACAGAAGCCTGTATGACGGAAGAATAGACGCCTTTGACACTGTGCTGAGAGCCAAAACTAAGGTTAAACCTGATCCTGAAGCTGGACTTCATGAAGCCCAGGAGCAGAGCCCCGACCCATGCCCTCATCGTGCAGCTGGTGATGTTACATCAGTCACCTGCAGCACAATAGCCCTGTTGCAAAGAGTGAAAAGGGGTCATCCCTCACCCCACAGGGCAGTGGAAATACTGCCTGACTTTCATATCTGTGCTTCTCTTTGTGTTGATTAATTGCAAGTAAAGGAGGGATGAATCAGGTAATTTGCCATTTCCGGGGAAATCAGCTATATCCATAGTGGTTTTATTGTGTCCAATGTCTGGATTTGTGTGTTTGTTTGTGTGTGTGTGTGTGTGTGTGTGTGTGTGTGTGCAGGATCTGGAATGACCAGCTGCTTAGCTGGGGCACTTTGGATGGGTAGCAATGAAAAAAAAGCAGCTCTGGGGGAGGTTTTGAAAAGGGTGAATGTGTGCTTTGAGTGAGTGTAACTTATGCATTTGAGGGGGTTGCAGGATAACAAAAGTGACTAAGTCATTCAAATATTCTTAGTAGAATCAAGATGGGGGTCTGGGGGTTCATTCAGAAGGTTTTCTGTGCATTTACAAAGATGCACAGATCTTTGTCACTGCTGTGTCAGCGATTAAAGACCAGTGCGTTTGAAGCCAAGAATAAAATTAAAAGAGAAACAAAGCATCTTTTGTGGTGTATTATAAGACAAAAATAAATTTATCAAAAGACGTGGGGGCACCATGGCAACAAGGGAATTAATAAAGAGACTTTCTTAATTGTTTTTTATGAAATTTGTCATGGTGAATTTCAGGCCACTAGAGGGTGCTGACTCATCATATAAAAAATTGTTATGAAAGCTTTTTCCTTTTCAGAGATAAGCTTGCTCTCACATTATTCACATAAGCATAGCGATGTGAATAAGCACATCAGTCAGGGTTTAGAAATGGTGAACCATCAAATCACGCGTCTCTGTGATGCCATTAGTGCTGACAATTTTTTCAGAATAAGCGCTGCAACCCCTTTTATGATGCAGAAATCTCATTCTTTACAATTTTGCCAAATACACATAATTTGTAGTAGTATCATTAGTATTTTTACACATGTTTGATCAAGAGCAATGTCTAGTTTAGTATCAAGTGTTATTCGGTCACAGCTGAGAAGCTGGTCAATACATTAGGAATGAAGATACTCTGAACCTGCCAAACATTTATTATGTGAAAAATGGTATGAGGTTCACACATAACATTTGCTTTCAGAAACAACCCATTGACTTGTAGCTGCATTGCACTGACAGCCATGAGTGAGTCATAATAGCCAGAAACCAAAAAGGAAAGCCTCTATGGATATCGTGGTACAACATAAAAGGATCACTAATGTGACTCTGTACCCATAAAAGTGAGAAATTAATTTAGTCAATTCAAAACTGTCATGTTGAGGGACAGAATTTGAAAAAAAAAAACTTATGCTTGGTTTTAGTTACAAGCTTTTAATTCTGATAATATGCCTTGCTAGTATAGAGGATAACAAAGGATTAATACTAATTCCAAATACATGAACAAATCTCTTTTTTCATGTTTTCTTTGAATGCACATTTCATTTAAAGCCATGGTGAGATTCCTCAAGCCCTTGTCTATAATCAGACTGAAGGGATGGGGATCTGGTGCACTGATGTGCTGTCAAAGTCTTGCAGTGCATCTTGGTGAGTGTGGTAGTGCATGGCTACATAGGACTTAGCGAAGGCAAAAGTCTGAGAGCTGACAGGCTGCAGGCTGGTGGGGGAGCTGGGCCCCGCAGAGGGACTGCTGTTGTATATACTGTAATAGGGCTCGATGCGGGTGTTGATTGGCGTCGAGGTGCTCGGGAGGCGAGGCTTGCGCACACATGTGGCCCTTGGACTGCCGCCACATTCCCTTGAATGGCTGGGCCCGCAAGCTTGGTCCACCAGCCTCCTCTGTGGCTTGGGTGACAGTACATAAGCAGAGTTGGTTTCGTGATGGGAAGATTTATTGCGATTGACTTCCAAGCTGCCTTTCCCCATGGCGTGCAGGCGGGTCTTTTGCTTGCAGCAGAGAAAACCCAGCGCGGCCCACTGAACGCAGCACAGCAGGCGGCGGCGGAGGCCTGCACTGTTGCGTGAATAAACGAACGGATTGATGCCCGACTTGAGAAAAATTAGCACAAAGCCACATAGTTCGAACTGGTAGTGAGCAAAATTACTTTTTGGTGACAACACGTCCTGCGCCAGTGAGACCCCCATCGGCAAGCAGCAAAGCAATACAGAGAACACAATAACTACACAGGTGACAACTGCCTTGGAGTCTTTAGCTGTGGCCAAATTGACTGACGAGACCAGTTGACAGCAGGTGGCTCCTTGGGCGGCCCCTGGAACAACAGGCTGGCTGGTCCTGTTGGCATAAGAGTGTGTCTGCACATTCTGCAGTTTGTTGTAAGTCTGGTTGCGGTAGAGGGACGGCCCTTGGACAGCACACTGCATGCTCTCAAATCCAGCTGCAACAAGGGGAGGAGGGGGTGGCGGGCATTTGGCATCTACAGCGATAATGGGGCATTTCCTCACTTGTGCGTTCTTCCTCAGTGTCTGAGCAATCATCAGATAGGACACAGACACCACAGCAACGCAAAAGGCAAAGTCTGCCAGGTACACATACAACACGACCCTGGCCTGCCCACTTCCTAGGCCAAAATGGGGCAAGCAGGGTCCATCTCTGCGTGGGTATGCTCGCATGGTAAGGAGCGCAGCCAAGGTGAAGCTGGACGTCCACAGCAGGGCCGTGAGGGCCAGCGTACAGGGGAAGGAGGCGGTGCGGTTCGGCTGCTGCCCCAAAACCATTCGAAGCCTGTGCAAAGCGATGACCGCCACCGTCTCCAAGGACATGATGATGAAACCCGAGCTGGTGATGTGGAACGCAAAGCAGAAACTTTTGGACACGCCATCGCCACCTCCTGCGTCCAGGAAGAGCACCAGCGCAAACATGGGAGCCGTCACACAACAGATGAACAGGTCGCAAAAGGAGAGGTTGAGGATCATGAAGTCGAAGTTGGTGCGGAACTTGCGAAAAGCTGGATCGAAAAAAGACAAAAACACTACAAGGTTCCCGTAAGAGCCCAGGAAGAAGATGGAAATGAGGAGCATGGAGCAAAAGCTCAGAGTAGCAGTGTGGATCACCGCCCAACCTGAATGTGTGTGTGTGCCATGGGTGCCATTGAAGTTCTGCTGCCTTGGCATATCTACCAGGTATGATGGCAAAAGAGTGACGTTCATGGTATTGTTGGTAGTTTAAAAGACTCCCCCTGTCATCGATTTAAGCATTGTTCCTCTACGTGGAGGGAGAGCATGATGAACACTGCATCTGTTGGCTCCGCCATTGCTGCCACCTCCGTAGAGAGCTACAAAGAATACAAAGGCAGCTGTAATTTACTGTGCATTTAACCATATTCAACACCTTAATGAAAGCATGCAATGCACCGCCCAATGAGAAGTCTCTGTAAAAACATCTAATAAAATCTCAGACACATGCTACAATAGACTATGCACCACTGAATTTGGGCAATTATACCTTAAACACCCCACCCCCCCACCCCCCAACAAACAGCATCTGCCTAAATCCATAGCATCTCTTTGCACTTAAACGGTTTCCATATACATCTTGGATTTAAGGGGATTGAATTCTTTAAACACGTATAACCGATGATAAGATCAAGTATATCATACCACTTGTGCTGGGTCGTGCATCCATCATCATCATCATCTGATTCCAGCCCCTCTTCATTTGGAAACGGTGGACGCACCGTTGCTACGGGGCACGATTTAAGGAAAGAGGGGAGGGAAAGGGTCCTCAGCGGCAGTTTCTCGGCACACACAGATATAAAATGCGTTTCTTCAAATGTCTGTTGAAATATCCGCTGATATGATTCGCAAAAGGAAGCCGATCTTTTTTTTTCGCGTTATATCCGCTGCAACGGACGAGCGACAGGCGAAGGACGTGCGCTGAAAAATGAGTATGAAGTCACCGTCTACGTATCTGAGCATGGGCATAACCACTGCATTCAAGCGGTAGACACTCGCCTTGCTGCTATTCTCATAGAATTCTTTGAAGCTAGTCCATATCTATAGAAAATCCCGTCCATAAAAGAAAAGGCTATTCAAAAACAGACTGTAAGCTCGAATAACGCTGACTTGATATAACTCAGCCAGAAAATGGTTAGAAATACTGCATAGTGAAATTACCAAGTATTATGATACAAGGGATCTTATTAATTTAAATCAGCTTTTTAAAATAATTTTTTGTGTGCCTTAATTTGTTCAAACTGCCAAAAGCTTCTCATCGGATTAATTGAATAAATGTGAGGCGTTAATTACTTCTTCAACAACGGTTGCTAGGTAACAGAATTATTCTGAACCCCTCAGTTTTTAAGGCAGGACCACAGATCACGTGCCACCAAGACTCATGCCATTAGAAAGGTATGCATCTAAGAGGCCTAAGCTTTTTTTAGTTGACTAAAGTGGCGAGATGGAATATTTTGAGTTATGAAGCCTTCTCCTTATTTGGTCAAAAGCGTAGGACATCCAAAGGAATTTACAGTATTTGTACATTTTTAAAAATAGTATTTAAACAAAAGAAAAATAACGAGAACAGCATTATTCTGTAGTGTTAGTGTCAGTGTCAGTAAAGGCAAAGTCAACTGCCGATTTTGTTACAAACAATTTATTGTCATTTCTTATGTTCAAACAGAATATCTAAAAATAGAGGAAGAAAAAAACACTGCAGTTTTGGCACTACACTATTTGTAAGTGAGGTAACTAAATGCTTAGACTGATTTCAAGTCATCAGGGGCAAACATACATCTACCAAAGTAATGTCACCTCACTGGGTCCTCAGAACATGTCAAATGAAATCTGTGGTAAGAGGGGAGAGGTCACAATTCCGGACAGGCAATTTGGCTTTTCACGTGCATTGAGATGCATAACATGGGAATCCAACTGTGCTCCACTCCACACAACAAATGCACAGCACAGCAGCGGGGAGCATTGGCTCTCCCTTTCTTTGCAAGAAAGATGAAAATAGGCTCCATTCCTAACAGCTCAGCCATCTACATAATCTCAGGTATACACTATGAAAAAGCCAAACAAAACACACACTTCAGCACTTCAACATAGCAAATAAATAAATGAGTTTATGCATATTTGCTATACCATGATATACACATACATGATGCATATCATCACATATAGAACAAACAGCCACACAAGCATTGTGTCTTTCAAATTTGGGTCTAACCTAACAAGACCATAGTTTAATGGTCAATACTCTGTGGCTTGTAGCAAACGCTTCGCTTGTGGAAGATACTAAATAGAATGTCCTGCACTGGACACTGTTGGCTCAGAGCGGATACTTCAGATATAATCCTGAGAAATGTGTGGGACACCGGCAGATGTCATCAAGCATCCCATAAACACGCACACACACAAACCCGTGTACATGCACACACACAAGCCGCAAAGAAAGAAAGAAAGAAAGACAGAAGGAAAGAAAGAAAGAATCAAAGAAAAAGAAAGAAATCTGTACAGTAATGTTACAAACTGCAAGTCATTCCAACCTGCCATGATTGATCCTTAAATATTAAGTATAGTAGAAATGTAAATGAGCTAGACACATAAATACACAACATTTTGATCTGTTTTAGGGCCACAGTGCAGTTCCTTTGTGTTCCACATCCTCCAGGTTGGGGAGGATTTTGTGTTCTTATTAGTCAGGAACTGGGGGATCTCCTCCCCAACAAGAGCTGGTGTCTGTGTAGTTTAGGCGTGTCCTAAACTGACAGAAGAGAAAGACAAACGTGACAATCTTCGAATTGGCTCGAAAACACATTCAAGGACAGTTCTGTTGCAGCATGAGGGTAAAGTTCAGAGGCTTTACCAGGTTTCAGGCATAGTAACAGGGGGACACCAGCAGGTCTGTGAGGACCAGCAGCTGATCATCTGTGAACTGCTGCTTATGTTGCTGCCAGTTGTCATGGTGAGTTCGGCGGAAGTTTGAGAGAGTTTTCTTTACAGTCATCTAAAAGCATAGAAAAGCAATCGTGACTTCCTTTTGTCGGGCACACGACAACTCACGGTTGGTTGCTGAAAAAATTGTGCACACCTCTATGGGTTGTGTGTCATTGAGATGAGCACTTAAATCCATCAACAGCTGAGGCATCCAGGTGGGGACATCATATGGGCTAGACAGAATGCACGCACTCAGGCCCAGCACACCTGCATGGCGACGCACCAGGTCTACAAACACCAGGAATGAAGAAGCAAAGAACACAATGAGTGCATCGTCGCCGATGTTTGAGCAGCTGAGTCCTGAACGGGGAACCAACAATTCCTTACCAGCAGAAGGTATGGTGTCAACTACAGAGCCAAGCTCCCTTTTTCTCTTCTTTGGCAAGCGGGTTTTGCAGAGAGCTTCAAAATGTGACTGCATGGGGGCATCCATGGACAGGAAATTACACTGAAGGAAGCCACTGAGAGTAGTGGCAGCCATTTCTCGTACCTACGAAACACCAAGGGGTTAGGAACCTCAGTGGGGTGCTGTATCTCCACAGTGTCGTGATAAACCCTTCACACATCAATCTGGGACAGATGAAAAGAGTATCTTGAGGGCTGTTGATGAGTGTAAGCCATCCCCCATGCATTTACAGGGTGACTGGTAAATAGGATATAGGAGCAGACATATCTGCTCGTTTTTTGAAGCAGTCTGAGTTCTAAAGGCTTTCTTTGGATGTTGGCTGTATTTGGCTCTGCTCTCCTTTGTGATGATTTTACACTAGCCCAATGATGTTGAGGTGTGGGCTCTAGAGAGGATTCCTCCCAACCTAAGGCATAGCTCAGTCTTTTATCCCCTTCCTGACAGCCATTATTTAATGACAATACAACAAGGAGCCAGGTGTAGTCCTGTATGAAATCTTTGCAGGATTTTTATCTGAAGGAAACATCACTTTCAAATTTGTCTGCGGCAGAATTTTTTTTAGTCCTGCCACCTCTTCATATCTTGTGCTTTCCAACACACGTTTGGTTTGAGGAGAGTTCCTTGAGGTAAAAAATATGACTTTTTATTAAACTATTACAACAACAGTAGCTGTGTTGAATTTAATATTGGTTTGATGGTGCTTTGTGTTGGTGTAATCACAACACAGGTTCATCTATTGAGTTTGATGTCTTTTTTTTATTAATGCTTGTCGGGACTGCTTGAATAGACTATAGGATTCTGCCTGTAATGTGTACTGTGCAGCAATGCATGGTTACTATTCTGCACAGTAATTTATATGTTGTCTGGAAGAAAAGACACTCACACATTATTTTTATCTCTTCCAGCATTCTCCTTCTTGTCTTCTTAAATTTGAAAGATATTACCATGGCAACAGATTAATGCAGCTAGTGGTTTCCATAGAAACAGTACTGGGGTACAGCAGACAGCCAGAAGTACAGTGCTGAATCACAACAGTAAAGCTGAAGACAGCACGAGTCCCTGACAGCATAAACAAGCATGAAGTGGCCAACGGCTTATGATTATTGTTATAAAATCAGACTGCTGCATGTTTGGGTCTGTTTTTACCTCAAGTTGCTCGTCCTCCAGGAGGCTGATCACCAGAGCACGCACATCATTCACCGCTTTGGGGTCACTCATGAATGTGAACAGGTTGTAAAAAACCATGATCTGGAGGTATGTGAGCACTGTGTATCTGGCATGCCAAGAGCTGCTCCCAGCAATCTGTAACACAACACACCAACATCAGTAAGACAGTCTTACAGAAACAACCTGCACCCTGACTTACTGCACATTTAGGTTTATCATTATGAGCTCCAGAAAAAACAAAAAGAGCAATGGTTTAATAAGAATTTTTTATATTTTGTTATTCATTTTTTAAAATGTATTTGTTTGAAATACTCAGTTGTCTACATGTATGCTCCTTCCTGAATCAAACGGACTTCCTGAATCAAAACTAAAATTGAATGTAGTCTTTCATTTGCTTATGAGGAGGCTTCTAACTTAATGTTGCTAATTACAGAATATACTGCATCAGAAACAGATGACGCATGGCAGTCAGACACACAGTTAAGCTGCTTTCCTCTTTCTATCTCTCAACCCCCCCACTTAACAACCTTTCATGCTATAAAACAGGGATGGGCAATATAAAAGCCTTTTCATTTGTAGCAGAGGAGTGAAATAACAGCCACTGCATCCAGATGACTCACCTCTTTCAGGACAGTGAGCACCATCGGGATCTGATCAGTGTAGAGGAGTCCCTGAGACATCAGAGACAGACACGTCTTTGCATCCCTCTTAAGTTCATCGTAACTGTCGTCGTTTTCAACTGGAGCGATCTAAAACGCAGCAACAACATGGGATGTAAGCGACACGCCCCTCGGCATTGCAGGATGGACAAATTCAAAGTTGGTGGAGGAAAAGGTATCTGGATAAAAACTACAAAGAAATCAGTATTTCACCTTGAAGAGCAGGGGCAGCAGACGCAGCTGCTCTGGGACAGCAGTGGTGAAAGAGCGACCAGCACTTGCAATCAGCCACTTGAGCACTGCGGGCGTTTGCAGATGGAACGGTCTGATGAGTGCTTCACATTGCTTATAGTAAGTAAGCTCTACATGCAGGCTTATGAAAAGGCCAACCCACCTGTTTTGAGTAACTTGATTGCTTGCGTCCTCTCATCCTGCACCCCCACCTCATTCTCCTCAATCACGTGATTCTGGATTTCCTCATCCCCTTCCGTTAAGGGCTTCAGCAGCAGCAGAATTCTCTCTGTGAAGTCTGAGATGCGTGGCGATGTGGTTGGCTGAGTTAAAGGCAAGTTGACGTCGATCATAAAGATATACGTAAGCACGCTAGATAGGACAGGATGAGACAGAACAATGCACAAGGAGTTAGATCAAAAAGTCACTAATGTTTACAAGGAAGATAAGAATAAGAATATGGAATAAAAACTCACCTGCCGATTCTTTCCCGTACATTCTTGTACACCTGTGTGAGTTTGGGCTCGAGGTATTGCAGCAACCTGTGCAGAAGCTCTGGAACACGCCACTCCTGCTGGGCCAGACCTCCCTGCAGCACGTACAGGCGACTGAGGAAGGAAAGAGGAGCACAAGCGTCGCACATCGTCTTGTTACAACAGAACAAATAAATACAACAGCGCCTTATGGAAATGACCTGTGTGCTCACCAAGCATCGACAAAAGAACCTCCCTCTCCGTTAACCGGAGACTCCATCAACATCTCAAAGAGCCAGTGAAGCTTGCGTGGGTCTCTGCTCTCCTGTTAAAGCCAGAAACAGCATTTATGCTTAAGGACAGATGGGCAACGCAAGCCCAACCGGTGAAAAGGTAATGATGAGTGTAAATGAGGAAATGGGCTTACACAGGCTGTGGCGATGCAGGTACCCCAATCTGCATAAGTCTCTATTGTGATGTTTGACAGGGCCGTGCGGAGCAAAGGACACAACAGCTTCCACAGCTGCTCAACCTGCCACACAGCGAGTACTTGCATTAGAAAAAAAAGTACTCTTAAGGGTTTTACGGAAACGAATGCGTTGCTCGATTTAAATCCTTACCTTTGCGAAGCTCCAGTGCTTGCAGCCTCTGATCAGTCCGGAGATGATCTCTGCAACACAGCGCTGTTTGCTCTCGTGTGAGTCGGTCACAAGGCGCTCCATGTGGGGACGCAACAGAGGCAGGAAGGCATCACCAAAATTACGGAACAATCCCTTGGGGAGCGGGAGAAGGCAAATTACTATCATTGTTAATTTTAATTTGCACTTATTATTCCAACTTTTTTTCCCTCTCACCTTGAACAAACAGAACCGACGGGGGCTGAACTTGTCTTTTCCCTTACGGTCTTCTAGGGACAGAAACTCAACGAACTGGTTGATGAATAGCGGGTCTGAGAAATGGTCAAAGATGATCTGTTCCCGCTGTGAGGAGGAGAAGAAAAATGACTTAACAGATGCCACCGTTTCACACAACTCCTTGTGAAATATTGCTTAGGTGCACACACCTCTGTCATTTCCTCTCTGCTCAGATTCTGTTTGGGCTGCTCCTCCTGTGGTGCATACATCATCATTTTTCTGCAGATCAAATAAGAAAAAGAACACTGAAAATGCTGTTTGATGCAAGTTTTAAAGCACGTAAAACCAGATTATACAGAATGATCCAGGACAGAGACAGTGGGATTATGAAATGAGAACCTTGGCCAGCAGTAGTATCCCCAGTGAGTCTTTTCAATGAACACACAACCGTCCCAGTCTTGCTGTGTGTGTGGCAGGTTGCTGCTGTTGTACTGGAGCCACTGGTTGTCTGAGCGGTCTCCTGCTACTGGATTATTTGGCTCTGTTACCCCACCTATGGAAGACAGGTGCACATTTTTGAGGCCGCTCCTGCCAACTCTGATTAAACTTAGATTTAAAAACACAGGAAAGAAACCCGGTAGGAAACAGCTGCTGTCCTTACAGATCTCTGAGGGGCTGACAGGGACTTTCTTATGTGGTCTTTTAATTTGTTTCATGATCCCGGCCACAGCTGATATCGCCACCTAGTGGATAAAGTTAGACATTTCAGACAAACGGCTCCACCGTCCGTACAACTCCTGCAGGCATCCTGAATTTGCACGCTCCATACCTTGCGCACATAGAGAGAGTCGTGGTTGAGGCTTTTCACAAAGAACGTGACAGCTGGAGGTGGGAGCTGGTGGTCATCTCGCAACAGCAAAGACATGAAGCCGATAGAAATGTGTTCAAACTTCCAAGGCCTGGAATGGTAATAGCAGCGGGTTTCACAAGTGATAATATACAGGACGAAATCTGATTTTATGAGGTGGACTATATCAGCTTACATGTTTCTGTTACTCAGGCAGTCCAGAAGATCCCCAATCAGCTGTCTGTATTTCCTTAAAAAAAGACGTAAAAACAATAAGAGTATTTACATATGTTGTGGCAGAAAAACATCAAAGACAAAAGATACTATCAACTCGTCTTTTAACATCTACAGATGTTGCACCCGTCACCTCAATCGGTGTCAGTAAGTAAGCAGGAGGAGCTGACCTGATGGTGTTGCAGTACTTTTGTGTCATTGGTGGTGTAGAACTTACTCAACAGACTCAGAGTTCTTTAGCTTTTGCCTCCTTAGACCTTCTTTGGCTTCCTCGTCAGAGGGCACAGGTTGCTCAGGAAAAGGACCTCCAGCAGTCATTAGCTGGTTCGCCACAGCACAACAATCATCAGGGATCTTTAAAGAAGGGCAAAAAATGTTTATCATATAGGAATTTTAAAGATGAGCCAGTCAAAAAAAATGTAATGACGGCTGTACCACAAAGAACTGATTAGTGGAGCATTATGCCAATTGTTCACTTTGTCTAAGGCTTATTTATTTAGGCTGATGGAGATCTGTGCTCGGTATTGTTTTAAAATGAAAAAAAAGGAAGAAAAAAAATCCTGTATTAAAAGCTTAATAATTTAGAAATTAAAACTACCATCAAATCTGGGAATTCTACAAGGCTTTGACACACATAAATAACTCTAGGCCATCTACCATTCCCACATATCTGACTTGTGTATGTCTACTTTAACTGAAAAGCAGAGTTCCCCATTACTTTTCACTCCATGGGGCATTTATTTTAATGTTAATTTTTAAACCTTGTCCTGTTCAGCATTATGGCAGTACAACTGAAATCTGAGTACCGTGCTATGTCGAACACATTTGCTTTGCCAAGGGAGGCTTAATCTATGAGGCCAATTATGAAAAGTGGAACTCACAGAGAAGTCTACGCCGATGGTCTCATACTGACGATGGATTTTATCTGCAAGGTCATCAAAGAGTCGCACAATGGAGGGCTTCTCTAGAGACATGGCTGAGCTGAGGCCAGAGCGCACAATGGCAGGCCACGTCAGAGCAATGCACTCCCAGTCATGCAGATTAGCCAAGCACACTCCACTGTGATTTCCCAGCAGGCAGTACAAAGCTCCCTGAAAAAAAACAACAAAAAAATCTGATGTTACACATTGGAGCATTAACTCCTAAACGCAAATGATAAGCATTTGCTTTCAAGTTTTCATGTTGCGTGATCGGGGTTGTCGTACTTTGAACTGCTGTAGAGTAACACTGCTGTTGTCTGGGTTGAGAAACTCAAGGACATGTGGGATCAGATCTCTGCAGCAGAAGTTGTAGGTTCCCAGCGCAGTGAACAGCACATTCTGAGCTCTGCTGCGTACCTGTATGCCGTAAGAAGTCGCATTAAAGGGAATTGCTTCCAACAGTGTACTTAAGAACACTTATCCGGTTGAAACAAAACAGAAATCTTAATGTCTTGTGGAACTCACTTGACTGTATGTGCTTGTCGAAAGCCTCAACAGATCTCTCATCAGCTCCTGATGAATGCCTCTGTACTGACATCCTTCCACAGTCAGTTTTCTCAGCTGATTAAAGAAGGGGATTTGAAGTGAGAAGAGCACAAAAAACTAAAACATCTGAAGAGTTCATTCATTAAATACTTACTTCATGCTGGAGCATGACTCTGTCGATTAGCAAAGCTCTGATGTGCTGTTTTCTTCCGTGAAGCTGCAAGCACAACAGCAAGCTAGTTTCCAGTTTGTAACTTCAAGCCCTGTTCTTAACCCCCTCCAGGAAAAACAGTCCCAAAGTAACAGGAGCACAGTAAGATATCTCACTCTGTTCTCCATCGATTTCTTCACAAGGTTGAAGCTCTTCCAGCGGGAGTCAAACTCATGCTTGTGAGAACCTTTGAAGTGCAACAGGTCGCTGATGATCTGAAACGTGTACGAGTAGCTGTTAATTAGTGTTTCAGAACAGCGAATGGCAGATATCGAATAAAGCTAAAGGCGACCTATATTATATTTTTATCAATATGAAACATTCTGAAAACAGTTTTGGCCAACAGTTTTCCAGACAGATATGTGCAGGTAAGGATTTTCTTCCCATAACAGCTGACAATATGAAGTCTTATTTTTGGTACTATTTCACTGCTTACCCACCTTAATGATGGAGAAGAGAGACTTTGTGTCATCTTCAGAATGCTCCAGGATATAATCTGCAAGAGGATGGGAAGGACAGAGAAAAACGGAATACTGTGAGCTGGGACGTGGCGTGGCGTGATCATGACAGAGGTTAAGTCGGTGAACACGTACGTAGCAGCTGCCTCATCACTTTACAGATAGCATCTCTGTAGTTCTCTCTGGTTTCATCTGCAAATGGGATAAATATCAAAGAGTTAGAAAATGCTGCAGAAAACAATAAACTGTCTTTGCATTATAAAGGATCCACCATTACCATATTCCATCCCTGTGTACAAAGTGGTCTCATCAAGATTCACCAAGCTATGAACCCTATGAGAAAAAACAAGAACACATACACTTAAACTGAAGCTTGAAAGGATAATTGGTAGAGATTACTGTAATGAAGCCTTTGATTAATATACTTTAATGGAGGTTTAATAGAGTTTCCCTCTTGTTTTCTTGCACAGAAAATGTATTATGTGTATGCAAATACTCACAGTTCAGGTATGGGCTCCCCGTTCAGAGGAGGCATCAGACTCCCAGCTCCCAGGAGACAGTGCTGAACAATAGTGAGACTCTGTAGGACATCATCTCTAAAAAACAAAACAAAACATAGTTGTCAACACATTGAAGCTCTCATAGAGTATAATTTCTGTACTCTGGCAGAATGGAGCGCTCAGATGTCCTTACCTGCTCATATCCTGCTCGCCTTTAGCAAACCTCTGAAGGCGCTGGAGTTCAGGCTGGAGGATCAGGTCCAGTAAGTAAAAAGCCAACGAGGTCTCTTCAACACTGGGAACGTGCCACCGGATATCCAAGTTCCATAAATCTCCAGGCCGACCCCAGTCCTACAAAGACAGTGTTGAGTAGACGCTTAATTTGTCAGATGGCAAACCAGGACAGCAAAGAAAATTCTCACTGAATATGTGCCAGCCAAACAATTGGCATACCGTGATGGGGAGGTAGTCACTGACTGGTTGGTGGAAGCCTCCAGGCACACTGCAGTACTCTGTAGGGTAGATGAGGGCAGTGGAGCGAAGGATGTGGTGCAACAGGTTGCAAGCGAGAATGTAGCCCTGCTTACACTTAAGGTGAAGTGTCAATTGCAAAATCTGGACCAGATCAGAGCGGTAGGGCAAGAGTTTGTCCCCGTCCACCCGAGACACCTGGAGGCCAAATGGTAAAAGTGTGAAAAATACTGTTAGAGCATTTATTCTCTACTTGGGGGTTGGGCAAATACAGGGTTGGAGAGGTTTAGTTCACCTCAGAGAGCAGCTGGAGATTCCACAAGAACTCCTTATCAAGCTCTTCCTCATTCAACACTTCCTCATCTGTAAAAGAACAAAACATATGCATCATCCAACCTGCAACGACTGGAGGAAAAAAGTGCAGGTCATTCCTTGGTCAGCCACCTCTAAGTGCGTTTTGATCACTTACTGACAGCGATTTGGTTTATGGCATTGCAGCAGTGTGGCACAAACATCTTCAGAGACTCTGCAGGGTGACACTAACAATAGAAGCACATGGAGGATGAAAGCACTGGACTGAGAGCCCGACAAAAGATGCGCTAGGTCAGTACGAGGCTGAGGCGGTAAGGCTCACCTTGGCAGCAGCTCGACACATGTCGGCCACCATTCTCCCTGAAACACGCGTCTCAAAGATGTTGGTTGTTGCAAAGTTGAAAACCTTTTCCAGAGCCACCTGTTACAAATGTATAACACGTATGTATATTGAGCACACATATATATACACACACACAAGACAGAAATATTTGGACACATTTAACTTTTAATAACTAATGCTTCTTTCTGAAAATGTAAAGACAAAGAAAATCCAAAAAGAGGCAAGACCTTGAATATGTCCAAGGAGCACTGTGTGAGGATGGTGCTAAAAGTGGAGGACAACCCCAGCTCAACCAGACTCTCCAAATGAGTCATCTTCTCCGTTTCCGTTTCTTCTCGAGTTTGTTCCAGAGTGCTGCTATCTATCAGGGCAAAGCATCTGCATGGAGCAAAAAGCCCACAAATTAAAATGATTCCACTCAAACATCATACACAGAATATACTGTATATCTGACCTCAATATGCAAACACTGACACTTCTCATTGAGATGTGGTTAAAGAAACTAGCTTCTCATTAACATGAGAAGATCACAACTGAATCCCTGAAATTTTTTGCCTAGGTTCCCTTTTGATGCAATGTTAAGTATAAAAAGTCAGTACCTGTCCATAAACTGGAGCACAAAGTCTTCAAACTCAGCTGAGGCAGAGCACAATTCCCTTTCCACCTGTGAGTACCACAAAAAGAAAAAGATACACTTTTTCCCTACGATCATATAATTTGGTTACTCGTGAGAAAGTGTGACAGATGGAGTAGTTCACCTCTGTCAAGTCTGTTCTTTCATGAAGTGCAGAAGAACAATCCACCAAAGGCACAAGAGTCACAAATGTAGCAATAAATTGAAATGTGATCTGTGGAAACAATAGGTTTGTGTTCAGCCTTAAAACCAAAACATCAGAAGTATCCTGGGAGAGCAGATGGAGGGCAAACAATGGAGCACACCATGCACTTGCTGAAGTCGTTGGGGTCCACGCCAGGCAGGGCCCTCATGAGCAGGGGCAGCATGTGAGTAGGTCCCTCAGGGAAGCGTATTCCACCTGACACCAAGCTCCGTGCCACCCCGATCATGCAGCTCAGAGTGGCTGTTAGCTGGTGAGGCTCTGTCAAGGTCTCCAGAGCCGGGTACGTCCTATGGTAGGCGATATAACAATAAGCCCTTTGTTTCTGTTTGCAAATGTGGCCTATCCATTAGAAACAGATCAAAAATAAACAGCGGAACTTGAGTAAACACAAATCCACTTCCTAGTATGAACTTACTTTTCAAGCACAGGGGGAATCACCAACTCGGGCCTCATCAGAGCGAGGTTTTGCAGGGCCTGAGCTGCGTCCAGACTGCCCGTCTTGCTGAACATGGCCAGCAGAACTGGCTGCATCATGCTCTGAACAAAGTCTGTGATGTCCTCCTCTGTGAGCTTGTGACTGTCCGGTATTGGCGTTAACCAAGAGGGCTTCCTGTAGCGCTCTCGGTGCAGCCGCCGAACCACGCTGGCCGGGAGACGTTGAAGCAGCTTCATGAGTTTCATCTGGACATTGGGACAGGGGGATAGAGAGACAAATACTTGAAAAAAGGGGTGACAGAGGAGGACAGTTTGCCTCCATGCACAGATGGAGAGGTAGAGGATGTAGCATGGAGCATCTACAGACACATAACATGCAGACAAAAACCAGCATATTGTGATCACAGCTTTACCTACCCACTTTGTCATTTCCATGAAAATATATTATTATCACTATTGTTTTAACTTTCAGGAATTCTGTTTTGCTACACTTGGTGCACAGTCAAAGGCTTGGCACAAGATCTCTGTACATGATGAGTTCATTAACACAGACTGAAAACCAGTTTGCATGTGATGAAGCTGGTAAATGTCTTACATGAACCAATGACAGCCTCAAAGACACATAAACCCATTTCCCCAGCCAAAATTAAAAGGTTTGTGTGTGAAGACATGGAGCTGCAGCCTCAAATCTAGTACAGGGGGGACCCTCAAAACAGAAAGGAATGTGGTCATGGTGCCAGTGACCTTTATTACCATTGCAGCCATCTCACTCACATGTCCTGCTGTTATTTAGGAGCCACCTACTGATGTAAGCCTGGAAGCATAACAAAATCCAGGAGGCTTCCTTGAGACCGATGACCTGTTAATTTCATGGAAGCCATGCTACAATGAGTATTTTCACTCCCTGTCAAAGCGATACAGAAATTAGAGTGTAAAGCAGCTGGAATAATGATGGGCTTAAATTCATATGAATTACAAACATCTTAGATAACATTTCTGTTTTGATAGATGCGGCACTTCGGTGCCAGAAGAACCAAGAAAGGAACCTGTGGATTTTTATCAACAACAAATGTGTGCATTTTTCAGACCCTCAAGGCCCTGCTCGGTTCATTTTATTAAAGGCCTGAAAAAACTAAACAAAATGATGTCACCTGTCCACCTGTTCTGGGTATTTAGCACAATTTCCATTCCTTTATTCTTTGACCGAAAGCGACAGAGTGGTTGGAAGAGACCCAGCTTCAGTTTGAAACATGTCACTGATTTCTATTCCTAGTTTAGAATCAGGTTTCTATTTTGAGCTTGAACTGAAATGTGATGACAGTTGTTGAGTTTTTGCTTATGGTGCCAATCCTATGAATAAACATTAATCAAAGCACATAGTGTTCTGTTGGGATGATCTCTTTTTACTATCTAACATTTGAAAAAGGTTCTGCAAAAGTAAAATTGACATTCTCTTGATCATTTCAACAGAAAGGAAAGGGATTTCAAACCAGGTCGTCTAGAGTTTTAATAAGCTATACTTTCCCTTCGTCATTAGCCATCTTGTCATGTTGGTGTGATCATATGAAAAAAACAAATATCCTGAAATATTCTAAATGATAAGTGAGCAGTGTTCGGGAGCATGTTAACATCATGTGACACAGAAAATATTCCTTGTTTTCATGTTTTTAACTGGCATCCAAAAACTGACCAAAACAATGAACCATTGATTTCCCCAACAAAAACCATAGGCATCTGCCCCTAATGAGCCTTCAACAGAACCTATTGTTGCTAATCTGTCAGTGTTACTGAAGCCCTGTTAAAAAGAAGGAAAAAAACAGCTGATGGTGTGAATAACAAAGAATACAAGCCATTTTATGGTCTCAGTGGATGCGCAGTGGTCAACAAAAAGGAAGAACATACTCACCAGCCAGCGGCCATGGTTTGATGGGTGGAAGAAGGATGTGATACTGTTAAAAAGGCCACTGAGCTGGGCTTGAGCATGCTTGCTAGGTCCTCCCTAAATGGCACAGTAAAGATCTCTGAGCACTCGTGTGCACAAAATACAGGGAGTGCTGAATACATTTTATTGTGAATAAGCTAACCAGAAGAGACGACACCCATAGCACCACATGGCCGATGTCGTAAGCATTGGTAATGTAGCGCGGGACCATCATCTGACTGGTTCCCACAGGAAGATTCAAGCTCCTCAAAATTCTTGTGAATATCTGAAATGTCAATAAGAGAAAAAAAAAGGTTTAATGTCTCAATCAGAAGACTAAACATCAGGGATGTTTTATGTTATGTTAATGTTTATGTTTACCAGAGACACTTTGGTGTCAGAGGTGGCACAAATGTGATGCAAGTTACTCAAAGTCTAAGGCTGAGAAACCTGATAGTGTGCTCCACTGACAAACGGCAAAAGCCATGAAATAGAAACCATGAGACCAGATGGGAGCATGTGCCACAATCCTCAAAAACAAATACGTACTCAGTTGTGTAAGGATGTGTTAATCAGAAAAGAAGACAAAAACAAACCTTGGGAATATAAGGATCCCAATCAATGTAGCCAATGTTGTCGTTGGCCAAGCGAGCAAAGAGATTGACCAGGTGCTGTAAATGTGAAGAATAACGTGTTACACAAGAAAATCCTCAAGCTGTGTGTTTAAAAGGTTCTTAAAAACATTGATGTACTCACAACTTCCCAGCTTGGGAGATTTTGCACAGACACCCATAGGTTGATCAGCTCGTCAAACCACAGCCTGTGAGAGAGACAGAAGGTTACAAAGGCTGCGCCAAATGAAGACTTTATTGAAAGCAGTACCAGGACGGCAGCTCGTCTCAGATGGCGACGGTGGTGGGATGATTCAGCACTTTTAGGCATTATGTAGCTCTCATATTTGTCGGTCACGCTTTAGGAATGCTCTGCCAGAAATATGGGGCTTGGAAAACTCACTCACCACATTTCAACACTATGATTTACTAATGTGTGTTTAATTGATTTTTAAAAATTAGCAACACTTTGAATCACACTGTGAAAAAAAAAAATAATTACCTTTTTGTATCTAAAGAGTTATGAAAACAATAAACTGGAGCTGGGACTCAGTTCCAGATTCTGCTATCTTGCTCATCTTCACGGCCTAATAATGACATATTCAGTCAGACGTGTTTTCCACTATGCTTGCCAGCCCAGGGTGGCTGTCATGACGTCTGTATCAGGGGCTGCTACCTTTGGTGCTGGCTGGCGTTTCCACCACTGAAGACAACTGTGGTACTGTCAGTTTTCTTTCCATTCAATCCCCCCCACCCCAAAGAGACCAAGCCATTCTTCTTTCTAATTCACATTCAGTTAGCCACTGGCTTCAAGCTAGGCTGATATTCTATAATCATTCGGCCCCATCTAAAAAGGAGAGGAGGGTAAGAGGTCTCTTACTTAAAACCCTTGCAATGCAGCTCAGGAGGCAGAGTTGTTGGTAAAAAGAGCTCAAAGTAGCTGATTGCTCTTTGCATGGTGACATCAAAGGGACAAAGGAGTGGTCTCCACTCATCCAGCATCTCCTGCGTAGCAGTCTCTGAGAAGTATCTGCATGAATACAAAGAATCTTGATCAGGTATTCTTTCGAAATTAAACCAATTATCATGCAGTGTTTATCATCTCTTGAATGCACTGTGTATGAAAGCATGGTATCCATTTAAAGAAAAGGGACAGTTTTCTGGATTCTACTCATTTAAATCACCCATCTTGGTCAGAAACCAACATGGCCACCGCCAATTTGGTCACTGCAGCACTAACTTCTGGAATATCAGGGGTCAAACTATAAGAAACAGGACACTGATGTTCCAGTGAAGCAGAATCCCCCGTTATTTCTGTGACGGAGAACCGCAGATCAGAGATTAAACGTCCAACACCTGGCACATTTGAGGTGTTAGTTTAAATCCCACTGTTCCACTGGGTTTTCATTATGTGCATGTATAAAGCTTATTTGAGGTCAACACAATTGCCACATTCAGTGAGAGCCTTGGAGAAAGAAAAAAGAAGGTTTAACTACTTGAACATTGCCGTGCCTCCCTGCTGATCCATAGCAGCTCACCACAAATCACTCTTCCTTGTCACAGTTACGTGAAATTCTCACACAAGACAGAATTAGATGAGGTAATAGGATTATCTACCTTCTGTAAGTGCAAACTGAGGTACGAGTCCTAGTGTTTCACTAAGACATCTAAAAGAACTCTGGTGAACTTGGATCACGAGGACCTGCTGGTGACGGCAGAATGTTTTGGTTGATGGAGCATTCAAGTGAGAACTACAGCTAAACGTGCACACCCGCTGCAGCATTTACACCAGACCAGGGCTTTGTTGAGGCCTCTGCCATCTTTTCTGGATATACTTTTTTCATTTAACACATTCCTTAACAGCAACATGCAGTGGTAGAAACAGTAATATCGGTGAACAAAGCGAATAGCCAAGAGAGCTAAAACCTGTACCCAGAGGTTTAACTTGGATCCTGCAGGTGCCAAATTGTGACGTCAGCGTGAGACAGGGCATTAAAGGGCATATATAGGACAAGTATATTAGGAAGTACTTACGGTCTGCAGCTTTTCACAAGTGTTTTCAACACGCTTTCCACTGAGCTACGGGCAAAGAAAAGGAGTAAGAAGTGTTATTAACTTGCCAGTGAACCACTGGTGTTAGCCAAACAGCAGTCACACCGAGGCATGCAGAACCGAGACAGATTAAACTGTAAAGGACATTTACGGCCAAATACATCGATGTTTGTCATCTATTTCTTATCTATGGCATAATGTGTAGACGTGAAATTCCCAAATCAGTAAGACTGAAAAGAATACGAATAAATAAATTAACTTACAAAGCATCTTGTCATATGTGGGAACTGGAAAATGGTGTTAAAATGAGCCCACTAGCAGTGAGCTCTCTGACATTTGGGGGAACAAACGCTGCTTTCATCATAGCCGGTTTCACACACTTGTTGAAAAGTCTGATGAGCGTTTCGGAGCGCCGGCACGTGCGAGTGGGAAAGTCCACTGAATTTGTGTCATAGGTATTTCTAGCCTGCCAGAGCCTCAGCAGGTGAGACGATGACATAATCGGGCGCATTTGCCGCATGTGAGCTGCTCTTTTATTCCCCTTTCTGCTAATCTTTATACTCACTGCTCAGACTAAGACCTGCTGCTCCCAACAAGTTTATGTCCCAGCTTTCTTATGAAGATCTCCAGTGTTAATGCGTGAAAACAGCTTGTGAGACCTCTGTATCCCAGTTCGAACTCACTCAAATTTTCAACCCAATAGTCCTTCCTCTTTCAATACAGGAAGAGGCAGGAGACAAGTTAGGCTCCTAAGAAAGTTATACAAATGCTGTTTAGTTAAGCAGGGATGACGAGCTTCACAACAAAGAAGGAGGGTGAATTCAAAAAGCATTAACTTACAAAAATTATTCTGTAGCTAATCTTAGGGTGTTTTTAATGATATATAATGGTTCATAAAACCTGACACTATTATTTTTTTATATACCAAAAAACAAAAATCAGGAAATAAGACAAAACAGTCTTAACATTTTCTGAGGAGCTGATTTGAGGAGCAGTAGGACAAAAGAAAACCTGTTAGCTGCAGTGCGACAGTGTCCAATATGAGTGATATGCTAACATTAAGTCTTACTGCATTTAGGGTGCCCACCTGTTCATGTTTCCACATGCACTGTGTACAAAAAAAGCAACCAAGTGCCAGAGAGAGCGAATTCAAATGAAACACAAAGAAGTTTTGTCCTTACCACCACTGAACCAATTTTAACATTATGAGTTTAGAGTAGGAGCGAGGCCGTGGAGAACTACATGTAAAAGGAGACAAAGGCATAAAGAACACTTTCAGCACACAAAAAGTGCCAAAAAGCCAGATGGCAACTTTTTAGACATTTCTGCACCAAAAGAATCCTGATTTGTGTATATTAGTATACTTTTTGCAGTTTTTAAAGAGGTGAGCGAGCAATCAGCAAAAGCTGCTAATTTTCATAGGCTGTATGTTAAAATTATGCGCCAGTTGGCAGTTTGTGGTAAAAGTACAAATGTTCAATGTTCCCACAGCACCATAAAGAAACCCCTCGCCCTGTTTGCCAAAAGATTAAGGTGAAAATTCAAAAGAATTGTGAGAGGATAAACTTCTTCTATAAACTGCGCTGGATGAAAGGTTCAGGGTGGATAATGTTACTTGTGTAAAGCACCATTTGAAAAGAGTGAGTGATTTCAAACACGTTCCACTTGCTCTCCCCAGACTGGCCCTATTAAACATCATTAACAAAGGTAAATGAAGGAAAAAAATGTAATTAAAAAAATTTAAAAATTGAATCGTACAAAATCCAAATGAACATCCTCAGATGTTCTCTTTGACCGAAAAACAGAAGATTACCAAATCAGTTTGTCCTACTAAAAGGAAGACGAGACTTTTTTACTTTACAAAAAATGGGAGACCTAATCTTACATGTTTCTAAAAAGATGACAGTTGCTGGTGTTGGGCCATTATGTGGTCAACAAAAACAGGAGATAGAGAAAGAAATGTGGTCAATTGATAAATAGTTCCTTTATCTCAAATGCTTCAGATAGGTTAAAATAGATACTACTAACACTGGAAAGGCGTGATAAGGACAGCTTTTTTAACGCTATTCAACCATCTGACTCACTATTGCTTGCTGTTTTTTTTTTTTTAAACCACCCCTTAAACATACAAAAAATACATTTATCTATTTAATTATCAAGTCACATACTTAGAACTGCTTTGTTGTTTAACAAATCACCACAGAAAGCAGTTAAAAGTAAAGTAATATAGTATTATATTTTCATGGACATGACCACAGAGAAAGACAGACTTTTGTAATGTGCGGCTCGGCCATGTGATCGGCAGCTGTTGTTAGTCACTGATAAAAACAGCTGTGCAGGAGCATTGGAAAAACAAGTCCCTGGCACAGGTGATGCAACAGATGTGCATCTAGTTTGTGAGAAGCAGGTAAGGTAACATATGTTTACATACATAAGTAAAGAAGTTAATAATTCCCACACTTAGGATTAACCTATGAAAAATTTAGGAAGAATGGTCATACTTTGGAAACCAGTTGAGGCCCAGATGCTCCGTCTTTGAGAACAGAATCCTGTCATGTAACTCATACAGCGGTCTCCACGGCAACTCAAGGTCCTCCCTTGACAGTAGTTCTCTTTTCCTGTTGGATCAATAACACATCCATATAGTTAGAATATTAACCGACTGTATGTGCCTCAATTGTGAGCTTACAGACATGTCTCCATGTGAAGTTTAACTTGAAATCTAAAGTAACTGCAAGTTTCAGGTCTGATGACAGGAAAAGAAATGGGGCTTATTTTTACTTGAGAAGGTTGATAAGAAGGCGAGCAAGGCCCTGCATCATGCTGATCTCCAGTCTGGGGATGGTCACTAGCTCATAGAGGAGCTTTATGAACAGCACATGGTCTTCTTTGCTGAACTTCCGCCCGTACAATCTCATGTACCTTAATAAGAAGCAAAGATTTAGATAGTGACAGTTCATATCTGTGACTACTTTACTCATAAATCAATAGAACTAAAGCAACAAAACTTTTCACGGGACCCCATTTAAAAGCCCACATACTATGACCTGAAATCTGGGCAAACTTTCTGTTTCCCTGAGCTGGCGGCTCATCTGTGCTGGAGAAATGCTCCAGCACAGATGATGGATTAAACAAAGCTCAGAGACCAGGAGGGGGTAAAACCCAAACAATAAAACCATTGTCACGTTGTTATATTTACTAATATGATGGCACTTTTTTCTGATGCAAACAGTAACCATAGAGCCTTGTATATAATCTGATTTATACATAAAGTTTAAACTTTACCACAGACTATTAGCCTAACTTTTTTTCTCCACAAGCATAACACTGCATTAAGAAAGCTGGGGGTAAAGTGGAAGATCCATAAGGGCAACTTACAGTAACTTAATAGGAATTCACAAGTCATACATAGACATATTGTCTGTTTGTTTTTGGCGGGTTGTCACCTGTCTCGCTGTATCAGAAAATAATGTCAAAAGCGGAAGACACCCACCGCAGTAATAGCTATGACCTACTATTGTACTCTGCTGTCTGGGTCATGTATTTGACACTCCACGGCTCAGATTATGAAACCTATTTCACTCCTAATCAGATACACATAGCAGATCGAAGTTTTCTAGGAGTTAAAAACTAAACATCACCAAATATTTAACAATGCGTTATATAGTTATTAAAACGTCTCCAAGTAGGCCAGCATGGAATAGATTAGGCAAAAGAGCAACAACAGTTCAAGTTCCGTTAGAAAGGCAGAGGTGAGTGTTACTTACGTGGAAAGCTTCCTCGTCCAAAAAAGGACACCGGGCCATATCTCTCTCAACTGCACAGCTCGGCCGAGATTTCCCTTAATTTTGCTCAAAATGTCATTGGATTCATCATCTAGCCTATCCGCGTACGGCAAAAGTTTGTTGTATACGATATCTTTTTGAGGAACAAAACCCAATGTGTCAGACTGTACCTTTTTCATATTACAAATTCAAACCGGCTAGCTTTACTGTGCGAGCTATCCTTTTCCTTTTCACCGGTTCCTTGTTGCACGTTGTTATGCTACCTGGCTACAAAAAAAAATGGCTAGCAGTCCCACTAGCGACCCTCAATAATGAACAGTTTGGATGTTGTGGCCCGCACAAAGATGAAGTTTTGATATTCACAAGTTGATGACACGGTAGCTCACCATCTAGCTTAAGTTAAATTAGCTCCCGTTACCTGAAACCACGCCGCTAATATTGTCATCTTATAAAGATACAAAAGCTAACATAAAAGAGAAACAACTTTTCACAAAAGTCGCCCCGGCACCGCAATCTATCTATTTCGACCGGCGTAATCCCAAAAGCCTGACAGTCAGCTAATGACCAAGCTAAAGTTAGCTCTCTACTACAAAAAGCACTGTCATATCCCAAGGACTGTCAGCGTCGACCGATTCATCCAACTGCTGCAAAGCAGACTGCAGACGACACCTAGCTACCAACTTGCACAACGTTTACGTCATATCCGCTGGTTTCTGTGAGAACTACCCTTCCCAGAATCCCTTCTCCACTGATGCTTTTTATAAACCTTTAGCCATTCAAACAGGATGATCCACTTAAAACACAGTGTCCTCCAACGTCTTTTACTCTCCGAATGTACACGAAAATAAATGTACAAAAAGTATTTTATGCTCGGTATACATATTTAAATATAAACATATAAATGTGTGTGTATTCACTTTTATGACTAGCTTTTTTTATTTGAATTAAAATACATATTCAATACACAAGTTTTAAAAACAAACAATACTAAAATGGCAATGAATAGTAACTATTTGTCGTGGATGGCCAAATCCAATGTGCATAACATCATGAGCAAACATCTACCGCCATCATGTGGTAAAGCCAGGATGCACAATAACAATGACACACAAAGAATATATTCATGTGATGTCCCACTCTGCCCATATTTTTAAGTATCACTTCGGTCAAGTCCACAGTTCTTCGTAAAAAAAATACTGCACGTGCCACAAACATAAAAAAGTCTCGGTTTGAAGATTTTTACGGATTAGTGTATTCTGATGCCATTAATACTAGGAAAACACACGGTACATGTGATACTTCGCTCTACACAGACGATCTACAGTGGTGCTAATCTCCTAGCAACCCCAAGTGGTTGTCCTCTTGAGCTCTCAGCGTCGAGGAAATTCATGCTAAAGTTATTCCGATTTATCTAGCTGTACACTGTGAAGTGCATGTAAAGTTTACATTGGCGTGATAAAGACAGTTGCACAGTGCACAGAGTGCCGGCCATTCAGCATCCATGTTAGAGGTAATGAACGAGAAGCTCGTTTTGACTTGTGACAGACTTCTGTCACAGCAGCAGCTCACATGCTGCCGCTCACATTGCTCGATTCCCCGGCATGGAAAGGAAGTGCTGATTTACAGTAATACGGACTTGGAAAAGAAGGTTTGTTCAAGAGGTTTTTGAAGATGTGTACAAAGACATTTCAACACTTGATTTAGATTTAAGAAAAATAATTTATCATTTCACTCAGGGATAAATAAAGGGTTTTTTCATTTAATTTAGCAATCTTTAAGGAAGTTCATGCAGGAAAAACATGTAGGCCAAATATGTAATTTTTTCACCTTTTTTTACACATTTTGTTCTGAATAAATATGTGTCAACTGTTTGTTCACAGCCTCTGGTGCTAACAGGTCACCATGGCGACATCACTGCCATTACGTTTGGAAAAGGAGATGGCCCTGGTTTCATTTGCTCAGCTTCTACTGATTATGTCATTGTCTGGGATATTGATCTGTGCCTGAGGAGAACATATGAGGGTAAAACAATAGGTTCTTTAGCTAATCACAAAAAAATGTTAAAAAAAAAGCCACATAGTGAATTTAAACAAAATTGCGTACTCATGCTGGTTCTGTTTAACTTGATTTGTTGTTCAGGTGAAGTTGCAGCTGGATTAGTAATTGGGACTTTACTGGGTGAGGTTGTCCATCTCGCATTTTGTTTTTCTAATGACCGAGTGGCTGCATGCTCAGGAACAACTATATATGTTCTGAACTCAAAGGTAAATGATGTAGTTTCCACAGTAACATTTTCTTTATGTGTTAGTGTGATTCACAAGTACAATATTTAAAAGAAGACTTCTGTCAATAATGCTCAGTACCATAAAAGTCCACTAAGTGATGTGTAACATTGTCTAAATCCAGTTTCTGCTGCCTTTTTCCACATCAGAGAGAGGAAACGATTTCTACCTTGACCGGCCACTTGGGGCCTTTAACATCAGCTGAGTTCTGCCCGTGGAACAAAAACGTTTTAGTCAGCGTTTCAGAAGATCGCACTTTTAAAGTACAGTGTTCATTTTCCCAAAAAAGAAAAAAAACTGAAATGTCACTCATATTATACTAGCAGCTGAAGTGCCTAAAATTGTTTCTTTTCAGGTTTGGGATTTAAAAACAGAAGCTGTTTTCTACCATTCTTTTGTGCTTTCAGGTAAAACAATTATTCAGTCTCTCATTTGAATGTGGTACATACAGGCCAAAATCCTCATCTCTTTATCTATCTAGAATAAAATGTTACTGTTTAGACTGATGTTTTAGATCTCCAGCAAACATACTGAAATATGTAGCCTTTCCATTGGCAGTTCGAATTGCAATTAATCACATTGATTTTCTCAATTAAAAATACAAGGAGATTGATTTGAAAATATAAAATTCTACATTCTTTAGGATCTCCGCTACTTAGTATATTGTTCTTGGAGACAGACAGACACCTTATGACTGGCTCAGCTGATGGACAGGTCAGTAATTGAGAAACACATCTCAAAATCAGATGGAGATATTCCAGAAGGTCTGAGATATTTGGTTCCTCTAGATATGGAGCTTTTCTCTCAGTGATGACCAAAAGTGCCAGCTGGTGAAAAAAATGGACCTTCAGAAGATGGAAAAAAGGCATCAAGCGCAAAAAGGGAACACAAGCCACCAAGCAGGTAATGTTATAATCTAAAGGTGATAGAGTGGATGTACAACGGACCAGGTGAGGGATTTGGACTCTGTGATTTTTCTCTAAATATGTTCGAACTCTCTGATCAAGCTCACCTCAACACTCCTTTTGGGTTTCTCCTTTAGGGGTTGCTGCACAATCAGCTGTGGGTGATGTTGAGGTTTCAAAACGTGTCATTCAAATGGCTTCATGGAGCTCATTAAGGTACAAAAATTCTGATCAAGAAATGGAAGCTGATACTGTTTAGTTGAAGCCTTTGTAAAACTTATTACCTACCAATGAAAACCATATGTTTTGAATCTTTGGCTCTCAGGGACATATTTTTAAAAAAGCGTTGATGAAGTCTATAGAGGAATCCTTCATGAAGATATGCTGGCTACATTAAATCACAAGCTTCAATATAGATGAGATGCTGACAACAAGAGAACATCTCTTACTCTCGCTCGCTTTTATTCACTCAAGATGAACTAATGGAGCTATTTGATTTTTGCTATGGAGAGTACTGTTTTTCTTCAATTTGACATGGAATCTTAATATAGACTCAAAGCTTTAGGCCACTACCTTTAAAACAATTCTCAGGAATTCAATTTCTTGATAGAAAGAAAAAAACAAAAACAAATTGTGTGCGATCCAGGAAAATATTACTGGGGCAGTGTAAGCACAGCTGTTTTGACTAAAGAAATGGCTGAGCTTCTGTGCCACTAGTTATATGTTTGTAAGGTTCCTGGTTTTAGTTTTGGTTATGAGATGTGTATTTTGTATATGTATTTTTTATTCATGTTCTATTTTTTTAGGTTTAGTTCATTTGGTTGTGCTTTTCCTGTGTTTTTTCTGGTATTTGCCTCCCATCTCCTGTCTTTCATTGTGTCTCTGCCACCAACTTTAGTGGTGCAATTATCACCTTCAAATTCCACTCGTAATGGTTGTAATTGTCCAATCCCACACAGAGGCAACAGGTCACCATGAAAATGATGATATACTAAAAAGTAATTGTCCACATTATCATAACCTCAGCATGTAGCTTGAAGCTGGAAGTGCATAAAAACAAAGCTCCTTTATATTATGTGTTCCAGGTGTTTCCAGCTTCATGTGTGTGTATAGTCAGAATAAATTAAGTAAAAGGAAACTTTAATCACATAGATGGTCACTTTATATATAAGCCTTGCCATATGGTCGAGTTAACATGTTTTTGTGTAGTATGTGGTCTTATTGTCTCTGTGCAAAAGAAATGAAAAATTCTTTTAAGGGGGATCTTTTAACTCTGTTTTCCATATGTTTCTTTGTGGGCCCCATGCAGAGACAACAGCTGGTTTTGTATCGGAAGCACTGATGGTCTGTATTTGGTGGACCTGGCGACTTCAGACCTCTTAAAAGTATTATATTTCAAAGGTAAGCTGCTGGTGGTATGATTTTCCATATGCTTTTTTTTTATTAAAAACATGGTCATTGATATCAGACTTTAGTGATCCAGCTTTGTGTAAAACAGAGTATAGACTATCAGAACAGAGTCGACAGCTTTTCTTTATGTAAAAGCCAATCAATTTTTGCTTACATTATTCTCATGGTCATTTCAGAAAAGTGTTAGGAAGATTGGGAACAGTATTTAACTCTAAAATAAGCCTTGTTGGTGCCTCTTGTCCCAAGATATGCGTGTTCTACCTTGGGGAATTTTACTTTTAAGAGATGACGCACAGATAATAAATGATTAGGAGGCTTTTTTTATCTAATCATAATTATGACTGATCTTAATCGTCCTTTCTAGATAACCCCAACCTGAGCATCTCCATGGCAGAGTCCTGGTCAATCTCTCCAGGATGTGATAACTCTGTGAGTGAGTTTGATAAAATATTCATAAGCCACACTGAATTGCCGGTTGACCTCTACTTTTATTGACAAAACATCCCACAGATGGTTGTTTTAGTGAGCTCTTTGTTGTCTCCATGCGTGGTTCTTCTGGAGTTGAGTCTGAAAGATCCAGAGAAGACGGGGGGTTCTCCTGAAGGCTTTTCAGTCTTCCCAAGGTAAATCTGACATCAAAGAAAAATGTTTGGTGACACCTGTGCCTTTTCGTCTTGATTCCGTCTGCATAGAAATCAAACTTAAAAAATTCTCTTTTCCATTAGTAGTTAGCCACTATGTAAGAAGAAGTAGACTCCAATCTGGTCGAGTTTATTTACATTTATTTGTGAATGTTTTTTATTTTGTTTTATTTTCCAATTTAAAAAATATGACATTATTCTATCCCATGTTAATTCAGTATTAATTTGAACGTCTACACAGAACTGTTGGATAATCACAAACATCTTTATATCTGCTCGCACAGACTGCCTTTTTTCTGCCAAAAATCATAGTCATAACTGTTGTTTTACATTTCTTGCTAAAACCTTTTTTTCTTAACAACCTCTCAATAGGCAGCGACATTAAAGTATACGACCACACAATGCAACATCCGTCACCTTGCATTTGTCTTCAGATTAAGGCAAACAGAAAGTGTTTAATCAAATATTAGCCTTGCCAGCTTTTTACATCCTGCAAAATAATAACATGTATCTCAGTTTTACCACATACTCTAACATACTGCTCAGATGACCACCATCCATACTGTGAGGCTTATGAGCTTGTCCTGTTTTGTACTTGGACCTATGCCTACATCGCCTTCAGGCTCAGACATTTCCATATTAAACTGCCCATTACAACCAATTACGCAACATGTTTTTTCATGAGTCAACAATATCATGGTACTTATAATTGGAGGGACTATAATCCATAACCGTGGAAAATTATGTGCCCCATAATTTCCAGTAACTTCATCCCCCATTTTCCATCTCCATTTTGTCAGTTCTTCTCCAATAGTTGAATCTCCTCTGAATGCTGAGTTAAAGAAGAAGGAACCCAACAATTCTAAAAAGAAAGGTCAGCAGCTTTGTCATTGTCTGAACACTCATTTAACCTCCATTTATTCTCATGCACATAAAAAGAAATGGGAGCTACTACTGTTTGATGACAACGTCTGACAAATATGTTCCATTTTATAGTTCACTGCATGTTGCTTTCTGTTTTGCTAGGCTACATATGAACCTTTAAATAGTTTAGGTTTGGTAGGATTTGCTTTTATAGCACCTACCTAACCCATCCTCATTATCTGTAAATATAGTAGATAGTTAAGATCCCGTTTCAAACACTGGCAAGTGCTGATTTATTATAACATTCTCTTCCATTTACAAAAACGACAAACATACAAAGTCAAAAGACATTTAGACTGAATTCCATGAAATATTGCCTGGTTTGTTGGATTATTCTTAGAATCATGCTAAGCATGTAAGTCTTGTTTTTGTGTATCATCAGGGGCTGACAGCTTGAATCTTTACTGTTGGAAACAGAAGTACACTGAGGGTTGCATGTTACTCTTACAGAAAATAGTGCTGAGAAAGCCAGTATTCGTTAGACTCCACACAGCTGGAGTGAAGGGATTTACCATTGCCAGACTATGTAGGGGATCTTCTGCAGAGTTGAGAGGTCCTGTGTGACTGTGGCTACAGAGGAAGAAAACCACAAAAATTTACAGGCTAACCCACCAGGCTCCCACATGCATCACTGCATTCTTTGAGATATCTGCAGAATTGTATACAAATTACACCATAAAGCCCCAAGACCCCTGGAAAGGAAAATGTTCCCCTATTGCTCCTTTGTAAGTCTGGCACAAATCTGAAGGGGTCCTTTGAACAGAGCTGCAAGTGAAAATTTGATATCCGTTGTCATGTCACATGGCCACGTAACATAAGCCTGAAGTGGAGCAGAACAGTTGGCTTTAGACATGATGGAAATGAGCTGCCATTTATTTTTCATATGATGAATGCTGCAATTTTCTGAGTCTTGTTGGCTGGATTAAATAGGTTGTGTAGGTCCAATGGGTTTAATGTAGAGACATCTAGCAGCACAGATCATATCCAACTGTATAACCCTGACATACCTTCAATAATGGCCTCAAAAATCCAAAAGATCCTCCCATGGGTCTGAGTTTGGTTTTCTCTTTCTGAGGATAGTGACCCACTCCATCTTTGGATCACAACCCAGAGACAACACACTTCATGTGATATGGACATGTGGTCGCAGAGGTTTGTTCAGGAATTTGATTGAGGCTGGACACACGAGGAAGGACACTTGCGTACAAAAAAAACATTCTGGGAGTAAACAAATGAGTTTCTGTCATTATTAGTTTTCTCTGTCAAAACGACTAAATGTCAAATGCATTTTTTGACAAAAAATCTTTTATCTTTACTTTGTATTTTAAACTGAACAGGGCTTTCTTTAGCTCAAAGTTGGCAATTTCTCCAAGTTTCAAGCAGCTTAACCTCTGACACCTTTTTATTTTTTATAGACTAAGCGTATATACAATATATCTGATAAACCCGTATTATTTAGACCATTTCCATAAAGATGTGCAGACCCCTTACAGGGGTTGGAGGTTAACGCTAATGTTTAAAACAGCCTGAAAGATTTCACTACCTTGAATTATGGTAAAATAACTACCCTGATTAGTTAAATCCTACATGATAAGCGCTATAAGCAAAACAGCAAACTGCTGCGATTTTATGCAGATTTGACTAAACCTGGAAATTTCTCCAAGGCTCTCACTGTGCTTCAAGTAGTTTCTAATGTAAAGTCAGCGTAAATTATGGGATTTTTACAAGCTAATAAAACTAAATGACCATTATATAACAACAGGGGCTCAATAGGGCTGTTGAGAAAGGGATTCCATCACCAGGACATAATTTGCAGGCTAAGAAGCTTAGTTTTTATACAAAGTCTGTTCTGGATCAAAAACTACTTCCACAGTGCAAGGTGCCGAATACACAAAACCTTTTATGAAAACGAACTTTTCACAAAGACAAGAGAGGAATAAGATTGGAAATAAGATTTAGTTTTTTCACTGATGCAGCTGAAGTCCTCAGTATTACCCAGAGATTCAGTGACCTTCTCTTTCTTGCATATGTTTAGCAGGAGATCAGTTTTTGGAACGCCTCACACATTATAATGGAAGTGGAAAAAGTTAGCTCACTTTATACATAGTAATGGGACCTACAGCAAACAGTGAGCTGGATGAAACGTCTCATCGTTCAGACAGATTTCTCTGTCATTTTAACACATTATTATTATGAACTCCAGAAACTTGTTTCAGTATAATGAGCTAATATTGTGATAAGAAATAATGAGCACCAGTCTTTGTTAGAGCTTTTACTTGCAGTATAATATTAAAGAAGAACATTTATAAATAGGCTCTAATCCCTTGATATGTTTCATGTTAATCATAATGTGTACAGTGTTAAGTATTTGTGTTTGTCAGTGTGTCTCATTGACATTGTTGTCTTTTTAAAAAGGAGGTGTTAAGGAACAGCCTTTGGTTTTTCACCCAAAAGTGAAGTCATCTGGATATACCAGTGCCCCAAGGTATGTTAATAGAGTAGCATTTTGCCAGTGAATTTAGTGAAGACAGAATGTATGCATATGCCAGTTGATTAATATATCTAAATGTACATCTGCTCATTTTTCTGGAGGCCCTTGATATGTTTCTGTTTGTTTCTTCTCTACAGGAGGGTCATGTTTTCACCAAAAACCAATTCTGAGAAGAAAGCTACCTCTAAAACGGTTACCCAAAATCCGTAAGCAGTCATAAATTCACGTGATGACTGTGAATATGGTGTTTTGTGTGGTATAAACGACATGCATGCTTTTGCCATTTAGGGGTTTCCTTTACAGCGATTACCCAGCAGACAGCGCAGCACCAACTACTCCGTGTATAGATCTCAGTGTTACCAACAAACAGATATCATGCCTCCAGTATTCAGGTCAGTCAATGATGATGGCTCTTTTTCCAAATATACTTCTAACAAAGTTGTTTGTATTTTGGAAATTTCTGTCAGTGTTGCTGTTCCATACTATAATAGCCAAACACAGAAGGAAGATTGTAGCCTTAATGCAGTTTTTATTCATATCCGATGTGTTTTCAGTACAGCACAGAGACAATATGGAGGGAATCTAGTGTGTGCTTTGTTTCTTTTGTCTCTTCAGGTGATGGAAAACAAATCCTGTGTGGTCTTGGCGACAGCTCAGTGTTACTGTACAAGGCATCTCTTCGTGGCAGTCCCACTGTCTGCATAGGTCCGACATGAGTATCCACGTCTTATATTCTCCTGCTGTGCTTCTTAATTGCCCTCATTTACTTTAGTGGTTTATCTCAAATTGCAAGAAATGTTTTTTTTTGGAAAAAGTGTTTCATTTCATGAATGATTTTTAAAAGGCTTCTTTGTTTATTGATTGCATACACATTATAGTCACATTTTAGAGTTACTTAGTTCTAAGATATTTCCCATGATATTTTAAAGGAAGGGTGGGGACATTCTGAGTTAGGAAATCATCCTCATTATCGTGCAGATGTATGTGACCTCAGTTTACTTTGGAATCCACCCATAACTGATGAAACATATACTTAGCTGCCACTTTAAGTGTTTGATGAAATAAAATGGTTAAAAGAATACCCGATTTTCTCCCATACGTCAAATGAAACCATGTAGCATTTGTTTTTCATTGTGTGTTTTTGCACCATCAAATTTGGGTGAAAAAATTATGAGTGGTGGCTCAAATGTAGCTCGAACATACTAATAGTGTCCATTAGGGGGCAGCAGAGATAAAAGCACCAATGTTGAGGTGACGTGCAGGTCAGCATGAGCCTTTTCTCTGCGGCTGTCTGAACCGTACCATAAAAGTAAATGTAAGAACCCTTGTCTGTGTCACCAAATTTAAGCTTCTCTCTTTGTATGTAGGGCACAACAAGCCAGTGAGCAGCGTGAGCTGGAGCCTCAGCAGACAGTGGTGGATGAGTGCGTCAGAAGATATGTCCCTGCGAATTTGGACTCATAGCAGGCCAGAGCCTGCCATTGTCATGGTAAAAATTTCACTTTTCCAGTCTCTTTACCCTCCATGCAACATTCCCTAGATTAAACCAAATCCAAGTCCTAACCATGAAAAACAGGGAAATGAGGACCAGCCTGTGTGACCTCATATTGCAAATATGTCCTAATTTCTGAGAGTCTAACAACTCAATTGGTTCAGAAGTTGAATAGAATAACCTCAGACACATGCTCTACACATTTTTCTTTCCCTTTCGTGTTTACAAAGATGGATGTGATTGCTAAAAGATTTTGTCTCTACTGTTTCCCTGTTATTCAAATGTGGTTTGCACCATATTCATGGTTCTATTTATCTGATGTTATAGAGAGCATTTTTCTGAGATTCCGTCATAAAATTACATAGTGTATTGAAGACCACCTCTGAGAAAAATATTCAACTTTATTGACATGATGATAGGGTAAAGAAAAACAAGCTGCCAACATCCTTGTGGAGCATTTCCATCTTTTAGCTTCAGCTTAACGAGCCGGAATCCATACATGCAGTGAGATGCAGTGGAGGGACCTGGAAGTTTGAATTCAGCTTTCACTTTTTGGCAGGTCTCATAGTGAACAGCTGTTGATGGACTTTCCCTCATATGCAGTAGAGAGCACAGTTGTGGGACTATTTGGTTTAAATTGTTTAACATAATTAAATAAGGCCTAAACTTATGTGACTTTTTGCAAAAAAGAAAAGTCTCTGCTCCTGCCAGCTTTTTTCTGAGTAAATTTATTTCCTTTGTTAAGCAATTAAAACTGACGAGAGAAAAGGAGAGATTTACTTGAATGGGAGTAATTGAGTCATACCACAGAATGCAAGATCTGTAGATTAACAGATCAATGCAATGCCAAAATTGTTTTACTTACTGGATGAGGAAGGATTAATCATTGAGACTGAGAAATGATCAGAGCCATAATAACCACAATCCCATCATTAGATCTCGAAATGTTGGTCTTTGGGGTCATCACTAAGCTTTAGTGTGTGTACACACAAGAGTTAAGACCAATGTATCAATGTGACTGAAAGCTTTTCATAAGAATATAATATCATTTGACAAAATTTTCATGGCATGTCCCAAAGTATTGGTTTCCTTTCCATAGCCGTAGCCATTCAAAACATTGCAGGGAACAGCTTTTTGTCATAGAATCTATTGGAATGAAAGCAGTCAAAATGCTGATTGTTTGCAGGTCCTTCTTTTTTCAGTGGTTTGACCTACAGTCTATGATTGCTGTGTGTTATTGTAAAACAACTTGGCCAAAAATTGTAATCTTTTTCAGTGCTCATTTGTGCCAACTTTGCACAATTACAGTTTAGATTTTTTTTTAAACTTAAATCACACTGCGATAACTTTTTTAGGTGTTTACATGTCAGATGCCTGGTAGATAAGGAAATGCTTAACCCTGGAAATGGGAAAAAAACATTAAACTTGAGTTTGTTCAGACAGATCAAAGTTTCTTTTTTGTCTTTATCTTTCTCCCTTCTTTTTGGAGCAAAATATCTTGGAATCTCTCAATACGAAATTTTCACTACGAAGATATATAAAAAAGTAGAGCTTGATTGTAAAAGAGTTAAGTAATGAACTGAATTTAATCTAAAAGTATTAAGTGAATTTGAATTGAGTTTATGAGTAATGATTATAACTTTAAATTGACATTCAAGAATGTAAATTTTCGTAACCTTTTCTCCTTTCATCAGGGTGGCAGTATGTTCTCCAAGCCTATTAAAGCTGCTCAGTTTTATTATCTTGACAAATTTCTGCTTCTGGCCTCTGGATCCTCTGTTTATCTTTACCTCTATAATGTGGACAGCTGCCATGATGACATTAAAAGGTAATTGTTGATTCCACTGTTTACAGAGCAATATCTTGCTTGTTTTTCATCTTTATAACATCATCTTTATAACATGACTAACTGAAATTCATGTTTTTAGTGTAAACTTCCTAACGTGTCATTGTATGGTATCTATACTTTACTTTTTTCACTGTTAATGATACATTTTTGCAATAAGGCTGGAAAGGGGCAATATTTTGCAACAGAAACAGTATTCTATAACATTAAAGTCATCTCCCAAATTAACCAAATTTAATCAGCTATATTGATAGTGACAAATAAAGTGGATAACAGAATTTTCACTTTAACCAATTATGTAACCTATTTAGGAAATAGGTTTTGTTGCCACCTGGAACCTGACTTGGCTGTTTGGCAAGTAAAAACCAATGAAAAAACATTAATTTCTTTTCTCTGCAATTAATGACGGTCAGTCGTCTTTTGATGTCTAATCACTGCATTGCATTTGCAAGAGGGGCCATGATAAGCAGCAGTCATTAAAAACAAAATCTCTTCTCAAAGTTCTGTTATAAAACCTCAAACTTGTAATTCTGTGCACATTTAGTTTTATATGGTTTTAGGAGATTAAGCCGACTATTTAGCTATTTTTCTTCTCAGATATCAGCAAAGGAGTGTTACCAAACAAGCTAAATGCTTAACAACATCATCAACAGACATCACTGCCTTGTCTGCTGTCAACGATTTCCTCTCCTGTATCCTTTCCTTGTTAAAGTCTCTGCTGCAGAGAGTGGGGAAGTTAGGACCGCGGCGATGCTGACAAAGGGAACTTCTCCCCTTTGCTTGGAGCATCTGGTGTGAAAACCTCCATGTAAACCACAACAATCTCATAAAGTCTTCACATGTTGCCTCAGGACTTCCACTGCAGATTTTACCCGTTAAGCATTTAGGTGTCTTTAATTTTTTTTTTTTCGGAATGTCTGCATTCCAACCCCTTCTTAGCGTTTATAGCGTATTTACTTACCAATAAATCTAGAAAGTTTGGTTGGAATGAGTTAGATCTGATGAAGAAGAGTATTGTAGCACTGTGCTTTCTAAAGGAAGACTAAGTGAAAATGATTTTGCAGCAATAACATGAAAAAAAATTGACATTTTGTATCGATTTACATAAAGTAAAAAGTAAAACATCATACAAATCAGGAATGACTCCACCTGTACGAGGCATGAATTGTAAATAATAAACATATATGGCAACATGAATATGAATCATGACATTTATGTTATCTAGTATTTGCATTTTATTTCATTTGAAAAGTTTTTTGTAATCATATGTTAACAAATGAGTTTTCAGGTCTACAGGTATCTCCTGTCCTTTAAAATCTGTTATATTCCTCACCTCAGCTCTCTGCTTTATGGGTATGAATTCCCTTAACAGCTTTTTCAGACATTGTTTTGGTGTGTGGTTCAGATCATTCTATCCAAGTACTGGACATGAACAGAGGCATAGTTGCCTCAGTGCTTCCTCATGCTCACAGCCGAGCCATCCACTGTATCACACAGAACAAGGTAAGTCCATTTAGATCTTTCTGAATGAGTTAGTCCTGAAGAATCCAATTTATTCACCTTAATTTGTAGTATGTTTGTTTAATATCATGTAATCCTGATAATATTCACTAGATAACACTGTCAGTTATAAAATCATACCAAGATGCCAACCGTTTAAAGACAGTATATTAAGGGGTATCATAGAGTAAACCTTGGATCCACATAAAATGAAGTGGTTGTACCTCAGCTATGACATCTGTGTACTTTAGTGCACTGCAAAGCCTGTGAAAACTATTTAAATTTATGGACAAATCTAAACAAAGGTATGTGCATTCTGTACATAAAAACACTGTTACTGTACAATGTACACATACTATAAAATCCCATTATTTTCCACTATCTTTATCCAAGCTTACTGCCATCATGGACAACACCTTTCAGCCCCTATACCAGACCATGCAATTAATATTTGATATTTATAAATGTATATAAGTCAACTTGAATCTGTTCTTTATTTCTTTTCTTTTTTTCCGATCCACTGTATATATGCATATATACGGTAGATGTTGAAAGACCAAAGCAAGTTTCTCTTCATGCTTTGCCATCTGTTTATGTCCTCCTTGTTTTTTTTTAGAGATGATTCATTAACAGTTTGAATTTAAATTTAGAAACATCCATTAATAACAAGTTGGAAATATATATTTTAGGCAGGTGGTTAAATTGTAACTTTCTTTGTTGTAAGGAAGGATTTATATACAGTATGTGTACAGGGTTCCTCCATTGCCCTGTATTCTTTCATTTATAATTTAGCTTCCTAAAACTAACTCGATTTAAATAAAAACCTATTGATACTATCATTGCTTCCTTCAGATTCTCAGTATTTTTGTTTAAATTTATTAAAACTGCTAACCTTTGCCAGTGGATACAGGTAGAGACATTCCATCATTTCACCCACAGATTGAATGACATGTAGAGCTAATCCATGGAGTAAAAAAATTACTTGGCTTGGCATAACGTTACGTAAGACATTAATGAGTGTTGTTTTTTGTTACATAAGGCACAGATCGTGGGGACTGAAAATGTTACTTTGTGGTTTGAATAAATAAGTTCATGGTTTAAAAAGATGTATCAGTTAAACAAGTTTCCATGACAGCCAGATAGGACGTGTTGTCATCAGCGTCTTTCATCTTGAATGTTAATCTTCACTGCATCAGGATCCAGTTCATGCTCTGTGATGGCCTAACAGTAATGGTGCTCCATGCAGCGATGTAGGTTTTTGTTGGTCTTACACATCAAGAATGGAAATAATGACCCATCATAATTACTCATACAACTTTTGTGGAATACAGAAAAGTGTGAATTTGTTTATGAGGCAGACTTGGACTCAGTGAACCTTGACTCCTGTGTGTTTACTTTTCATACTTGACACTCGGGCCAGCTAGGATTAGCTGGATACACCACAGCTACTGGCCTGGATTTAATGCATTAACCCATTCAGCAGCAATTCACTCTTGGACACAGCTGACTATACTCCATTTGCGCAGATATGCCTCTTCTTTGTTCAGTCAGCTTTTGTGTGCGGTACACAGTGGAAAGCCTGTGGTCTGTTGTTTCAGCTTAGCTTTTGCATCAATGAGGTGTTTTTTGCCTAAGTGCCCCTCGGGCTTTTGGATGTTGTAGACTTCGTATTTGCAGATCAGAGGGATTGCCCTTGTCTGGACACTGCAAGCATAGCATCACATTTCCCTCCCCTCTCGCTTTGTCGTCCCAAGGCAGTACAAACTTCTGGAGCTGCTGCCTGAGAAGGAGCTTTTCCTTCTTTCCATTGCCTCCTCTACAAAATTCACCTGGAACTCATCAGCCAAGAGAACTTCTCGGAAAATGGAACTGGAAATGCCCTCTCAGACACTCATTCTCACACTCAGTGGAAATCTAAACAAAGAGCACCCCTACTGCTGCACTTCCCATCTCACTCACACATTTAACTAAATCATCTGATAACTCGGGTTGGAAGACATATATGGAATTTATGTGTGGATGTTAAGTGGAAACTCTACCTATTTCAGTGTGTTATGTAAAGGATTGAAAGTGACACAAAGAAAATGAATAGCAATTTTGCTCCAATTCCAGATTTATTTTCTGCTGCAATGTGTTTAGATTGTTTCAAATGTCATCTTCTGATTTTCAGAAAAATAAATACCTGCTGTAACACAGGCATTAACTGCAAAAATTCACACATACATTGTGAACCATGTCAGGTAGTTGTGATAATAATGGTTATAAAACGTAGTTTTTAAATTCTTCGAGGGATCATATCTGTTTATCTCTTTTGTTAACAATATCACTCCATCGACCCAAGAAGGCTTCTCAAAACCATTGTTTGCAAATACAGTTTACAAATCCAAGTGAAATTCTTACTAGGAGATATGAAATAATCACAAAAAGGATCTACAAGTGTTTTCTGATTTAGATTTAGGATTAGGGTTAATTTCTTAACTTCTTTTTAAGTTAAATTAAGTTTTATTTAACTTATCTCATAACATGTGTTGAGCTGAAATGGAATGGTCTCAGTAAGATATTCAAAGCCAGAATGAACAATTGTTCATTGCATGGCACAAGGTCACATGACACGGGCCTCTATCATGATTTTAAATCTAAACTGGGCTCAGAAAGACATTTTGCATGCTGCCATCCAGCTAATAACCAAGGAAGGCCTTGATTATTTCCGCAGGATATTGAAAAATCATATCAAATCGAATATCAAGTAGAAATGAGGACAGTTTTTTAGTTTTATAGTAACTGACCTCCTCAGTTGCTAATTCCCTTTGTCTGAAATGTATGTATGTATGTATGTATGTATGTATGTATGTATGTATGTATG
>JABUIW010000010.1:6862939-6873853 GCA_013363375.1 Menidia beryllina
TCTATCTATCTATCTATCTATCTATCTATCTATCTATCTATCTATCTTTTTAATTGTAAATTACACAGATATTGCAGTAGTTTTTTTTTAAATATCAGACTACTGACAGCACGAAGTGCCACGTCTCAGTCTTTCTATAAATGTAATTAGAAATTGAAGTGTTTTGCTGTAACCTGCGTCTCTCAAAGCGCAGTAATTGCATTCTCAGTGTCAGTGAAACTGTACAACTATATGGAGTCCACATTTGGAATTCAAATAAGGGCAAGACAAGTATAAATTTTCCCTATTTAAAATTGAAGCCATTCCTAAAGCAAATCTGCATCTCTTTTGTGAGCAAGCTCTTGCTGACTTCCCCATGTGTTGTGTGCAGAAAACCTTTTTTATGGTTCTTGCATTTCTTAAGCTCAGGCTTTTGTTCATATGTCATCAATTTCAGGCCTATGTGTATGACATTCGCTGCAGCAGCTACCTCCATAAACTTCAGAGACAGTCGGACACCGTCCTCAGCGTCGCTTTTAACCCTTCCACACCAGAGGTAAATCACTTTTTTCTTTAAATAAATCATCAGGTTTTCTCCAAATATCCAAAGGTTCTGACCATGTCTTTTTTTTTATTTTTTTATTCTAGAATTGTGTCTATTTCATGGTCATAAATGGTCGGTCCTCACATAAAGAGTGTTTGTTTTTCCTAAAGTTACCCTTTTTTCATAACGTCTGTACTTCAAGAATGAAAGTCTTGCATATACACAAGGTGTGTATTATAATTTTATATATGTATTGTAAGTATGATTCTGGTATATGTTCACAGAGCACATCTACCTGAGTCTCCAAATATTACATGTGTTAAATTTATTTTGGCAGTTTTCAAGTTTTATACAAAATCCTAAAAAAGAAAAAAGACATTTCAATTCAAACTTTTATTATTATTTATCTAAAACATCATCGACAGGTAGAGGTATTGAATAATGGTTTAAAGAGAAAGCAATTTAAACATATCTTTCAGTATATTCAGTTGTAAAAAGATCTCTAAACCATCTTCTGGCACAGCATTCCCAAGTATATGAGCAGAAGGAATGATATCCTGAGGCTGAGGTCACATAGCAGAGCTTAGAGAGACCAATCCCTGGAGTTCACGGTGGTTGGAATTTTATGTCAGAAATTCCGCAGAATTTCTGCCAGTAGCCATGAAATATTTCAGTGAACAACTTATTAAGTATAGAGCATAATACTTATGGACTTCAGCATACAGTAGGATAGATATTTTATTTTGACTTATTTGCATTAGATTATGTTGTATGGCTTGCTTTAATGGCTTGCTTTAACTCAACTCATTTTTGGTACAATTTACCCTTGTCCACCTGATTTACCAGAACACAGGAATGCCAGTCATATTGCATTCATTCATCACAGATGGGATACCAAAACACCAGATTGTTTCTAGAATTACTTTTATGTTTTGGGAACTCAAAACCGGATTTAAATGCCGAGTTATTGGGAAACATTGTAGGTTATAAGCAGAAAATCTCTCCATTACAAAGGTAATCCAGGGTACGACAAGAAAAGAAAAATGATTCATTTGAAAATCTTTAGAAACTAATAGATTCTCCGTTAAAAGGCTTTTGTATCCCGAATAAAGCTATTTACTGATGTGACTGAGGATAAGCTGTAATTGGTAACTGGGCATAAATCACTACCAAATGAGTCAGCATCTGACTGCCATTCTGACAAGCTCACTCCGTCAGAGGATTTAGTCAAATTATAGCTTTTTTTTTACAACGAGGTTTTGTTGAAGTCAAATACGTATTTGGAAAAAATGGCCCTGTTTTAGCCAGTTAACGGTAGCAGCCACACAGCGAACATTCAACATTGCCAGATGCTCAGTTACCAGCGCTGGCTGTCATTGCTCGATTGCTCGGATCTTTAGCTAGCTTTCAAAGGGGTATTGTCTGCTATTTGGTAGAAAACTGGGCCAAAGGCAGATAAGTCCTCGTGTTTGCCATTTAATTTTTGTCATATAGGTCATACAGGTCATATTGGTTTCAAGTGAAGTGCATTGGGTGTTGATCCACCAGTAAGTTTTTTAAAAATACCATACTGGAAAAAAAAATCCAAATTTCAAATGAAACCTTGAGGGAATATGTATCACAATTTATTTTTAACTCTTCAAATCACTGGGTACACAGTAATATCACAACTTGTGAAGCATGTCACTTGAGATTTGTTGACCCTATATTTGACATAATGCACATGTTTAAGCCCTGCATTACTATCTGTGTAACACCATTCAGCCAAACTCTGCAGCACAATGATACACTTATATTTCCAAGCCTGAATAGGGAAACTTTGGTCCACAGCCATGCTGGCTGCAGTGATCTGCATATTTTGAAGACACACTTCATCTCAGAGCGTGCTCGTTCCATATCACTTGTTCTGCACATTCTTTTTTATTTGAACTTATTCTTTCCAAACACAGGTTAAGAGATTGAAATATTCATTCAATCTTATCAAACCATAAATTTCTACATCATATGATACAAATGTGAGCATGTGCTATCATAGCGTCTTGACAGGATGTTTCCACATAAATATTTCAGGATATTTATAAAAGAATTTGTGGAAAACCATTTATTTGATTTGATTCTTTTCTCTCTAGGTGAGAGCAGTGTGCATTAAACACTACCAGCGTAGCATTTCTAATGCCATCATACAAGATCCATGTCTCTGATGTCCTCATATTATAAAAATCCACAAGGAGAAATTTAATACTGGTGTCTAACAAGGGATCATATAGAATCAGAATTCACTGATTGCCAAAATATGCTAGCTCCTCCTTTTCCCGCCCTTTTGTAGGAGTACATCTACCTTTTGAGGCTACTTCTACAACACAAATACCTGATTTGGTTTATCAAATATCTTCCATGCATAAATATTGATTATCTACTTTTAATATTAGGCTCTTTTACAATCCTGCATCCTAGGAAATGACTGCTAAGCTGTATTTCCTAAGCTTTTCCCTCTAAAATGTTTGCGGAAACGTCCACAACCCGTGTTCACCTTGCTGATTAGCCACATTTGAGGGCCAGATGTTCTCCATATTTACTGCTGTTGAAGCTGTCTGATGTAAGACACAGAGATAATGTCATGCATATTTTCCACCCATTTTTCATTGCATGTTTTCCATCCTGATACTTAAAAGACCATCAAGCTGGCAGATCTACCTCAGGTTTATTCCTGTACTTCAGTCTATAATGGGAGGTCCCTGCTTTTATTGTCACCTCACTCTGGTGTCTTGTAAAATCTTGTGGGATTTCACATGGCATGCATCTGTAAGGTTTTGCAAGCTTTGCTGTGTGTGTCCCACAGTTAAATGTGCAACTGTATAAGTTTGACTTTCAAATTTTAACAAAAGCATTTTAATATTTGTCGGAAAATTGGTATTGTCTGTACTAGTAAGATGTTCAATGTTGAAGTATATTCTCTTTATCATTTGTTTAGACTTCATGGCATTTTAAGGAAACCAAATATGACACTTGAGCACTGAAAAGACTTAAACAGTGTTGGACACTTTTTGACATGTTTGTTTGGTTGAAAGTATACTAATTTAAAATATGTTTCCTGGAATGTGTGTCAGCAACATCCCCTCTGAGCTGCCTATAAACCAGATTTTTACTGACAGTGTTGATATATCGGGTTATTTATTTGCTTGTTTGTTTGAACAGGAAATTTAATTAAAGCTAGATTAATATATCTTTCAACAACAGGGTCCGAAAGACAAACGTTCTGTGAGAGATTGTGTTCTGTCATGGTCGTTTGGCTTTGTGACATTTTTTCAGTTGTGCAAATCCAACATTATGGATCTAATTTTCTTTTCATGTGTTGGAGTTAGAGCAGAACTTTTGACTACTTCCTGCAATAACCATCTGTCTGTAAAGGTTCACACACACTGTTGTCCAAACTTAGATGAACAATGCTCTGTGCTACTTTCCATATGTCAACATGTACATGTCATCTTTGCAGAAAAAATGAGGGCTCTGCTCAACTTATTCCCTTGTAATCTCATTCATGGACATTTTCCATTCGAAAAAGTAATGCATATTTCTTAACAGGGATTGAATACAATATATAAGAAGGCCCTTAAATTACTCCCATGCAGCACAATAGTGTATACCACAATATTTATTTATATCTTAACATCCACATGAACATAGTAACACATACTTATGCACAATAATACTATGACAATGATAATCCCCATTTTATTTTCTAACTCTGTGTTTTCTATGCATGAAAGACAAGAAATATAGGATTCTTAGGTCTGAACATTGAAGTCCACTGGACATCGCCTGCCACTTATGTAATCTTCTGTCTTGGAGTCTTTTGGCCGGACTCTAGCGAGTAAAACATCCCGGACTGGCCTGAGAGCAAATACAGAGGAGAACTCTGCTGTCTGCTCCAGAATGTCACATTAGAGTGAGACACAGACTGAGCTGAGACAGCCTCTTTGAAATAAAATGGCCTGTGTTGAGTGCACATGGATCTGCCATGAACAGGAAGTTGCAAATCTGGAAGGTAGGTATTTTTAAGTATTGAAACCATTCACATGTACTAAGCAGAATTTGTAAGCGTTGCCCACAGAATAGTTTAAATGTGAGAAACTCTTTTATCATGAGCACATTTTGTACATTTGGACTTCAACATCACCTTTATTTGCATAATGTATTTAAAAAAAAAGTAGATCAACCATTAAACCACTGGTGTTTCAAAGCTTAAAATGCAGAGTTTTACAAATGCTTGTAAGTTGAAGGTTGCAGCTGGGAAGAAACACAAGAGAAATGCTAAAAAATTGTCACCAGAATGTTTCATGACCAGTCGTGATAGTTTTGGGCTGCAGGCTGACAGATCTGAATAAGTTGAGCAAGAGACTAAATTCACATATTTCCCATGAAATAAAAAATAATCCACTTTGAATCAAATTTGTATTGTTTATCTTCTTGAAGTTTTATTTGAATAAAAATGTGCTTTAACATGTTAAAGGTTGGAAATGTATTTAAATTGTGTTTTTAATAACAGATTTTGATTGCATTGAATTTTTTCTGTTCAGGGCCAGTTTTCCAGCACTGACACAGCAAAACAGAAACCCACATTTGTTTTTAAACTGTGTTCACTTCTTTTTTCCTCATATTTTCTTTTCTTCTGCAACTTAGTGTGGAGCTCATTCTTGAACTAATTCGTCAAATTTGTGTTTCTCGCACATATTTGTGTCCAAATGAAACACTAAATCAGGCTTTGTGGTGGATTCAAAATATTTCTGGATCGCACATGAAACAAGTCACCACTATTTTATCTCCATTATTCACTGTAGATTTCCTCCATTACTCCCATGTCAGCGTAAGTAGTGCTCCTCTTCCTATATAACAAAAACATCTTTCTTTACCTCCCAGCATGCTCAGGGAAAATCATCTACATACATCAGCAATCATTAGTTTTTGTTCTACAGGTGGTAAATGGTGTTATTTGGGGCACATTGCAGCTGCAGCTTCTGTCCTAATGGACACTTTTTGCCGATGCCAGTGTTTGACACTCATGCATCCAGCCCGAATCCACACTGCATTTTTAATTGTCATTTTTATCCTTGCTTTGAACTCCTGATTTGTGGGCCTGCTTTCTGCTTTTTCAGCCATTCAAAGCACTCCTAATTTTACTTAGAAATGCTGTTTAGGATTGTCAAAGGATGTAAAAGGTTTTGACATGCAAAAAAAATCTGGAGATTATTCAAAGAAAATGTTTTTTGTTAGACAGTGTTGCGGAACAGTTTAGTTAATTCTCCATAAAAATGCCAAACGTTGTACAATAAATCAGAATTGTGAGAGATGTTTATCTTGGAAACATTGTGTCAAGGGAAACTAAATTAATTATTTTCAGTGGCCCTTCTGACCTCTGACCTCTGATCCTAAGATGAGGGCATGTAATGAGGGCAGCCAACTGATGCAAGGGGAAAAAAGGAATAAAAGTCAATGATTGATGTTGTTATTGCATTTTTGCAAAAAGCGTATTTTATTTTCACCTCTGGACAGCATGTTTACATGATATTAATAACTAGGCGATAATGGTTTTGGATAGCAGTTTATGACTGGGGCTCTGATTGCCAGTGGAGACATATTTCAAGCTTTCTTTTATTTCAAATAGCTGATACTACCTCCAGGGAGTGAAGCCCAGTTGGTTTAATAATTGTCAAATAAGGTAAACAAACTCGAGGTGAAAAAGAGTCCTTCATGGTGGAAAAGGTGGTGATATGAGCTGTTCGAGCATTTGTAACCTTTAAACATGACTGCATAGAAATATTTGCCTGTGCTAACATAGCTGCCTTTTTAATTAGGAGATGTGTTTAGCCTGCACACACACCTGGGAATTCTGTGTATATATAGAAACATTTACAGCCAACATTTACCCTTTCAAAGGCAAATTAAATCTGCTGCAGTTTATTATGTTTGAGTCATCCTCAGTCCCAAGCTATTTTGTCTCCTTTTCCCAGCAAAGTCATCTGTGTGCTGGTAAAAGATTATTTCTCCAGCATAAAAAGGATTTAGTACATGGAAAAAAATGTTGGACTATTGTCTGAGTGAATGTGTTTTTTATCAGCACTTGGCAAATTGTTGTTCTCCAACAAGCTTGATGCTGGATAAACTGAAAAAGTTCCTGTGATTATACAAGCACCAAAATCTGTGAAATATGCAGAAGGATCTCCATACAAGGACTTTTACCAAAGCATTTAGGATGAAAAAACTGTTGTATGTTGTCTGCTACACGGCATCATCATAGATATATCAAAAAAGCTATACTTGAAGTTTAAATTTGGTCAAGTAAACTTGATTGGTGTGAAGCTGAGTACTCAGCTTGACAATTAAATGAAACTGTGGCCATTTCTGAGCTATCTTAGAGAATATATGTAAGCTTCATTCTGAATGGAAGTCTAGTTTGTTCTGATCAGCGATGGAATGAATTAAGATGGTGTGTGGTGTGTATTGTGTGTTTGATCTTAGTTTGTGGTTGTGAGGGATCTTTATTCATTTCTAAACAAGAAACTCACCCTGACCAGCACTGGCAGGAGCACCGATCTGATCAAGTCAACTTATATAAAAGGGTGTAGGCCAGACAGCCTCAAGTTTCTGGTAATATGATGTATGGAAAAAAGAATAAAAGTCAAATAGGAAAAATGACAGTATAGATCCTGACCTCATTGGTGCTCCTTTACTTTCAGGAAGCAGGTGTTCAGTTATGCAACCCAGTGCTACAAAAAAGTGGGTCATAAAAAAGAGGCTAATGTGTGACATGTTTGCTGAGAAAGTTCAGTCACAGGAGTAAAAGCGGAGTGTGATGTAATTTTTTTCTCTCTTTCTCTTAGCTGTTAACTGGGACACTGGACGGGAAGCTGAGACTGTTTCAGCCCAGCGGCAGATCTCATTTGTCTCGTGACAACAGGGATCCTGTGATAACGTCCCCGACATGAGTGCGTAATCACAGCTGGCTCCTGTGACGACCATGCAAGTTTGATTATGGCAGCTGGAACCCACAGGCGTGTGAGTTTGTGATCTCCTCGCACAAGAAAAGTGGACAGTTTTCGTTTCTGTTATTAGCATTTGAATAAAGACTTTCAAAACAGGTATGATTGTAAAACTAGAAACGTATGTATTCTAACTGTGTGTACTTCTTCTTTCTGGACATATGTTGGGAAGGCCACTGAAACGCCGGTGTTTTGATTGGATGTTTTTTATTCATCTTACCATGTTAGCTTGATGCAATACTCAATTTTAGATAATTGTATCTAAATTTGCCAAAAACAATGGCAGTAACTGCTATACACATCTGTTCAGCATTTTGGATGAGAAAGCATCACATTAATTATTAAGAAAATAAAACAGATGTATACTATATCACTAGTTGCAACCACTACTTAGAGAATCAGCACATAAAGCCATGACATCAACTGGGTGCAACCACTGTGGCTGCCAGATACACATATGCTCCTACTGTTCAAGTAGACACACCCATGTACATTTTCTCTTTTTTTCTGTCCATTTGCTCTCTTCTGCTTCAGTCACACCTTAATTTCTCCAAATTTGGTGAAGTATGAAAAATGTGTGTCCATATATGGTGCCAATCAAAAGTTTGAGGAGATGGGTCCAAACTTTTAAACAGTGGTGTTTTTTGTTTTTATCCCTGTAAAGAAATGTCCTCCTGCTCTGCTACGAATGAGAAAGAAGATAATTAGCCATCACAAACATGTTTTGGGGGATGAGAAAACAACAAAAGGTTCAAACTGAAAGTGGACTGGGATTTTTTTAATCTTTTCATATTCCACAAGTACGACTTTAAACATGTCCCAATGTATGTACTGGGGAACAAGTTCAAGAGGAGTTTTTGTTCTGACCCTTTGTCAGAGTCATATCTGCTTGGAGACTCTGCAGCATATTTGTAGAAAAGTCAGTTGATGACCTAAAACAGACATTGACTCTGAGGTTTCAGTTCAATTCAGTTTAATTATTGTGAACACACTCATTGTGTTGCCTTTTTGTCATATAGAAAAACTACCACCAGTAACAAATGCAAAGGAATGATGATTTGTCATCCATTATTAGCTTTGCACCCAAATAACCTCTTCATGGGAACTTTAAACTTACTTTCTGGCTCTCACAATATCTTGACGTTAAGCCTGAAACTATTTTTCTCGTCAGCGCTTCTGTAGAAATCAAGTCGCACCTCTTTCTGTCTTTTTGTACTTCTTGAAAATTCTTGCTGTCTCCCACTGTGCTGTTTTTATCACTGTTGGTATGTTATAAACACTCACTCAAGTCCTCTGAGAGGCTGGAGGAGAGCTTCCTTTCTGGATAGGAATTCAATATCCAGCTTCCCTCATTCCCCATCTAATATCAAAAGATTTTGTATTTGATACATTATGTGATGCTGATGGAATTGTAGATCTGCTGATTTGATGTCTGTGGAGGTCTCCCTCAGACTGAGGTGAATTTTTCAAGGATGTCTCATCTATCCCCTGTCAAGTTTCTAATATTCTGGATAAGATTTACTCTCTTAGTGGACTATCTACTTCCATTGATACCAAGGAAGACAGCTTGTGAACATCACTCTCGATGTACCACCAGCTGCTGGTTATGAAACATACATGCCTTATGAGGATTCTTATCTCAGTAGCTGATACTATAGATTAATAAGGGTTGAATTGAGGCTGATTAGGATTTATGAAGTGCTATTGTTTTTCATGCATAACATCTTTAGTGTATGTTTCCATGTGCCTGCTTTTGTGCCACGGGAATAGGTATGTACTGGCAAAGTTAAGTTAAGTCTGTTCTGTCATAGTGAGCTTTAGTGTTTCTGCAGAGAGCTTACTAGACCAAAACATAATAAATTGTCTTTGGAGTAAATTTACGAGGGCTTGTTCTTTTTCTATTTGTGTGCTGGAATGTGTGTGTGTGTGTGTGTGTGTGTGTTTGTATGTGTGTTCAGGACTAAGTGTCTTCTTTTAAGTGAATTAACTTGCGGCACCAAAATTGAGTGAGTCTGATTCTTTGAAACCAAAGTGATATACTGTTGTATGCACACATTCTTCGTTAGAGTGAGGTCATTTTATGAACACTCCCTGTATTGATCTCACTGGTAAAGAATCACATTACACTTAAAAAATTGCCACACCCAAACATAACAGCGTTCTCTGATCCAAATTTGATCTCTCACCAAACTTTGTCATTCAGTTTGACAGGGGGAACTTAGCCTGCCTCCGGATCTGCAAAGAGCGAGAACACTGGACGTATGCCATCTCTTAGAAGAGCAGAGATTGACAGTGGAGGAAGACAAAGTTCAGAACACTCAATCAAGATGCGTATTTTTCATCTCACCGTCATCCAAAACTCAAGCACAAAACACTTTGCTCTAGTCTCGTTGTTTGAGGAGGGGGTTGGTAGTCCACTCCTTTGTTTCTGTCTTGGCCTTCATTTCCAGCTATGATAGAAGACATACATCATGAGGCACGTGCAGTTTAATGATCCCCCACAGACCTCTGGTGATCTCTGTCCTTTTGTTTTCATGAACTCAAAGTTAGAAGACAGGAACACTAGTGGATTCATACATTCTGTGCAATGTTCTTCATGTCTTCTAAATTAAAGAAGTGGCCAAACTTATTATTTTTTGTAGATTATATTTTATGTCTATTGGTTGAAAGCTTTCAAAATCTATCACTTGAACTACTTATTCCAGTATATAGGGCCCCTTGACATTGACTCAATCTTGTAGAAAATGGGGCATTAGAAAAAAGAAACCTCTTCCCTATTTTATCCCAGAAGTAGGTTTGAGCTGAAAATTAAGCTGAAAATTAAGTGCTAAAATATTCCACAGATGGTCACTCAGTAAGAGTTTACTGCTTTATCCTGTTCAGGAGGAGCTGAAGGCTATCCCAACAGGTCTTGACAGGTCACTCGTCCATCATAGAGACAAATGAGACCACCATGCAAACTCACTCCTACAGCTGAGTCATCCCAAAAGTGAAGAAGAGGCCTCAGAATCAAATCATGGAACATGCTGCTCTGAACTGAAGGGTCTAACCACCACATCAACTGAAGCCCATCCTCCCTGGTTAAATAGCTCAATTTAAAGAAGACAATAGCATCTTTACAATGAAAAGAATGCATTTGGTCCCTGGAGTGTGATATCTCATTCAAAATAACTACATAGGGGAATAGATGTGAATATTGCCCTTTTTAATTGTGATAAAGTGTTACAGTGAAATTGCCCATATTTACTTCCTCATTTTTTAAAGGTTTCCTGTGAAAACACATGGTTGGAGGATTGCTCCACTAATCGATGGATGGATGGATGGATGGATGGATGGATGGATGGATGGATGGAT
>JABUIW010000010.1:6873863-6898409 GCA_013363375.1 Menidia beryllina
GATGGATGGATGGATGGATGGATGGATGGATGGATGGATGGATGGATGGATGGATGGATGGATGGATGGATGGATGGATGGATGGATGGATGGATGGATGGATGGATGGATGGCATTATAAAACATCCTCTGAGGTGCAGATTGAGTTATCAGAAAAATAAGAATAATCCCTAGAACAGTGGGAAGAATCACACGTTTTCTGTATCAATCTAGGATGAATAGACTAATTAGAGCATATCAAAACTCTTCAAAGTTAACAATGGAAAGCTACAGCTTTCGGTCTATGGGCATAAATTGATTCTAACTTCCAACTCAGTATACTGTGGAAACAATATTTGTTTTTTTTGTATATATGTGTGTTAACATCTTGTAAAGCAAAAAAGTCACACACTTTGTATCGACCCAATCTCACAATGTGTGTAACCAGCTAATTTAACTTCCTCATGCTGAGAGCTGCATAATATACAGGTTTATACTGTACAGACATAATATGTTGTCAATAAAGCGCACAGGTGTGTGTTATCAAGTTTTATGATATAAGCCAAATTCAAAGGATAATGATCGAGAAATTTCAACGTCTTTTATTGTTTTGTTTTGTTTTTTTCTGTGCCCCAAATGTGGTGCACATGTTTGTTGTTTGTTTAACAGACACAATTATGAATGCTATATAATTATGTTGCAGCTTTACATGCAGTACATCTCAAATGTCCAAAGAGTTCTCTGAAAGTACTACATAAAGAGTGACTGGGTAAGTAGACAAGTCTAAACTCCAAACACAGCCATGGTCTGATCCATTGCATACGTTTTGTACAGTAGTTTTAACTGGAATGTAGATGCCTTCACTCAAACTGTGCTTACAATGTCACAAATTAAAATACTGCTCCCTTAATCCATCACTTTATAGAAGATATATGATTCTCTGATAGGTTCTTTTTAACCAAAAGTTCTTGAAGTACAGTGCGTCCCCAGTGTTCAGTAACTCTGTGTGACAAGAGGTTTGGAGGTAACTGTGATGTATGTGACTGATAAGCCGCAGAGTTATAAAATATTGGAGAAATATCCAGATGGATCCACACAGGTACTCAGAGAAGGAAATCTGGGTCTTCATACTTGACTCTGTCTTGAGCAGTTTGCTGTGCTGTGTGCAGACGACGACAGAAATACCGATTAGCAGCACATGGTGTCATCCAGGGAACAAGGCATAAACATTCGGGTGTTAACACACCGATAAATCAACACAAAATCCATGTGGAGTTTGTGGAAAAAATGGGTAAAACAGAAGCACTCGCTCCCAGAGTGCAGAATTAAAGCTAAGTATTCTAAAATCCCCAATTAAAAGTAAAGGAACATCTGATTGTGTAGTGCATCACGAAATTTCTGTTGCAGAGAAGTTTATACAGCAGTTTGTTTGAACTTTTAAAGAAGATTTACAGAGATCGTCCTTCCCCCAGGCTGTTCATGACGTAAATAGATTTCATCAGCTCCATTAAGCCAAGGTGCAGGGGTAGATAAGGCGATAGTTTGGCATGTTCGTCTAAACTATCAAGTGTCTACATATTTCTCTGGGGCATTCACTCACTCCCACCAAACTAAAATCAAACCTCTCATTGACCAAAGATAGAGTTTCAGCATCAACATTAACCATTAGCAAATTCCTTTGTTTTATGACAGAATTTGTTTCCTAAAAGAGCCAATTTTATGTTTTCCTCTTTAATCCTGTTTAACCAAGCTGGGGAATTAACAGCACATGTTGCTGAGCCCCATTTCATAGTGTGGACTTGATCGGTATTGTGTGTGTCTATATGTAACCCGCTGAAGCCTCTGCCATCGAATATTGATAAAACTGTTAAAACGTTAGTGTTGGTTCTTAATCTTTTGCCTTTGCAGTAAACTGAACAAGCACCCAAGCTCTGAAGAGAAGGATGTGATCAAAGTTGAGTGTGCAGGCAGAGATTGAAATCACATCAAAGTGAGCAACATAAAAACTCACATATATCAACTGTCATCCTTTGCTTGAATTTAGTTTTCAGGTTGTGTGGTTGCCAACTAACCATGGATATCACCTGCCTGGCTAACTTGGATTTGAGAAATGTCCCTAGATGTGCCAGAACTCCATTTCATACTGTGCCAGGTTTCCATATTCTCTTATGAACTCCAGTTCAGCAGAAAGGAAAATGTCTCAAAATCTAATTTAACTCGACACCAAAGGCACGGATTTTTGCAAGAAACCATGGTTGTATCACACTAATTTACCCTGAATGCTTAAAACGTTCAGTGTACAGACAGGAGGAAGATGCCAGAGAGAAAACCTGGAGTCAATAATAAGCAGGAAATCCTCCTTTGGAACATAGCATTCCTGCTAACGGCACCTATCGTCAGTGTTTTTTCTATGGAGCTTCTATGTCAAACTGCAGCGAACGGTACATTTTCTTCTTTTTCATTTTGACAGCATGCACACGCAAATATTTAGGCTTACAATGATTAAAATTCTGAAGTGATTTTGTTGGTATGAAGTGTGATTCTTCTTGTGAATGACATCTGTGAAAAGATAAGCTGATCCTAGAGGATTTACAAGTACGTCATGCATTCCCACTGTTTTTCTGCTCTTTTTTAAGCTATTTTTTAACTTTGTCAGGGATCCCATGCTATACCTTTGCCAGCACTGTATCTTGTGCTTGAGATAATGTACTAGTAGTGCAACTACACAGTCAAAGTGACCAAAAAAAGTAATGCAGAGACATAAATATGTGAACACCGTTTTATGTAAATTCAGTCAAACAAGTCCATTCTGTCCTTTAAAAACTGATTTGACAGCGTATGTGTGTCCAACCTCCTGACTCCTGTGTACTTCAGTGAATTTAATTGTTTGTGGTAAAATTGCACATCATCTGTGAGCTGTGCTCTAGGTCCATAATGTGACATGAGAGGTTTTACATATTGGATAAAAATGTACAGTGAAAGTTTGATTAGGTTTACCTTTCTCTTGTGGCATTGGTGATGCTCCCACCTCAAAGAATTTTTTTTTTTTGCATATAATACTCCAGGGCAAATAATTTTATGGCCAGTGGATAAAAATAAGTGCAGCCAAATCTTTCTGTCATCACCACCAACTATTTTTTATTTTACCTGAAACAAGACTGGTATGAATGATTTGTAAAGTTTTTTCTTTGTCTTTCCTTTTATTTTTGGAACTAAAGAAAATGAACTGTGGAATAGCTTGATTCTTATATGGTTGTGTGCTGTATTGTTTCATTAGAATGGTGTTTCTAATAATCTTAAATTGGAGCATTTGACCCATGTGGCTACTTGAGGTGAACATTTTTGCAATCCTTTGTCAATCTCAGCTTTTTTGTATTTTGCTCTACAGTGTAACTGCAAGATTTTATTAATTAATGAATACAATGCTCAGAAAGAGTGTAAAATCTCATCAAATCCCTCAAATGTGTAGGCACTATTACTGAAGCAAAGCACATTAGGTAAAATTAGTCTTAGAGTAAATGTACTTTTATTTTTCCAGCACTTGCACAAAGATGTGGTGCATTGGAACAGATGTGGTGAAACGTAATCATCAACTTTAAACACGACCCTGTTAGGTGCACTTCACTGAGCAACGACAATGCAGAGGATGAATTTCTCTGAGCAGTGCAGCTTCAGCTATGCTGCAGCACCCTCTGTGCCCAGGGACCCAAGGCCAGAGCTCCTCCTCCTCAGCCGCTCTGCACTGAAGAGATCTCACTCTCACTTTGTTCACTCCCTCACACAACACTGTCTGTGCTTCTTTGCCGTTCATACACCCCAGTCCTCTCATGGGCTCGTCATTGTTGTTTGCTACGATTTCTCTGCCATACGTGCACACATTTTGTTTCAAATGGACCCAGCTTTCATCAAGTTTTGAAGCTAAAATAAATCAGTATTTGGCCCACTACAAATTTAAGCACAATAAGGGGGAAAATATTAATCTGGAAGTAATTATAATGATTGCATCTGAAAAATGAAAATGAAACTTTGAGAAAATGGTCGGAATCAATTGTTCTGTTTTAATCACACACCTATTAACCTAAATGTAGGTAAGTATAATTTGGTTCATTTGGGGAAACAAGACTATTACTAGCCTACTTTTATTTTACACAGTGTTCTCATATTTATTTGAAGTTAATAATTCAACCCAAACCTTTAACTTCAGACCTGCAATTTGGGGATTTTTGCTTATGTCCAGGTCCAGCAGTTCAAATACACATCTGGGAGTAAGTCTTTGCCCATTGAATGACATTAAGCCAGATCACATCACTGTGATGTACCGTGCTGCATGAGGCTGACCCTCTCAGAACATAAGCAAGTAGAAGGATCCTACAGGAGCCCTCACAGAATTTCATCCTCCAACTGTATTACCTATCAGAAACACAGGAAGTAAACAAGGTTTCTTCTTGTCATCTTACCACTTGTCATTTTACCATAAAGCACAAAGGTCTGGCAGATCTAACTTTTTTAGATGAATCAGTGTATTTTGTTCTCTCTGTGACAGTAAATCTGAAATATTTCTTTTGATCCCAAGAATAATGTCATTGAGAAAATATTCTGTTGTGTTAAACTTGCAAACTAAATATCAACATATCCCACTCAAACAGGTCACCCACAAACCTTTGGGAAGAGAATAAGTCAAACATTGAATATCTCCCTTTGATAAAATGTCTGATCTAAGCCAAAGTATGTGAGCCATTTCTATACTGGAGCTGGAATTAGATGCTTGAAAGCAAACATATGGTACTTTGTAAACTTTCTTTTTATTTTGCAGACTTTGCTGATACTGGTCCTCCTGCAGTCCACTGTTATATCACTGATGGTGGTAAAGGTCATCCTCATGTTATGTTGAAAGTTCAGTTTGACCAACAGATTCTGTCAGCCTCTCAGAGCCAAATTAGACTTTCCTAAAAGGCAGAGAAGTCACACCAGAGGCTTAGCAGTGTTGTGATGAGGTGATTAATGTTGTGCACAGATCAGCTTGAAAGTTTTCCACAGCTTTCTTGCTCCCCTGCTGACTGCTCAATTGCCTTACAAAGCCAATAAGAATAATTTAAGGAGCTTAGTTTCATGAAATGAACACCCCGTTGAGCAGCTAGGGTGTTGTAAAGTAGGACCTGTGTCAGTCTATCTTATTCTGAGATGACCCTCTCTGTGTGCTGTCTTAGAAATAAGAATGCAACTTCCTGTTATTTAGACAGCACAGATGTTGAAGGAAGTTGAGGAATATAAGCTGTTTCTTTTTTTATCACTGAGGAGCTTTTTATGTGGAGTGCAAAAGCTGTTCTAGTTCTTCAAAGCTTTCTTTTGCCCAAAGTCCATGGCTGCTGTGATGTGGCTCCATACATCAGCTATAAACCAGAGGCTTTGTCGTCCGGTCAGGCTGGAATATACATTTGGTGTAACGTTTGGGAGCAGAAAAGAAACTAGATGACATACGTGTTTAAGAACATATCTGTACAAGAAAATCATCTTATTCTTTCACTCATTAAGACACTGAAAATTTGAGGTGGTAATAGATAATGCAAAGACTAGAGTCTTTGCTAAAACTGATTTCCCACTCTCCCAGTGCAAACATGTTATGTTTACAAATACTGATAGAAAGAAATCTGTCTAAAATCTAATTCTGTAGTATTTATAGCTAAATGCTGCCAGTTGTGCTTGGCAAAGCCTCATTTTTAAAGGCTAAAGTGATGCCTTTGTACTGTGCATCTACGTGCTTATGATTAAATGTCTGGGACTCAGCTCAGATAACAGAAGCTTGAATTAAGAACAATTAACATTAAACTGTCTTTTGTGTTGCATGTAGATCAAATCAACATGGCAAAAGAAAAGTCATGTCGTGGTAAAGATTAATCTGTGTATCGTATCAAATAAACGCATATGACTGTCAGTTTATTTCTAGAGGAGACTTATGTTTTTGTATTTCCTACATATTTGAAGACATACGACTAACTGATTAGGTTGGTTTTCAAAGTGACCTGGCTTTTATCAATGTACAGTAGTCAGTGTACCCTTTTTTGCATTCTACCCTGGAGATACATTTATAAAGATGTCATTCTTAAATGTCTCTTTCACAGTCGCATCATCCATTTAATATTCCTACGTTAGTTTGAATGTATCTCCTGCCTTAAAGGCCCCAGATGCAATTTTTATCCTGAGGGGATTGGATTACCTTGACTTTTCCCAAACAATTAACTTTTTCCTAATCCCACCCAAAATGTTATAACATTATTATTGTTATTAATATTGTTGATATGTAAATATTTTATGAGATTCAGAACCTTAAAAGCTTTGGCGAAGCAACCATTTGATGCCATAGCCAAAAGCAAACTAAAAGGATTTTCATATGTTTACAGTGAATATGATGACTGTAACATTGCCAGCGAATATTCATTGTTCTAAAAAGATCTTTCCTCTAAAAGCATTTCATTTCCATCGCTCCTAAATCCATTGTGTGGTTGTTAGAAGTGTATGTTACATGTGTCACTCTCCAATTCTCAGTTCTTTAAACATTCTAAATGCCAGATTTGCTTTTTGGATTATGGTCCTGAGTCATACTGAACTGTGTGCATGTGTGCGTGTGTGTGTCTGTGTTAGAGAGATTGAGTGTGTTAAAAACACATAAACCTCCACGGTGAAGTCACGGCTTGGAGAGGCGAGCTGGAAACTATAGTTGTTTATCAACCTAGCTGACATCAATCACCTTTGTTTCGCTACTCTTCCAGATCTCTGGTGTTTGCAGAAATAATAGAGAAGTCGACATATGTTTGAACCCCTGCTGTGTGTCAGGTAGGCTCTGAATTGCCATTGGAGCAAATGACACTGAAAAATCATTGTGGAAAATAGGTCAAATCTGAAATCTGAATTAGGAAGACATGAGAGCAGAGTGTTCTTCATTCAAAGTTTGGTGGCAAAGTTTGGTGTAAACAAGTCTGACTTTTTGCTACCTTTCACTCCTCCCCTGCATCTGGTGAACATTAATACAGCTTTGCATGCATTAAACTGCTGGAGCTGCTCTGCAGTTGTTCCGCAATCATTGAAAGTGATGCTGACAACACCAAAGCGAGTGCTTCATTTTCAGCGTTTGATATGAGACAACACAGATCTGAGAAACAGCAGGTTCAGCCGAACCATCAAAGCCATAGTAATCACATATAAACACATAAAATGTTGGGTTCATATCAAACATATCCAGATTCTGCCTCAGGCTTCATTCCCTCTCTGGTTTTCCTGACCCTACAACTTGAACTATGAAAGTATTCAGTGGATGCGTACAAGACATTTTACAGCTCATCTTAAGAAATTTGTCACCACTTTCAGTACAAGTAATCCCACAGAATGATTAAACTGTTCCAACCCTGACAGCTTTAATCTGAAGAAGTCAGGTCAGGCTGCTTTTATCATCAGTGAGCATTTCAGTCTAATAATAGTTTTTGTGTGTCTGACAAACCGTTTACTTATGCAGTTTCAATCAGATTGAATGTCAGAGGGAGGACGTCTTTTATGTTCTTATCTCCTGTTTAAAGTGAGATGCATTTCCAGTTGACACAAGTAGTCCAAGATATGTACCCTGACCCTCACTGAGCTGAACATTTCCAAGCATCCAAAGAATCAGCTGTGTTAAAGGGCTCCCTCCCATCTCTACTTGAATAACCCCTGAAACTTATGGGCCACTATTCATCTGCAGGGCTCTGTCCTGGGGGATTCCATCCAAATTCAGCTGCTCTTAGTTGTTTGAGAACAGATGTTTCGATTGCCGTTTTGGTGTCTATGTGACCCAAACTGTCTGCCCTCAGAGCAAACCTCCTGCAGAGACAGTGACTCAGCAGCAGACACGGGGGAAAGTGGACTTCGCAGGGTGGGTAAATGTGGGCATCAAGGTGGGAGAGGAGAGGGGAGGGGCCACGTATCCTCCGAACCTAGCTCAGTGTCCAAGCACGAATAAGAAAAACTACGCAATCGGAAGATAATTATGTAACTTTGTGCCTCAACGAACAGCCACAAAGTGTTCCCAGTCGACAGGCTGTGATTGACAGTCCCTCCGCCAGCCTCTGTATAAAAGAGGAGGGAGGTCGGAGCGCAGTCACTGCTGCGCCTCCGGTCCTCCAGACTGTGGATATCGTGAGCCAAAGTGGACTTATACGTTTTTTATTAGGCACAGGGGCTGCAGGAAACCCCGACTTTCATTCATTTAATTCTCAGTTTCAGACCTCAAATTTTAAGGTTGCCTTTTTGCTGTTGCTGGATATACATCCGATTTTTTAAAAAGGAACTTGAACTGTTCAGGTAAGTCAGAGTCTAATGGATCATTTGATCGCTGACAGATAAATCCTATTCTATTGTAGTCAATGGGCTACCAAAGCAAGCCTCATGCCTCAGAGTTGGATTTTTAAGTTTACTTTGAGTTGCATGATTAATTTGAATTATTCTTATCCTAAATAGTTGCATAATTAACTTTTCCCACAATTTTTTTTGGATAACTGAAGCCCTAAGTGTAACATCAACATCTGATTCTGGTTGTTGGGCACATCAGATGAGGGATGAAACTAACAAAAGCGTTTGTTTGTTTGTTGTTTTGTTCTTTATGAAGAAGATATGATACTCAGGAGCAGTTTCTACTTGTTACTCCTTTCTTTATTCCAACAAGCTACCACTCAAGGTAAGTGGAAATATGTGTATCCCTGCTATTTTTACAATTCAGTGTTAACGTTTCTACTTCTATTATTTGAGAATAACTCAGACCTGGAAGCTGTCAGATTCTAAATTTACACCAGTCAAATGTTTCCATAGGGCTAAACAATGCAGGTTAAATATGTTTATTTTTGTTTACTTTCTTCCATTTCCCTTTGTCTAATGTGTAGATGAACAGCAGGAAGACGAAACGTCGTTTGACTTGTTTGAAATCAGCCACATCACACGAAAGACCCTGGGGGCCAAACAATTTCGGGGCCAAAACTCTGATGCCCCTGCCTTTCGCTTCATCCGCTTTGACCACCTGCCCCCTGTAAGCCCCCCAATACTAAAACAAATTCTACGTCAGATCCAAAACAATGAGGGCTTTGTGTTCGTGGCCAGCATGCGCCAGGACCGTGGCTCGCGGGGCACCCTGGTCGGGCTGGAGGGCCCTAATGGCCGGCGGCAGTTTGAAATTGTGTCCAACGGACGTGCTAACACTCTGGATCTGGTATACTGGGTGGACGGCTCACAGAACGTGGTCTCATTTGAGGACGTAGACCTGTCCGACTCACAGTGGAAGAATATCACTCTTCATGTTCACGGGGAGAACGCAAACCTGATCGTGGGCTGCACCCTGATAGACAGCTTCATCCTGGACGAGCCCTTCTATGAGCACCTGCAGGCGGAGGGGAGCCGCATGTATGTTGCAAAAGGATCCATTCGGGAGAACCACTTTAGGGTAAGTTAAGACAACACAAATATAATAAATGATCATACATTGCCAAAAATGTAGAAAGTCTCTCCACATTATTTGAAGCAAGACTTTAATGTTAGGCTACACACAGCTTAGATGAACCATGATCAAGAATGAGTTTGACTGTGTTTGTTAGAAATCTATTCAGAATAGACTAACATCATACCTGATATTTAGCCACATTTTTGGCCAATATTTAGTGACCACATTTTCCTGCCTTACAGGGCCTTTTGCAGAATGTGCGTTTCATCTTTGACACGCCAGTGGAAGATATCCTCCTGAGCAGAGACTGTGAGTTCGAAAAGGAAGGTAAGAGAGGAGTTTTCTCTTTTGAGCAAGGTTGTCAAGAAAGTGTTTCAAATAATTTTCTTTAAAAAAATTCCTGCAAAGCTTGAGGATTGGAAAACATTTATAATTCATGTGATTATCAGAAAAACAAAAGATGAGCCGTGCTAATTATATTTGCAAACAGTTTCAAGTCTGATACCTTGCAGATGTGATTTGGAAACTCTTTCACATGCAATCCCCCAGGAAATGGTGTCTGTGTTTTGTTAAGTAAAACCACAGCAAACAGTTTAACAGCGTCTCCTGACACCCTCTGTATGCGTTCAGCTCTATTTTAAATGGGTCAGAAAGCTTGCACATTTGATCCGTGGCGAGACCTCTGTTGCCTCATGTTTACGGAAACTCCAGCGTCGATGCAGCGGCTTGAGGTTGACTAGTGAACAAAAGGAGATACAGATGCTTACATTTATTTCCATTGGCAGAGGACTTGGGATAATACCCTGGGAAAGAATACAGAAAAAGGGAGAGTGAATGCTATACTGCAGAGCTTCCACTTCCAGCTGCTCACACACACATACGGTCGGTGAGGTCATAAATTGGCTGATTGGGTTGCCTTTCTCAGCTGAAACTTTGCTCATAGGAAGAATAAGGTCCTTGTGATCCTCAGCGGACTCACACAAAGAATAATTACAGCTACAAAGACACAGATTTCTTATTCTGCACCTAACCATCTTCTTCCTCAAACCAAGAAAGTCCCCATATCTGGAAAAATGGACTCATTGGTATGCAGTGACAAACTGAATCCACATGTACTGTGGTTTGGTGCTTTCTGAAGTACTTCTTGCATATCTGTTGCCACCAGAACTGTCAAACTTCACCTGGAGAAGTTTATACGTCTGACAAATGTCACCAAAGCCCTGCTCTTTTCTGCAATCTTGCTGGTAACACTCAAACTTCTACACAGGTGGGGTTTAATGCCAAAAGTCATGACCCACACTAAGCGTCCCTTTTGGATATGAATGAGTGGCATAAAAACTTGCGTTTGTTAATCTTCTGCATGTATATTTTGACAGAAGAGAGAATGTCTATCAGGGAGAGAAAAATGTGTAAATGCTTTTACAGGCAAGCCCTCCAGAGATTTGAATGATTTCAGCAGACTGGAGAGGAAATAAAGCATAGTCGGACATCACTGGGCAATTTGGATGACTTCTTGATTTAGAGTCCCCAGTCTGCTATTAATCCAATTTACATACCTTCATCCAAAGCAGTTGCAAAAATGTGCTGTTTGTTGGCTGAATGACAGGCATTCCACTGACTTTGATACATGTCTTGTTTATTTATTCAGTTCTACATTTATTTTGGAAATTGTGGCTTTACAAAGTCTACCTTAATACAATTAGGAGCCAGCAGTTTGAGATGCACTCTGGGGGTAAAATGGAGGGGTAAAGTGAGGGAATGTGGGGTAATTATTATGTCATAAGGTTCACTGCAAACTCCCCCCCAAAAAAGCTGCCCTCTCCTGCTGTGCGACTTGTATTTTTTGCCTGTCTGTGCTGTGCAAAGATCACAGCTGGTAGACACGTTACTCCTGGCTGGCTGGACTTCCTACTCCAGATGTGTTGATTGTGCAAAGACAACTTAACATTAAGCCTCATTAGGGTTCTTAAAACAGTTGCTGTAGTTAACGAATGTGCTCTTCTCCAAAATGGACACTGGAGGAAAAGGTTGGTAACAAACAAGGCAGCTCACACACTCACACATATTCTAAAGGGGTGCCCCCTGGACCTGAAGAGCTTCATGGACAAGCCTGTAATTTGATTACAGTCTGGTCCCTCCACTTTTTTGGGATGTGTCCTTTTGTCAAAAAGGTCACATAGATTAATGGTTGATGTCATTTTTTTCACCATCACACTTGGGTCTCCCAGATCCTCGCTCAGCAGTGCCATCCTCTGGTACTCCCAAATCTAGCCCCTGTGTCAACAATCGCATGATTTAACACAACCTTTCCAGCTAGACACACTTTCAAATGAAGCACCGCTGCTGACTGCCTATGGATTTTAGGGCCATATTATATATGGTATTTGCAACATAGCTGTGCGACAGGAACCCATTTCCTTTTAAGTGTCATTGCATTCCTGCTGTCATATCCTCTCTATCACAGGTCCATGTTTCTCATTCAAATGTCTACTTTAACTTCTCTGCCCCTCTCTTTGTGTCTCCTCCAGACGATGCCAATATTGTTAGTGAGAGCACAGAAATGGTGGATGTAAGCCCTTCCATCACTACAAACGTCATAGGTCAGAAGACAGATGACCTGGGTGCAGATATGTGTGAACGCTCCTGTGAGGAACTTAGCACCATGTTCCAGGAACTCAAAGGCCTCCGCATTGTCGTCAGCAATCTTATTGATGGATTGCAAAAAGTGGTAAGATGACAAAGTGCCAGATGTAGCAACCTGAATGCTGATCAAATCAAAACTAATCCTGACTTGCGTTTCTTTTAGAGTAGCTATTGCCTGTTTTGCTGTGTTCCTTAAGCCAACTTCAGTGATGAATGTTAAATCTGTCTTAAACTAAAGAAAGGAATTTTGTATTTGGAAGAAATGATACAGTCCTCTGTGGAAGAGCCAGAGAGTAAGTGGTTTGAAATGGGTTACTAGGTAACCTACTTTGGTTTAAAAGCAAACAGTAAGTGGCCACAGGATTGTTTATAGAGTGGACTGTGATGGCTGAACCCATTTGACTCCTGCTATCTGTGGCAGCGTGAGTCAGACAGATTTTATGACATGTTACATGTGGATATAGGAAGTGTTTCCCTGGCAGTGACTAGGTCCAGTCTAATGTCTGGCTTTGTTTAAACAGTCCATGTGTTTCCTCTGGGAGCCTCCCAGCAATAAGAGAGTCTGGGCATGAACCTTGGGGGAAAAAAGAGGCTGGTAAGAGAAGGGTCCCTGAGGCTCTTCCAGATCGAGTGGAGTCTTAAACTCTAATGCTACACACTGCTTCTTCTCTGGACACACAGAAACTCACAAATACTCACTCACAGAAATCTTTGGCAGTGGTTTATTGACTGATAGTTCCCAAGTGTTGGGGAGTCCAGCCAGAGGTCCCCTGGTCTCCAAGTGGGTTGGAGGTTGTAACATGCATAAGAAGGCAGAACATTTCAGTGGTCAGTTTCTCTGAGTGCAACGGAGAAGAATAAAGGAGCAGAGTGTTGTTAAAACCACAAGGTGCCGTCATCACAGCTGAGTAGTATTGTGTGTAGGTACGACTTTTATGTTTTGTTTTATTCAGAAAAGAATGACATACCATAATTAGAAGGAGCTGTACACCTCAGGGCTTCACCCAACCCTGAGAGGGAAGTCAATATGTCAGCAGTTTAGCCAGAATAAATAAGAGGGTGCTATTTTTAGAATTTTTTTATTATGTTAGGTGGCGTTTCTCAGATGGCAGTAGTAATTATAGATAAATGATCCTTACATTTTACACAGAATGACTGCTCTGCAGGAGCAGCGTGAATTCACACTTTCTGAACCTGCCCAAATGAAATCCCCACATGAACTCCTCAAAGAGCTATTTTGACAGCAGTTAAAGCTCTCTGTCCGCCAGTGGCAATATGCCTCGTCACGAGTGTGTCCTAATCATTTCTGACTGATCTCCTCCCTCACTTCAAATCTGTTGCTGTGTTTTCAGACAGAGGAGAACACAGTCATGAAGGAGGCCCTTGGGAGAATGAAGAACTCTAAAGAGAAAAACATGTGCTGGCAGGATGGCCGCCTGTTTGAGGACAAGGAAGACTGGGTTGTAGACAGTTGCACCAAATGTACCTGTCAGGTATTGCCAGGTCATTTAGACTTAAATGAATTCCAGATGGGTATTAATGACCCAAATAGATTGATGGAATGAACTGATATTCACAGGAGTCAAAGATCGTGTGCCATCAAATTACCTGCCCTCCAGTGGCCTGTGCCAGCCCCTCATTCATCGATGGCGAGTGCTGTCCTGTTTGCTTACGTAAGTAATTGGAACTCCCTCAACACACGGGCAGTTGCAAACATGCAGCACAGCTTAGGCGTGCATGTTTTGTTATTTTAACTAAGGGTGCAGTGTGCCATAAAAACACTTTTGCATGCAAGTTAAGCTTCAATACGGCAGACTGTCTGTGGGGGTGAGACGCATGTTTATAGTCCCTAAGAATGGCAGCTGTGGGTTCTTCCGATGAGGTCATTTGATAAGCAGGCTGGCATGAAAACTAAATACTTCAGTCACAGTCTTTTTTTGGTACCTTTGTCATTCTGTTAAATATGTTGTGTGGGAGTATTTTTGGTGCAAAACAAAAAAATAAAAATCTCTTGCTGTTTCCAGCCAAAGACAGTGAGGACGGCTGGTCCCCCTGGTCAGAATGGACAGAGTGCACAGTCACCTGTGGGATAGGTACTCAACAGAGGGGACGCTCATGTGATGCAACCAGCAACCCCTGCACAGGACCCTCTATCCAGACCCGCAAATGCAGCCTGGGAAAATGTGACAGTCGTGGTGAGGCTGTTCATTTTTTCTGAAATGTATTTTTCTCAACTTGTTTATCTTATGCAGCCACTGCCTCAGAGCTGGGACAGTTTCTGCAGAAACAGTGGTGTTTTTGCTGCTGACAGTAGTTCTAAGACAAACATTTGTATGCATATGACATGGGGTGGACGTAATGGAACTGTGGGAAAGTCAGCATGGCTCAGCTGAATATGAGATGAAATCCTTCAAAGTGCAAAAGACTCAGCCAATGGCTCCATAAATCTGAATCCATCACAGTGTGTCTAAATGTGTGTGAAAAGCTGGATCTCATAGTTGGATTGAAGAGTGTGCCCAGTCAAATGTAATCCCACATAAGCAACTGGCTGAGAGAGTGTTTAACAGTAACAGTCCAATGACTCACTGCTGCCCCCGTGAAAAATAAGAAATATAAATCCACTCATAACTAGATGTACTATGTATGAAGTGGGGTGATTTAGCAGTATTTGTGCTGGTGGATGTAGTGATGAATTCAGCATTTGATTAGTTACTGGATCAGCATGTGTTTTTCCTTACAGCAATTACAATGCATCTGTATGACTGACTGAGTCTAACCCTGAAGAGATAGTTTACCCACTGTGACATTAATACAGGTGTAAGCATCTTACAACGTGAATCTGCTGTATCAGAAAATGTGGTGGCACTTCCTCTGTGAAATTGAAAAGTTATGCAACAATGTGAATGTATGAAAGTTTGGAGCATAAGACGTGCGTTTTGGAGATTTGTGCCTGATATATTTAATGATTGATATCCAGTTCGCCAGGACGGTGGGTGGAGTTTGTGGTCGCCATGGTCGTCTTGCTCAGTGACCTGTGGAGAGGGACAGATTACCCGCATACGCCACTGCAACGCTCCCGTGCCACAGCTGGGCGGCAAAGACTGTGAGGGAAGTGGGAGAGAAACTCAGAGCTGCACTGCCAAGCCATGTCCAAGTGAGTATCTCAGTATCTCAGCTTAGGACAGGATTCCTCAAAAGCGGGATCTCCAGTACAGCAGCGCGTGGGCTCATGTGTCCTTTGGAATTTTTACAATTTTATTGCCATGTGATCTGAAATTGGAGTGGATCTTTGAGCGGTTTGTACTTTTGCCTAAAATATGTTTAATTTGGAAATAATCAAGGAAAACTATTACCTTTTACAGCAGCTTCACCTGCAGGGGTGATCGGTTGTGTCTCTGTAACTGTGGCATATTAACAACTGGGATTTTCTGTCTGGTTAACACTTACTAGCCTCTTATGGAGTGGATGAGTATAGAGAAATCTTTTAAGTTTGACCTCAGATTCTCAATCAGATGGAGGTGTAAGCATCTACAGGGCCTGTTAAAGGAAGATGCATCTCCTTGAACCACATACGTCTTAGCGCTATGCTGTGGGTCATTTTCAGGCTGAAAGATAACTATTCATCTAACAAAAAGCATAAAACTGAGTTTTCCTTATAAAGAATTCCACAAATTCCTTATAATTTCACTTCACCAATGTGGACCAATTTCTGATGGTTCATTATAGTAAGAACCCAAAACATTGTTATTTAAGTCCAGGTTGGGACCAAATGTTTAAAAATAGGAAAAATGACATATTTCTTTGACAGCCCTAAAAGTGCGATCCGTGTGTCTTTTTAGTTGATGGTGGTTGGGGGCCGTGGTCTCCGTGGGCGACATGTTCTGCAACATGTGGAGGGGGACTCAAGAGTCGCTCGCGAGAATGCAACAGCCCTGAACCTCAGCATGGTGGGAAAAAGTGTATTGGGGAGGCTACTGACAGTGACAGCTGCAACAAAGGAGACTGTCCTATTGGTGAGCACCCATCACTTTTCGTAGCTACTACACCAGTAGTTAAAAAAATAAACAGTTTTCTCTTAAACAATTTCTGTTGAAGCAGAACTAAATGGAAAAATGTTCAGAGCTGAGGCTCTAAGAGAAGCTTAAATGATATGTCATCCTCTCAGATGGCTGCCTATCTAACCCGTGCTTTGCGGGAGTGGACTGCAGCAGCTCTCCCGATGGGTCTTGGGATTGTGGCCCATGTCCTGCTGGCTTTCGGGGAAATGGTACCCATTGTGAAGATATTAATGAGGTGACATTCACTGCTTTTTTTTCATTTGTTAGCATAAGCCAAATAGTTTTGACACTTCATTTACGCATTTGTTTGCATTTGACTGATCCATTTCTCCCTCACCTAGTGTGACATGGTGTCTGATGTTTGCTACAAAGTGAGTGGAGCACAGCGCTGCATCAACACCGATCCAGGTTTCCACTGCCTGCCCTGTCCAAAGCGCTACAAGGGCAACCAACCATTTGGTATGGGTGTGGAAGCGGCTAAAAGAAATAAACAAGTGAGTTTGTCTTACTCACATTCAACAATCTCAAATTGACCTCTGCTAAGATGCTAATAAGAAAAAAGTTATCTTGAAAAAGTAAGAACAAGATCCAATAGGATACGCTGTGGACACATAGTCCCAGGCAGAACTTTGCACTTTGCTAATTATATTTAATCTATGTATGTGATCTAAAACGCTAAAGCAGCAGGTCAGTGCTTTGGCTGAGGCCCTGGATTGTCACATGTGATTTAAAAAAAAAAACGTTATAAATCGGTATTAGCAACACAAGAAAGAAGAAAGTGGAATAACCCTTAATCATAAACATATGGTACACATCTTTGGCTCTGGTAAGATTTACAGTTAATTGAAACAGTGTTTTCCACTGTATTTTCATGTAGATGTGGAACTGTTTCATCAAACAAAATTAAGTTAGGTCATATCTGTCTCCTCTAGCGCAGGTAATATGACATGTCATATGAGTCATACTTGATTGTTAAGCAGTCATTTTCTTCTCTTGTGATCAGTGAATTCACAGAGTCTCTGAAAACTGGAAAACTGAACAGCCTGATGCTCGTCCACTGTCGTCCACCATCAAAATGGTCTATAACTCCCTTTGTAGACCATTTTGTCACACTTTAGCCTTTGCAGCTGCCACTGTGTGATCTGATGCTCCATTTTCCATAATTGATTGGGGGAAACGGGAATTTTCTACTCTTTGGCATCAAGAGGCCCCGTTTCACAGTTTTGATCCAAGGCCTATTCATGCTGTCATTTTTTGGCTCCATGAGCTCATAGTGTGGCATCCAAACTGCTCTCAGGTTCATCTGCTGGTAATGATTGGCAGCTGTGAATACATTCAGCTCCAGAACAGGGGTGCAGCATTATATCTTTAAGACATATATGTTGTCATTAGATAGAACTGGATCAAATCAGCTCTTCCCAATAAGTGCCCCACACTTTGGCAAAAAGAAAGCTATGTCTCGAGACTGATCACAAACTTTGGAGGGGCATTTTTTATCTTTGTTTTAAGCAGAAGCCGTTGCCACATTCTGTGCTCTTGACATCTCATGTCACGGAAGAGTTTTTTTAACCTCTTTATGTCTTTAGGTGTGCGAGCCAGAGAACCCATGTAAGGACAAGACCCATAGCTGTCACAAATATGCTGAATGCATCTACATCAGCCACTTCAGTGACCCAATGTACAAGTGTGAGTGTCGCACTGGCTACGCTGGGGATGGCTTCATTTGTGGCGAGGACTCCGACTTGGATGGATGGCCTAATCTGAACCTTGTGTGTGGTGCCAACACCACTAATCACTGCGAGAAGGTATCGTAATCACACTTTTTTTTCTCCATATTCATAAATAGTGCTCTCAGCTGCTTAAACTTGTTTGCTTCTTGCTAATAATTCAGGACAACTGCCCTAACCTACCAAACTCTGGACAAGAGGACTTTGACAAGGATGGTCAAGGAGATGCTTGTGACAAGGATGATGACAATGATGGAATTCTGGATGAGAGGGTAAAGAAATGTTTTTATTTTCACATGTTATATTATCATGAATAATCATGAGATTTCATGAAAGCTAATATGCATTTAAATATAATATACACAAATGCGCTGTTTGAAAAACAAATGCACACAAATTGCCAATAAATGTTTTCGGACAAAGTAAGAGTAAGAGCATAATGTTTTTCACCTTACACTGTTTTAGAAATACTCTCAAGAAGTATTTTATTTTTTTTTAGATTTTTTATCTGTGTAGAATATGAAATAGATTAATGTCAACCTTTGAAATACCATGAAATGATTCACTGACATGCCTGGCCAGGATTTACAAAAGCCTAATTATTTCTTCTATCAGTATATAGACTGTCCGATCCAAAAGTTTATGTTTTGGGTGATAAACATGTTCTTTCTGTCACAGGACAACTGTCCCCTACTTTACAATCCTCGCCAGTTCGACTTTGATAAGGATGAAGTTGGCGATCGCTGTGACAACTGCCCCTATGAGCACAACCCTGCACAAATAGATACTGACCACAATGGAGAAGGAGACGCGTGTGCAGTGGACATTGATGGAGATGGTAAACTATCTATGCTTGAGTCAGACATCAGAGAAGACTAATTATTAAATCCCACAACTTAAATTCAAGGTAAATGTCATGAAATAACTTTTTTTCCCTTTACAGATATTCAAAATGAGAATGACAACTGCCCCTATGTATACAACACTGACCAGAAGGACACAGACATGGATGGAGTTGGTGACCAGTGTGACAACTGCCCGTTGCTTCACAACCCTGACCAGGTTGTCCCGAACACTGCAAATAATGATACATATCAACGTAGCATGTGCATGAGGTGTTAACTCAGACGTGTCTGCATCGACAGACTGACCTCGACAATGATCTGGTCGGAGATCAGTGCGACAATAACCAGGACATCGATGAAGATGGTCATCAGAACAATTTGGACAACTGTCCTTATGTGGCCAATGCCAACCAGGCAGACCACGACAAGGACGGGAAAGGAGATGCATGTGACTACGATGATGACAACGATGGTATACCTGATGAGAAGGACAACTGCAGACTGACACCCAACCCAGAGCAGGTGGACTCTGACGGTGAGGATGTCGTATCTCAAGGCTCCACGAGTAATCACCGTCTTAAAAAGACGTTTGGGGAAATTACTCACTTTAAAAACCCAATGGCCGGCTAAATCTCTCCTGCTGAATGAGATTTAGCTTTTTCCCCACATGCTCAGTAATTAGTTTCACACTGCCAGGTGTGAAATGTGGAGACTGTGGAAAGAGTCAACGGCTGGGCTGGTTCAAGTGATGTCATGTTGAATGACATCAGTGAGCTGGCCAGGAGGACACAAGCCAGATTCTGAAGTTTTATTTTCCTTTTTATTTCCTTTGCTAGTGATTAATCCACAGTGGGTCTTAGCAGGATTTAAGTAGGGTTACTCTGAGTTTGTACAAAGCACAAAGGAGCAACATCTTGGAAATAATGCTTTTGTTTTTTTATTAAATCATTTTAAGCCTTTTTGAAGTAAAAAAGCGAAGAGAAACAAAGAGACGGAGCTTGTCATGGCATTAGAGGATTTGTGATTTCCCTTCATAAACATGATATTGGTATTTCATTGGGGAATTTTTCTAATGAATGTCACACTCCCAAACGATTACTGCAGAGAGTTTCATAAACTGTAGTAGATTTATTTTAGGCTTTGAACAATTATGTCAGCTCTATTTATGTATGTTTGATCTTGTTTATTTTGTTTTGTTTTTCTTAACAGGGGACGGAAGAGGGGATGCCTGCAAGGATGACTTTGACAATGATAGCATCCCAGATATCCTCGATGTGTGTCCTGAAAACAATGCCATCAGTATAACAGATTTCCGGAAGTTCCAGATGGTTCACTTAGATCCAAAGGGAACCACTCAAATCGATCCCAACTGGGTGGTCAGACACCAAGGCAAAGAGCTGGTTCAGACTGCTAACTCTGACCCAGGAATTGCAGTTGGTGAGCAACACACTTGCAGAATGTTGATTCTTATTTTTCCTATATTTTTAAAGATACGACTGTATGGAGAGGTAGCATTTCTGTTGTCCTCATGCCACTACAGGTTTTGATGAGTTCAGCGCAGTGGACTTTAGTGGAACGATGTATGTGAACACAGACAGAGATGATGACTATGCCGGCTTTGTGTTCGGCTACCAGTCGAGTGGGCGCTTCTACGTGGTGATGTGGAAGCAGATCACACAGACTTACTGGGAGGACAAGCCCTCGAAAGCCTTTGGTATCTCAGGCGTCTCACTTAAAGTTGTGAACTCAACCACTGGCACTGGAGAAAACCTGAGGAATGCTTTGTGGCACACGGGCAACACTCCTGGACAGGTGGGGTGGAATCTAAATGATATTTGGTCTGTTTTTAAGGTTTTATTTAAACAGAGTGTCACTAACCACAGTATCTAAAATAGGTGCGCACTTTGTGGCATGACCCAAAAAACATTGGCTGGAAGGATTACACAGCTTACAGGTGGCATCTCATCCATAGACCAAAGACTGGATTTATAAGGTATGTCTGCCTTTATATCTATCTGAAACATTTTTCAGCAAAGGGCATGAAAAAAAGTTTCTGTTATGGCTTGGATTTTTTGCAGGGTTGTGGTCTATGAAGGCAAGCAGATCATGGCTGATTCAGGACCAGTCTACGACAAGACATTTGCCGGAGGCAGATTAGGTTTATTCGTCTTCTCGCAAGAGTTGGTTTTCTTCTCCGATCTCAAGTATGAGTGCAGAGGTAAGTTAGATTTTTAAATTTTGTTGTAGTGAAACCAGCATATGTGCAAGTATGTGAAGTGTCTATGTTATTTCTACCTTTTAGAACTATTTTTTTTCTGGAGTTTATAAACTTGCACAACTTATTCTCCCAACTGAGCACCCATATGATGTTAGCAATAAGAATACATTGATGTACATGGATGTCTATGATTCTGTTATGTATTAGCAGCAATATATGTTGTCTTCAATATATGTAGATATATTTACAGTAAAAATGTCAGATAATGGGAAAATGAGCCCTATCCCTGTTTGATATGCATGAACAAAGTCTTTAAACCTTCAACGTCTTTTTCAAACCTCAGATAAGCCGGAGTTCCCAACAGTGTTTGTAAGGTAAAAATTAGAAAGGTTGTGTGTTGTGTGTTGGCCGATGCCAGAATAATCTGCTAAATTTTTGCTTGTCAGCTTGCCCATGTACAATGTCCAAGTTGCATTGTGAAAGGCCTTGTGTGCTTATTCAAGGACTTGAGATCATCTGCTGTGTGATTAACAGTGGAAAATAAGCCTGCAGCCCCATTTTCAGGATCACAGCCATGTTACTGAAGTCACGCTTTTTTAATGCACACATTGCACATGTTTTTCCTGCACCCTGGCACTGTTGACCCTCCATTTTTATTGTGCATTGTACTTCTGATTTTGCAGGTTATAGTAATGGAAGCCTTTTTCTCAATATTTCCACAGATAACTGAATCAACGAACATCAAAGGGCAAAAGACAAGAATCTCTCCAAATAGTTACCACATCATTGCTGAAGCCATTTCAACCTAAGTGGGAGTTTGCATACTTGCTTGCTTTGCCTTTATCCAACAACTGGAGGAGATATATCAGATTTCCTGGTGATTTATACACATTTCCATTGCTGAGAGAGAAAAACTGATGACAGCAACCATGTTTAAAAAAGCGTCTGCAGAATATCTAATTATAACTTTTGTACCTGTTCAACATAGTTAAATTCATTGTGCAACCACTTTTATGCTGTATGTGATCCCCAACAGTTTACTACTCGCTGCAGCTTCTAAGTGTCTCGTTTCTTGTCTTTTTTTGCCAAACAGCCACACAAACAGTCGATTAAAAAGACCAATATCCATCAAAACCATAATAATTTTAAAAAAGTATTTGTCCTCATTCCTCTCAACCTGAATGTGCTTTTTAGTGGAGAATTTGGTTGAACAATTTCAACAGTGCCAAAAGATGTTTATACTAAGTCTGTACGATAATTTCTTTTGTAAATTATTTAAGCTCTACCTGTTTTGTTTGCATTTTTGCTAGTTTGTAAATAATTTATTTATTTGTTTACACTGACACATATACATATGAGTATCACAAACTTCAAGATAACACATTACAGTATTAGGAGTTTTTTTGTGTGTGTTTTCATGCACTTCCTTAACTTGTAATTTTCTTTTAAGTCTTTCAGAGGAAATGTGGTATAACGGTTGCTTTAGAATAATCACATCTATAAACGCAGCAGATGTTTATGAAGGTGACGGAGAAAGTTTAATCTGGTAGTTTAGGACATCACCTCACTGTCCTCAGTGATAAACCACTTTGGTTCTGGTGTAATTCTTTGATTCCTCCTGTTCTATGTCTGTAGGTAATCGATGGTCCTGTTGCTAACATGGCTGCTTTGTTTTTAAATTACCTGATTCTGAAGGACTCCAGTGACTTCATCAACTGAGAGACTAAGATTCATCTTTCATTTTTTTCAGTGAAAACTTTTCATCGATAATCTTTTTCATCAATATGTTAGTCATACGTATCATTAATGGATGCTGTGGAGGCTGAAAGCTTCTAAGAACAAAGTGTGACTGTGTGGCTGGGCGGGTTGAGGACATGTTATGTTTGTTACTTGATTGTTAGTCTGTATGTCATTCCCATTCTTTCCTGTTTGGTTTCCATCTCATTCTTTATCATAAGGTTTTAGCAATGCACAAAATGTAAATGTCTTTGTGTACTTGTTTTGGTTAGATACATATTTTCTACAGACATTTGTGAACGATTGTTCTGTTTCATAAATAAAACCTTTTACACCACTTTCTTGTTTAAGACCACAATTACATTAAGCAGTTATTATAAGATCATTGTCATTTGCTTGCAGTTCAAACGAGCTGTTACTTGTGCCTAGTACATTTATATGCAATATACATTTCCAAAGTTTCTGTATTAGCTTCTGGAAAACAAAAGAATGTAAGGCTTTGGTAGGCACTGTAAGGTAACTTTTGTCTTCTGTTCATAGTGGGAAAGAGATGGGGTAGAAAAAAAGAACATTTTCTCCATTTCATGGGAAATTGGCAGTAAGTCAGTAACATAATTATGTATAAAAAGCACTTTAGAGAGGCACAGTCTCTTAGAATGGTTATTAAACAGAGGTTCAGCAAACTGAAAAAAAATGTGTGTACAACTTGTACATTTGTCCTTTTATCTAAATGTAAGATTTTACAAGCTTTTTACGTTCTATTCTCTACAATACATAATTTATCTTAAGACACACTTATGAATAACAGACACGATTCTGTAGAGGAAGGAAAACTTCCTGAGATTATTTTGTGAGAACAGCTCAACGTACTCCCCATAAATTCAGGTCATAGTGCTGCCATGCAAAGACAATGCCACGAGAGAACATAAACCAGAAGCATCCATGTCTCTGAGCTAATGTGGCACATTTGTGTGCTTTCAGTGGTTGCTGCACTTTGACAGGCAGTTAAAAGTCCAAACGCGGAATAGTTTCTCTGCTTAGGTGAAAGCTCCATTTTCACTTTTTTAAAGAACACTCTACTTGGATGTAAAGTGACCCATACTCCATCTCCTCATCTAATTCATGACCCAATGAATCTATTTATCTTTTCTAAACCTAAGTTACTTTGTTTATAATATAAGATACAGATCTCAGCTACAAAATATTGATGGAATTTAAATATTTGGTTCATGCTGCAGAAAAAGACAACACAATTAGAGTTGACCTATTTTCTATATAATATGTAAGTTTTTTTACCATATCTGGGATGCATTCAATCTATAATTTTGATATACAATTTCTTGTAAAAGTTGTTTTAAAATCAAAACAGAGTAGCCACATTGTTGTTGTTTAGGGAGATTAAAAGAAGTTGTAGTTTATGTTGTATGCATACCTCAGTTTGACCAAATCAGAGAGTAAAATGGGTTAACCCGATGATGTTAGAGTGGCCAGGAAAAAAATTTAATATTGAGGGGAAAAGGAGGGGTCAAACCATGCACTTCTAGCTGTGTCAGAGATATTTGTGTTGAGGTTCTTGGAATGCTCCACGTGGCGCACTCCAAAGACTTGCTATATGGATCTGGCGCTGGTGGCTGGTTTCAAGCCCAGAGCACGTTCCATGGTGGTTCATAAAAATCTGCCAGAGGATGTCAGTATGTGACACAGTTAACCAGTATTTTCTGCTGAGGCAAGCAGCGAACATTTCAAGAAGATGAAAAACCACCAGTAGACTGTTTGGTATACACCAGACGTACATCAGGAAAAAATCATTTTTAACAAAAGAATTATGAGCATCATGAGCAGATCAACTCCAAGTTTGGAAAGTTCATCATTCATGTTAATGTTT